>JAUMJJ010000219.1:0-328495 GCA_033556795.1 Tapera naevia | reverse complement strand
GACTGTCCTGTAAACACAAGGGTGTTACGAAAATGTAAAACCACACAGCAACAACAGGGGACAGAGAGATGTAATTCACTTCTGTCAGTGCTTAACTTCAAAGAAGGAAGAGAAAAAGTTAAAGAAAACACAAACTATCTGGAACTGCTTTTAAAAGAAAATTCTTATCCATCTTTAATGGAAATAGTAGAAGCAAACAGGCTGGTTTCAGCCATTTAAATGTAAATTTGGCCAGTCACATCGGAACCAATGAGGAAAAAAATCCTGCTTTAACAACTTGATGAGACTTTGTAAGACCATTCTATTGTTCCTTGGTAAGGAAGATGGTGTTAAATAATGATTAGGACCTAAGCCAACAACTGTGAAACTCTTATTCGGGTCTTCACCACTGACCTGCAAGCTGACTTCGATCAAAAAATCTCACTTCTCCATTAATCTGTTTTCCACTCATCTTCTATTTCATTGAAAAATACACCATCTATTCTTGCTTTTAACGTGTTCAGACAGCAGGAATAAGCACTTGCAGACAGTATCAGCTGATGCATTTGAGCACATTTGTACTTGAAAGTAAAAAAGTCACCATAATTCTGTGATTAGAAATCTCTAGAGAATCCATCATCTAATTAGTTGTTCTTATGTAAAATGTTGAATTTTTCCTCAGACTCCAAGTTGTTATGTAAGAAAGGGCCATTACTAGCACCTCTCCCACCTTGATGTATCATCCTACATCTTTTCCCAGGTGTGTTGTCCCCCTCCCCTATCAAGTTTAGTTTAAGTCTCTGACAAAAAGCCAAGTTAGCTCATGAGAAAAGCTCTCTTCTGTCTTTGAGAAAAGTGGATCCTACCAGACACCAGCAAGTCTGGTGCTGTGTAGGCCATCCTTTATTATCAAAAGCCTCAAATTCTGCTGTGGTGACACCACCCATGGAGCCATGTGTTAACAGGCTTCTCATATCTGTTTCTTCTAGTGTTGTTTTCTGCAGCTGGAAGGAGTGAGGAGAAAACAATTAGTGTTTCAGATACCCTTATCAATCATCTTGAGGCCCTGAAGTCTCTTTTAATCACCCTTGGACTATGTGTTTTGGCTTTATCACCATCCACAAGGAAGAGCGATAATGGGTAATAGTCTGATGACTGTACCAGGCCAGGAATTTTTCTAGTGATGTCTTTAACTCAGATCCTGAGGATACAACGTATTTCCCTATGTTTGTCCAGCATACTGGATCCTCTTTTCCCCTCAGAAGGGAGTTTCCTGCAGCTATAACCTGTCTTTTCCTCGTTGTGGAGGTAGCTGTGATAGGGGCAGGCCTTTTTGACTCTAGCAACGACTCTGGTTAGGTGGACCTTCATCCACATCATCAGTTGTCTGGCCTTCCACATCCAGAATCTCATCCTTATTCTACAGAGACACTGAAGGAAGGCAAGTTGCTCGAGGAAGGGCTTCACCTTCCACTCCAAGTGTGGACTTGCCTCCATTCATTCCTTTCTTTTGCGCTAACGCCTTCAGCCTATCAGGGAAAGGATACAGGACCCCCTTGACGTTGTGCTCTTTTCCAAAGGCTGTTCCATGTCTCAGGGAGGGCAGAGTCTGGTTTCCCTGGTTTCCCTCTTTCTCAGCCTTCCTGATTCTCCTTAAACTTTCTATTCTCTCCTATAGCTCTGTCACCAGGCCGAGCACATCTTCCACCTGGTCACACCTGTTCTCACTACTGCCATCCTTAACCAGTGAAAGGCTTTGTCAGTGCCTGAAGCCTAAGATTTGCATGGCTGCACGTTTTTGTGAGAGCTGTGCCTGGGTTACCACATCCCTTCTGGTGAGAGCAGAGGACATAGATTTTCACTGGGTGGATACCATAGCTAAAGTCCTTCTGAGAGGGTGACGCCCACCAACTGAGCTATTGAGCTGGTACATGAGTAAGCCCTTTCTGCATGCCCTTCCCCACAAACAATGTGCCATGTCTTGGCTGACACGCAACACTGTTCACGGTGCTCCTCAGGGTCACAATAGGCTTTAAATTGCCAGGTCAGACATTTTCTCAGGTTTGAAAACATTTTTCTCTGAGGCGTTTTTAGAATATTTTGACTCATGAAGGGTATTTTTTGGCACAGATGGTGGAAATTAGGACAGTCCATCTTTTAGTGAACCTGCTACCATCTTTTGCAGACTGGTCAAGCAAGGTACAAATTACTATAAGCAATAAGACCCAAAGCCAAAAAAAACCAAAAAGCACTACTAGGAATTATTTATTTCCTTTGAAAAGAGGACATGTAGAATCTTATATGTAAATAAATGAAATTTAAGATATTAAATACCCATCTTCAATCCTGACATCTCCTTCTTTCTTGTAAGCCTGCCTGTTATTTTTCTCACACTGACAGAAATGTTGTTTAGATGTCATGTCTAAGTAACATTAGTAATCAAAAGCAATCTGTTATGAAAACCTCTGTTCTGTAATTTTCTTGAATCTCATGCTAAAAGGCTAGTGTTTTTCTGTGTAAGTCATCGAACACCCCACTGCCTAATTGGAGATCATGGATCCCATGATAAGAGCAAAGGACTGAAAAATAATTGGCTATTTCAATGCCCAGCTTTGAAGTTCCTAAATCCAATTTTGTATTCACACTTAGGAACTGCACTGGATTGGTTTACTCACAGTAAAATTTTTCTTTTTAGAGACTTGTTTGTTCATTTTTTAATTTAAATTTAAACAGGCTTAGTTTTGTCAGTAAATACTCATGTTAGTCATTTGAACTAGTCAGAGCAGGTCAGACCTGAAGGTGATGTATCCATACTAGATGTAGAGTACATATAGTCTTGTGGTCCTGATTTATGGCCCTGATTACTTATCTTTTTCTTTTTTTTTTTGCATTAAATAACATATATTAAAGTACAAGAGCATAAAATACCATGAAATAAAATGACTTCAGTGTAAAAAGCAATGCAAAACAGTGTCAGACAATCGAGTATATATTTGCTACAATTGTTCTCAGTTGTATTCCTAACAATAATGTTTTCAATAAATTTGTGACTGTTAATTTATAGAAGATATTTTTTAAACAATGTTTCTCAAAAGACTAACATGTTTAATTCTTGAAATGGTAGCGAAACTATTGATTTATAGTGAGCTTCAGTACTGTTCTGGGTATTCCAGGGTAAATTTCCCTAAATCCTCGATTTTTTGGGGTCTATATAGCAACAAGTAGGAAATAAAATACCTGCTGACAAGCAAGTGGATTTTGCCTTTTAATGGTGAGGTAATAGCTCTGAATCTTCCTCTTTTCCTTTTCATAAAGCATTTAAATTATGCTGTATATGTTTATGCTACTGCTGTTAAGAAAAAAAAATCTGAAAATGAAGAAATCTTGCTACATAAAAGAGGGAAAAATATAATCTTTTACTTCAAATTCATTTGACAGTGGCTTATAAAATTTCTAGGTTATATGAAGCTCCATCACCTACATCTGAAGCTTCTCACTGAAAACACACTTTATTGAGTCTCATTTATATTATTTAGCCATTTTTATAAGCATAAGGTGATCAAATACATAACGTATTTTGATGCTCCCCAAAATGTTGCTGCTGCTTAAATTCAGACCACTCCTAGAGGAGGAGGACAAAATAGTGAAAAAAAGCAAAATAAAAAGAGATCTCAATGTGCTTTTTTAGTGTTTCGTATTTTTCTTTCTATCTCTCTCCCTCATTCTTTCTCTTTCCTTCTTTCTCTCTGTATTGCTTTCCGTCTTTATTTATTTATTCCTTCTTACCTTTCTTTCATTCCTTCTGTCTTTACAGGAACAAAAAAGGTCAGCTGTTAATTAGCAGTTCTCTGAAAGTATCCATTAATAGTACATAAATTACTGCCTCAAAAACCAATTAGAATACTGAGTGATATTGAAACTAAATAGATCATTTAATTTTCAGGGCACAATATGAAATAAGGTCTAGGGAAGAAATCAATACTTGATCAGTAAAGAAATATCAAGAACGGTGGGGGTGGGTGTATACTCACATAATATGGTAATCTCAGCTTTATGAGTACATGGATACATCAGATGTAAGAACACTTCAACATGCAGCAAATCTGCCATTAAAAGAACAGGAAAATACCTGTCTCTTCAACTGTTTTTTTGATTTTTACTCCATGAGGCTTTGCATTCCTTCTGCTCTCTTCCCTCCTCTGGCCTTTATTTTAATTACTTTCAGCTGCTTAAACATCTTATTCCGAGCTGAGAATGGGGACTATTAGAAACTACTGATTAAAGGAGGACATGACCATAAAGTCAGAGTTTTGAAATGGAAAACTATGGACCTGTAGAAAAAAATTATGAACATTTTAGGGTTTTTATTTTTTTTTGTTGTTGATTGTTTATTCTAAACATAATTACATAATTTAACCATGAACAACTAAATGAAACTGGATAGACCTGTTTTCTATTTAGCTAAGGATTCTAATTGTCTTTGAATAGTGACAATATTTAAGTTTCTTGAGTATTTGTGCAGAGATGCAAATGACATGGAAATGTGTTTTTGTTAGTATTAGCTTCTCCTGTGGGAGAATAAAAGAAGTGTAAGTACTTCTACAAAGACTATTAGGTAAATGGACTAGAGGTAGCAACTATTAGATTGAATGGGTAAGCCCAGAGCCTGAAGAAGTTGAGTTTCTAAGTGGCTAAATTTGGTAGATGGCATTACACCCACTTATACAGAAAAAGGGCCTGGAAAACAAATGGGTTAGAACCAAGTTACACTGGCAGGTCAAGCAGATAGTGATAGGTGAACAGGGAGATGGAAAAGGCAGTAGTAAGTGACAAGGGAGAAGGGTATCGAAGAATTCTGCAAATACAAATTTCTACTGTTTCTGGAGGCTATGGGTGGTTTATTTGAAGGGTATCTCTGTAGACTTATGTCATCAAATGGGAAATTAGTTTAGACTATGCCTTTGGGTGGTTGCCGGGCCCTGACAGTAAACAAACCTAATCTAAGAGTGTTAATCATAATGATCATAGAATATAAACACTGGTGGAAGGATAGACTTACAAGGACAAAATGTTAAAATCCATGGTTGTGAACCATTTAGAAAGGACTGGTTTAACAAAAGAATATAAACACTGGCTATCTGTGTCAAAAAATTGTACCATGTGTTCCTTAGTAAATTATGATTCAAATAAATAATGATCAGGTGACGAAGGAAAATAATATAAGGAGATTTTAGAGTTGAATTTCTAACTGGGTAAAGTGTGTATCATAAATTTATTGAGATGTTGTTCTTGTAAATTTTTGGTGATTTGCCCTGAGGCATAAGCTTAGGTAGAAAGGTGAAACTCTCCTGTCATTTTAAGTTGGGGAGTTGACAGAGAGATAAGCTGAGTTACTCAGGAATCAGTGTACTAATGCAAAAAAGAGGAGTGTAAATAACAAAGTACTCAGAAAGTCTTGCATGTTTAGCACAAAATCAAAATAGAAGGAACACAGATAATGTTATTAATTTGATTGCTGTCTTCTACTACATCAGTCTGCATAAGAATGGGAAAAGAGATAAAATTTCAGTGGTCACAGGTTGGAATACTAGAAATTCTGACTAGAAATCAGGAAAAGTTATTTAACAATGAAGGAGAACAAATGGAAGAACAGTTTGCTTAGAAAAGCTATGGGTTTTCCATCTTTGGAGTTACTCAGAACTCAGTTGGACAAGGCCCTCAGCAACCTGATTTAAATGGACATGTTTTAGGTGGTTGGGGAATTTGTACCAGAAACTTCCAGATGTCCCTTCCACCTTAAATATTCTAAGAATTTTAACTCATGAATAAAGACAATGAAAGACACAGCAATGATAGGGACCTGGATAAGAAACACGTGAAACTGGAATTTTTAATTCGTGAAGATACTTTTGTCTTACACTTGCTTGGTGAAAAATGAGCGTAGGATTGCAAAACTGGAATTTTAAACCAATTTTTATAACGTACTTAGGAAGGACACTGTTGACAAAAAAGGATAAGAGATATACCTTTTTCTGAATGATCAAGTTTTTCTAAATTATCAAGCTTCACAAATAAATTTTTTGAATCACTGTGTCTGATGTTAGATTCATATAGGTTGGAAGGAACTGTATAGCTAGACCACCTTCATGTTCTATCAGATAAAATAAAAGAAATGGTAGCTGATATCTCTTACTGACTAAAACTATTTGCAACAATAATGTTACAATTACTTAACAGATTGTAATGGTAGAACTGTCAATGACACAACAACTGCAAATCTTTTTGCTATATATTTCGGTTTCGCTTTTGAAAGAAAAGCTGAAAAATGTAGTTATATCATACAATGATATGTTTTCATCTCTCAGAATACTCTAAGAAACATGTCAATCCACTACTAAATCTGATTTATTTTTGTTACCATATCTGATCATTCACGCTAAAAAAATATAAAATAACTGCCTGAGACCATCTCTGAGTTTTGTATTTCAATTTTCAAAAATTTTTGCAAAACTGGATATAATTCAGTGAAGTTGAAACAAAAGTGCTGATGTTTTCCAGAGGATAATCAGGAAACCTTTACAACAGTATATATTTAGGAAATATTCGCTCCTACTTATTTGAAGTAGATCCTATCTAATGTGGCATCTTCATTTAAGAGGAACATATGTTAAATTAATAAATACAACAGTGCTGGCAGACTGCTCTTAGATGTCTGTGAGGCATTTGATCTGAGGCTATATAATATTTGATTAAGTAATTAAAACAGTTAGAATCAATGCAATAAATAGGTTTAAAAGAATGAACAGATGCATTTTATTGTAAATAGTTTTGTTTGCAGTCACCTCTTACGTGATTTAAAATGTTTATCATGAGTGACAGAGCTGAAACCTCAAGACTTGACTTTACTTCAAGGAAGTGTTTAGTAGCTTCAAGAAGTGTTGAGAAGCTCAGGGATACTCTCACCCGTGTGTAGGAATATCTGATAGGAAAGCATAAAGCAGACAGAACCTGACTCCTGTCAGTGGCACCCAGTGACAGGACAGGAGACATCTGAGACCAACTGCAAAAAAAAAACCAACATATTTTATGTTGATCAAACACTGGAACCGATTGCCCGAGTTTCCAGTGAGGGTGTGAACTCTCTATCACTGGAAATATTGAAAACCCAGCTGGAGAATATCCTGAGAACCCTCAGTCATACTGTGATTCTTTGGTTCTGCCAAGTCTTATCCAAGCCTGATGATAAGGAAGAGATAAAACAGTGTTACAGAACTTGAACAACTAGACAAAAATAAATCTATTTACTTCAATACATAGTCAAAGATAAAAAAATGATATCAAATATGAACAAAGTAGGTCATACTTTAGTGTCTCAGAAAGGAAAAATTCTGAAAAATAATTTGAAGGTTGTGATGGCGAAAAAATGAAAAGAAATCTCAGTATCGTAGGGACAAGTAGTAAAGAGAATCAGTAGAAGACCTAGTTCAAATAAAGAAAGCAGGACAGAGGTCAGTGATCTTCATAGTTAGCAAAGTACAAGGATAAGACCTTGAAGAAAAATGAGTGAGCCATATCACATTAATAGTTTCCCCTTACATATGGGGGCTCTGTTCTGGATTATGTTGTGCGTCATTCGTTTGTTCTGCTGCCTTGCAGGATGGCATATGGCCCTATATGTTTTATAACAGACATAGTCTATTTAATCTTTTTAGTAACAATTAAGTTTCTATCTCAGCTGATTCACAGATTATAATATCAGAACTATTAAACTAGTGGGTTGTTTTTCTTCCACCTCGGTTTAGATATTTTTTGTTGTTGTTGTTTAAAACAAACACTTGGTTCTCTTGTACAGCCCATACCAATGCAGAACAGAATTACAATGTACTTCCAGCCAAAATAAGTTTATTGTCTATTTCAGTAGTTTTCTTATGGTAGCAATTATTCTCTGTAAGCCTGCAAGCAAGCAGCAGAAATTTGAAATCATCAAAGAGTTTTTATCTGCAGCAATTTCAAAAATGGCAGGTAGCTGATAGTTTAAACTTTAGTTCTCTGCAGTAGAGCAGTGTGAGAACTGGAGAATGCCATCTGCCTTCAACAGCTAGTTTTAAATGTTCAGGAATCAGGCTTGTGTTGCCATTGTTCATATGTGCGAGTTAAATCAAGCTGGCATGGCAAAGCAATAAATGAGTTACCAGCAGCAAAAACTGATGGGTGAACTCCATTGTTTGAGTGTTGTGAATAGGATGGAGAGATACATTCCCAGCTCTACCAAGTGGGCTGTTTCCACTGTACTCACAATGACCCTCTATGAAACCAGAAAAAGACTCACTGGAAATGGATTTAATAGCATCCTTACTTAACATTATATAACATTTCTAATATATCCTCTTAAGAATAACAGTCTTGGTGTAGGAGGATTTCAGTGGATTTAATTGTCAAAAAAAAAACCCCAAAAGCCCAAATCCATCTTTTCCTAAATTCCCAGAACTGAGGATGAGACTTCATAATCCATAGAACCAAGGTGATTTTGCAGGCATAATATGAAACATTCTAATTTATCACTATTATATATTATATATATATAATATTATATATTCATCAGTGATGACTGTGTTCCTTTCACAAATATGAGAAGAAAATCAAGTCCCAGATATAATACAACAAACCAGAAATCTATATGGGGAAGCTTTAAGGTATTTCCACCCCAAAAAGAAAGAAAATTAGTGAAGGTTTCCTCCTATATCTTTTCTTAATCTGTTTTTGAAGCACCAGAACTGGCCCGTGATATAAGACAGGCACCTGTGTTGTGCAGTATTAATGAAACACCTTTATTAAAGGACTTATTCGTGTGTTCAACTTCATATTGCACCCCAGTCCATCTCTGACCGGGACAGGTCAACTGAAACATTGGGATATTTTCAGCTTTTCTCCTTGGTATTGCTAATAGATTACCTAATAACAACATCTGGTCATACTCCCTGATATTTAAGAGCATTTAGAGGTTTTTAACATCTAAATTTTTCCCAGTTTTTGCTCACAGCACAGAAACAATTGAATTTAACACTATGATCTACATTAAATTTCCAGGATAGAATTAGAATATATAAATGCAATCTAAAAGCCTGAGTAGCCTGAGAAAGCTACAGAAGAGAAATTAGTAGGGTTTGTATGTGTTTGTTTATTTATTTGATTTTAATCTGTACAGACTCTTTTGCAAGGCAATGGATGTTTTTTGATCTTTTATTGTGAATCTGAATATTTTTTTATTCTCTCAGTCTTGTAATAATTTTCAAAGAAATTCTGTAGATTTTTTACATTAGAATATCTATTTTGAGAAAAAACCTCCATTCACATTTTGCTTGCTCTCAGATAACACACTTTATATTTAAAAATAGATAATCAATTTTGAATTTTTCATCCAAAAATAGAAAGTTATTATTTTGTATTGTTAAACCTATTACAGCCTTAATATTTATACTTAACAATATATTTTCTGTGGAAATTCCTGGATTTGAGTAAAAGTTTTTTTGTTTTGGTTTGGTTTTAGCTAAGGGATTCTTCTGCAAAGAAAAAATTATCAACTGTGTCCAAAAATTGAGCAACTCATTTAGAAAATTATCATTCAGAATCCTAAAGTGATTTAACAAAATTAGGTGAAAGGACCAATGTTTATTTTCTGATGAAAAGTAAATAATTAAGAATGGAAGGAATAAACTGAATTGCTCCTATAATCTGCTGGGGAGAAGGGAAGAATCCAGCTATTTGGGTCGATAGCACAACAGAAAGAAGTGCACAGAAAGACTTCAGCTGTAGAAGCCATACAAGAACAGGAAATAAAATCTTATCTGGAGTGATGTGTCCCATTTAGGTTATCTGGCAATATATAAAATAGGATATTGAGGAAGCAACATGCCTTTATACTAAAGGAATATAAAGAAAATTTTCCTGTCCAAAACACATGCAGTATGTGTATGTTTAAATAAATGATGTACATAAATGAGAAAAGTGTTCTTATTTTTATTTCTTATAATGGAGACATATGGAAATATTCAGCAAAATTCAAAGATAGCTCATTTAACACTGATTTAAAAAATATGGAACTCATTTCCACCAGATGCTATTTGGGGCAAACATTTTTTATAGGGATAACATAAATATCTGCACTTATATTAAATATTATCATATAGGAGTTATCTTGATTTTGGGAAAATTCAAACTCTATGTGATTGACATAAGTAAAATCTGTCCCCATCGGGGCAAAGATTTAGTATTTCCAATAAAATTTAAAACCTAATTTTTGAAACATTATTTATTTCAAAAGCAGGAGCAATACAACACCTAAGGTTGTGCTCACTGTGGATTTTATATATATAAATAAAGGGAGAGAGAAAGAGCAAGACCCAGAAGTAGAATATCCACAAAATTGTTGCTAGTAATATTTCTCACAAACATTCTTTCAAACATTCATTTCTTAGTTCTGCAACAGGATAAAAAGGAGAGACTGAACTATTTCTTATGGTTTCCATTATTTTCAGTTTCAGATGTGTTAGAAATATAGCTACAAACATTATCTCCTGTCAAGTTCTCTTTCAGGAGCAGATGACAGCAGAGAGTCAGGAAAAAGCCACCAGCAAACAAAGTACACACACCAAAAACTTCCCTAAACTATTTCAAAAAGCATAAAATCTAGAGTTCACTTTAGTGTTTTGAAAATATGTTTTACTTGATTGTTATTGCTTAGTGTTACCCCCATAACCTGAAAAAAATATGATTCCATGCCCCCTCCAAAAATATCTGAAACCCATCTAACTTTATGATTCATCCAAAACTTTCCTCATTACAATTCTGTTTCCTTTCTTTATACAATACCTTTTATCATATGCTGGAGGGAGATGGCTTAAAAGTTGTGCCTAAGGGTTGAATTACTTAGACTCCCTTGAGCCACAGGCTCAAATTCTGGCAAGGTTGACTCAATTCTGTCTCCTTTCAAGGGAAAGAAATTCAATTCTGTGCAGGTCATTTTGTGAAAGCCTTTCAGGGAAGAGCAAAATTGCAACTAATATCCAGCCTGCTTTCTGGAAACATTAAAGCCTTTATCAAAAGGAAGTTTTCCCCAGCATCTTTCACTTGTATTTCCTCTTCTGTCACTTCATTGCTGGACCTTCACCAGTGCTATTGACTCAGCCATCACACTCTGCCAGAAGCCACATAGATCTCATGTGGTTATACAGGGCCAAGAAACAGACTACCTTTAATTGATTTAATTGATTTAATTTGATTGTTCAAGTTTTACTAACACTATTTCCTGAAATTTTAATGTGATTTTTCTTTCAAAGCTCCAAAAAGGGGACAAATGTCAATCACAGAACCTCTTACCTTTAATTATAGGAAAACCAAGAGATTTTTATCTTTCATACTTGCAAAAAAAGGGGTCTTAAAACTGTGAAGCACGCATACATCAAGGAGTCAGCAGCAGAATGTTAAATAAGTACAGACCCAAACCTACCACTTAAAAATTACCTGGCTTTTAGCAGTCTTTCATAATTTGTAAATACTTTGGGCAGGCAGTTCTGTGGACTGATGATGAAGATGTAATCAGCAGCAGAAGACAGCCCAAGTTGTAAAAGGAGTCAGAAACCTGTAGGAAAAATGCAATCCCAGAACCAGGCAGCTTAGGAAGAAAAGTTAATACTTAAATTTAACTGACATTTCCCGTATCTGGACTCTGTTTCCAACTGGTAACAATATTGCCAGTTCTCAAAAGTTCAGGAAGGAATTTTCTCTGTTGGAAACCTGTGTGAGGCAGATATTGCATAGAAAATACTACAATAAAAAGGCCATACCATTTCTGAAAACAAGCTGGAGGGGGGGGGGGGGGGGAGGGGAAGTGATCACTTAGAAAGAATATTTGTATAAAAGTATTTCCTGAGAAGTGTCCTGACCTTTGAATGTTGGAAAGATTTCAAATTTTACTAATTATCTTCTCATCATTTTTGTGAAAATTTGTTCAATTTTTCTTTGTCTATTGAAACATTATTTTGAGAAGTTCAGTAAAAACATACTAGGTCTTGCTAGTCCCGTTAACTAATAAAAATATATTTTATCTTACTACAGAATTATTATTTTCAGAAGTACTCTTGCCTCATCTACTCAAACTACTAAATATGATATCTGGGGGTAATGGAGTTGAAGAGAATTTCACTGGAGACACAGCCTGCAGTGACCAGAATAGACCTCTTTGGTAGGATGCTGGGAAAAGAGGATATAACCTTAGTCAAATCCAGAGGGATGAAACTCAGTTAAAAAAAAAGTAGAAGTAAGGTATTACAGCAAAACCCCAAACTGTATGTTTATAGCACATATAATTTGTGATAGACGGACAATTTTTACATCTCTATAGGAAAAGTGGGGCCACTTATTTTATTTTCACACATTCTGCAGCCAATTTGAATGATACACTTCCCAAGAGTGATTTGTGGGCTTTTTTGAGGAAATAGGCTTTCATGGTGCCTGAGGTTGACTCTCCAACACCATCTTCCTGAATGACTCACGTGTTTCTCGTGTTACATCTTTAAGATTCATAAACATAGAGAAATTCTTTCATTCTCACCAGGGAAGATGACTCCCTTCCCAAATGAATACTGCTTTCTTACATCCTTCTGAAGACAACTTCTAATCTCTTCTTTTTTTTGTTAATGTCTCAGACCTGATTTATGCAGAGTGAGATCAGGTGAGTGGGAAGGAAGATGTTATCACATTTAGTCTTCCTCTGCCTTAAGGGTCTACTCTATGGCCCACTAGGTTGTGTGTATTTCTGGTTTGCAGGACTTGGTCCTTTGTTCAACAAACTACTGCCAGATGCATAGAGTGTAAGTGTTGGCTATGACAGTACACTACTTTCCCAGAAAACACATAATATTTAATATTTTTGTTAGTAAATCTTAAATTTATCAGTATTTTGTGATTCTGCATACCTACATGTTTTTATGTCAGTTGAAACAACATTTTAGGTAAATATAATGAATTCAGCCTACAGGATAACATTTTAAAAAGTTCTTTCTGTTCTGCTGTGAGAACTGTGCTCGTATATGACTGATTTTGGTACTCGTTCAAATGTTTTAGACCCAACAGATGTCCTTTTGTTGAAAGCATAAGAAATGGAGAAATTAAATAGACTGTTTAATATGATCTGATGTTGTTTTAAAATACAATCAAATTGGCGGAAAAAGTCCAGAATAAACATTTAGAGGGCTTGGTAAGAGTGTTCACTACCATTTTTTCTCTAGACCGCTCAGGTGTTTTTTTCCCCCGGCCTAAGCCAAGGGAGAGTTATGAATTACCAGTGGTAGTTTCATGGTTCCCAATTCATAAGTTGTGTGGCTGTGGTCCAGACATGAGGTATACACATCCTTGCATTGTGTGAACTACCAAAAGGTACAGAGAACAAAAAGTAAAGACTAAGGAGTGCTTCAATTTCGAGACTTAACCTCTTAAAATCAAAATACAAACATATTTTCAGGGTACTAGGAAAAGGTCTTGCAGTCTATTTCTGTTTGAAGGTAGAAAAGCTGGGCTTGTATAGCTGCTATGGTTTCGTATCTCATCACTTCATAGTTTACCTCATCTCTTAGCATGCTATGAAAAGCAATGTATAAATTATACCGCAAGCCAACCTATCTGGTTCCCAGAAAACACAAGAATTGCACAGTTGGCTTCAAGCTAATGTTCAAAAATGATAATTGGTTTTTCAGTTAGTTGCCTCATTAATAATATCCAGCTTAAAATAAAATGATAATATTTTTAATTTTTTTTTTAAATATTGAGAATGTTTTATAGAAAGAACACTGAAGCACAAAGGAGCACCCTCTTAGGAAGGGGAGAAAAACAAGAGTATGAAAGGTATTGGGCTACATCAAAAGTCCAAAATCATCCTAAGCGTAGAGCATCAAGTGAGTAATTGAATTTCCAATCATTGTTTTCTCTTTCTGAGTCATTCCCAAGAACAATTACAAGCCAAAAATGACAACTATGCTACAACTAATCTTTCTTTAGCTTCACGTGTACTAACTCAATATACAGGTATTGTAGGATGGAAGATCAAAAAAAAAGGATTTGAAGACTTTGTACGTTTAAGCTGCTTATGCTGAAAAATCCTTTTCCCGGTGACTTCCTACAGCTCTTTATGTCAACCTACATATAACTTTAACTTATGTATATTTAATATGAAACATTTTGTTTGTGCTTCTTGATAGACCAGACCCAAATGACTATCCCTAAAAGGGATAGTCAGTGTTTCAGTGTTAGAAAGTTCATAAAGCCCAGTTTACATCGTTTTGATATTATTTTTTAAGTGTCAAACAGGTAGTGGAGAAAGGAATGTGACTATTTATTTTTATCTTTACTGTTAACAACTATAGTGTCCTTCCAGCACTATAAGTAAAAATACAAAGAATAACACATTTTTTCCAATATCCTTATGAGAACTGAGAATATCTGTGTTCCCTCGGCTAGTTCTTTTAGCCAGCAGCTATTGCAATACACCCATAAGGAGAAGCTCAAACAGATAGAGCAGAAACTCAAAGAGGGAAAGATACATAAAAAATATCACATCATTATCCAATTTCAAGGAAACAATTTAAAGATAACTAGCTTGTAAATGATTGGGGTTGTATTGTTGTTAACTGCAGCCACCTGTTTCCAGAAAAGGAAGAATGGGTTCTTGGATAAAGTTTGGCTAAAACAATACCTATGTAAAGCTGGGTAACTTGTTTCCCTTTTTAAAACTGCTACAGGTTTCCTGCAGGACTTCATGGCTTTTCTTACACTGCCTGGGAATTATTGTCTTTACCTCTGCCCCTTAAATGCCTGTTATTCATTAATGAGAAACTTGCTAGTACAGGGAAGGTAAAAAATTCTTTGTAGGACAGCAAAATGATGACAAAGGTGGTGCACGAATCAGGGAATCAGAATACATGGAGACTATGGTGGGTTCTTTGATGACAAAAAGCTACTTCTTACCTTCTAGAATTCAGATGATCCTCGATGATCCTCGATCATTGAGGTAGATTTTTAACAGTAAACTGAGGCATATACATACTAACACACATTTATGCTTTCTAGAGTATGTTTTATACTCATTTATAATCCTGAAATGCAATGTATCTAATATAGAGTAACCATTGTGCTATGACATAGCTCCTATGCCTGGCATGCTTGGGGGCCTTAGAGCAAGTCACTTCATTTCTCTAAGCTTTTCCTTTTTTCCACTGTCTTTTCTCACTGACAAAGTTCTCTGGGTTGTGGTTTCTGTTTTACAGTGGCCTTTCATTTTTTCTTTAGTCTTGAACTCCTCTCTAGTTTGATAGATCGATCTGTCAATATGAAGATATTGTATTGAATAACAGCTGCAAAGACTTTAGGTTCCTCTATCCTTGACAAGATTTAAAAACTCCTTGCGGGTTCCATAGGGGAGGGGTGACGGAGGAATCATGATTTTATACACTTATTTATTCATTCTTTCATTGACTCACAGATATTACTGACTAGTTTCAGTGTATACCCTGGAGTTCTAACACATGTTCTTAACAGATGTTGTATTTTCTGATCTTTTGTTACATTCATCCAAACTGCCACAACAGTCACCCCTCTTTTATCTCTTTCTACCCCAAAACAAATAAAAAGAAAATTAATTTTCATAATCTTAGACATTGTTGGGTTACTTTGACTTAGGAAAAACTCCCTCCAAGGGCATTATAACTAACTCTTATATTTACAAAATCTGCCATAGTGACTTGAGATGCAATGTGTTTTGATTTCTGAAGACTCAAATTTCAGGAAAACCAGTGATGAATCTTTCAGAACAATTCTCTCTTGTCTTGCTTTCTGGCCCTAAAATGGAATAAACTAGGTAATTTTAAAACTCATTTTAAATATTTTGGAATAAACAGTTACTTAGTCTGCTTCATGGATCTTACTCTGATAGGCTCCATAATTTCTTGCATATAATTCAGGTATCACCCTTCAGGAGAGGAAGCCTGTGATTCAGCATGATGTGGGTTACTTAAGAAGCGTGTCCCTTGATTTTGATTCTGCTTCAACCCTCTCTCTGCCACCAGTTTGTGTTGAGATTGTTGGTTATATGACCATGTAGAACACTAGAAAGTGACAGTTTGAAAACAGAGTTATTTGTAGGTGATTCAAGTTCTCTTTGAATATTATTGGTCTTACAATAGCATCTACATTTATGTTGAGGTACCTTCATTTATTCACCTAGCTTTGAAAATGTTTGTTTAAGTGATTTTTCTGTATTGACTTAGCAAGTTATTAACAGTGGAGAAATAAAGTCCTTTACTTTAGCCATCAGAGTTCCATTCCTTCTTCCTTTCTCGGGCTGTCATTGAAAAAAACAGTTATTAATAGCACCTATATTTGTATTTCTCTAATATGCGTTTCAAACTCTTGGGCATTGGATATTACTTATTATAGTGATAAATGAAATCTAGAAACAACCCTAAATCTAGGTGCAAACAACAACAAGATACTCATATCAATATCGTCCTCGTATTATTAGAGTTTGGAAATATGCTCTGAGATTTCATTGAGGTGTTCATATGTCTTTATAAATATATCTTTCAAAACTTACTTAAAGCCAAGACGCAAAAATCACTTTTATTTGAGTCATTAAATATGGAATAGACTCATCAGAGTACAAAAACAACAAAGAAAATCAATGAAGAATATCATGAACATTTAAAATTATATATATGTTTGGAAAAGTATTAATAAACAAAAAAAAGATAATTTACACATTAAAATGTTGAATAAAATACATTAAAATGTGTTAGAGCATTTGTTAGTGGGACAACTTTCTATTAAATGGAGAGTATGTAGCATCTCAGACATAAAGTTCTCCCCAAGAGTATACAGATAAATGTAATCATTTTGTACCTGATGCTGCCAAGGTAAATGTCTATTTTATGTTGATAGCTTTAAGTAAGCAGTGATTTTTCAGCTTTTATACAAACACCCCCCTATAGAAAAGATTCACTTGAGAAATCTTAAAGGTGTTTTTTCAGATTTTTAGAACTACCTTGACAATCCATAGTCTAACATTAATTGCTATTGTCTTAGTTAACACATCAGGTTGTACCCTAGATTATTTATTAAAAGGCAAAAGTTTCTGATGTTCATAGCATTGACATCTGTTACTCTATCTCCAATCCTAAATCTCAGGAATGAAGAATGGGAAGGGAGAGACAAAGATACGGTTCTAGAACATGTTCTAACCTGTTCACAATGAGACAGGGTCCAATTTGATTGCTTTGCTCTTTACGAGTGGACGTGTGTTCAAATGTAGATGTTTTCCCTTGGCTGGAAAATGTCAGTGTGGAAGAGTGCACAGCAAATTAATGTCAAGTTTCTTGTGAAACTAAAAAAATTCACAATGGAAACTTTTCAATTATTGGCTGAGGCTTACAATAAAGAGTGTGTGTCTCATGAATGCATTTTTGAATGGCACAAATTATTTTCAGAAGGCAGAGAAATCTCGGCTGCCCATGCAGAGCAGTTAACAATAACAACACAGAGAAAGTGAGGGTTATGATTAGGAAAGACGGAAGGTTGAGTGTTAAATCAGTAGTTGAGAAAGTTAATCTAGACAGGGTAAGTGTTTAACCTATTGTAAGAGAAGAATTGAACTTGGAAAAAAGTTTGTGCAAAAATTGTTCAAAAAATTCTGTCAGATGAACAAAAGGAACATAACAAGGAATCATGTTTTAACCTTTTGGAATGTATTGAGAACGAATCAGATTTTTTTAATTTGTTGAATTTGATAATTACTTATGATGAAACTTGTATATTGAAATATGATCTGGAAAGCAAACAACAATCAGTGTAATGTAAAGTTTCAAGACCAAAAAAGGCATGCATGAACCGTTTGATGTTGAAGACCATGTCGATTATTTTCTTTGATATCTGGAGTATTGTGATGGAAGAATGGATTCCCAGTAGCCAGATGGTAAATCAGCAGTTTTACACTGAAGTCTTGATGAAATTGCATCAATATATGACAAAGAAAATAAAGAATTGTGGAGAAATGGGTGGATTTTTCATGAAGACAACACACTAGATCACAATACCTTGCCTTTGAAGGTTTTAGCTAATAACAACCTCACTGTGCTTCATCACCCAACCTATTTGTCAGACATGGCTCCCTCTTCCCAAAGATCAAGTCGGTGCTCAAAAGAACCCATTTTCTGTTGGTAGATGTGAAAGCAAAACCAAGGGAGATCCTCAACAATTTTTGAGAAAACAGTCTGTGGAATTCCTTTGAACATTGGCAGCATCATATATAGCTGTGTGTAAACTCATAAGGGAGCTATTTTGAAGTTGATCATAGTTGATGTTCTTTATGTGTTAAATAAAAAAAAATACAGGCGTAGTCTAGCCTTTTTGTGTTGGACCTCATGTATGTGTGACACAGACTTGTATGATTGATGAATAGTCAACAAACATTTTTATAGGAGCACTAATAACATTTTTTTTTATTTCCATAATCACCAGAAAGTGAACTCAAATTGCATGTCAGCCTTCTAAATTGAGAGTTGTTGTGTTCTTTGAAAAAGTAAGCATGACCTATTTGAGTTTTTTTTTAAAGACTACTTCATAGGCAAGAACACAGTTGTGTTGGTGAAATAAGTGGTGGTAGATATTAATTTCCCATGCTGTAATGAGAAGTGTGTTCCTCTTGTGAAGCTGTCGGTAAGGAGAGAAAGTAGGAAGAACACTTCATAGTACTCATGTGCCTTATTTTGCGAGGATCAAAAAATCCTCATGTCATTCACTATTATTAGATTGTCATTAGTCATAATTATTAATTCAAAAGAGCATTCTCCAGAAAGGCTTAGTGTTTTTTCCAACTGAAGACAAAACTCCAACTGCAAATAGGCATCTAGAAATCACCGAAGAATATCCAATTCAAAATAATGTTTTCACCATGGAATTTGAATTTCTCTTATTACAAAGCTGCAGGAAAGAGAATTTGTACTATCATTTCACATTTAGTTGTATTTTTTTTCCTACCCTTAGCAGTCACCACATTGTGATGTGCAGTGATTTTCTCACAACTGCTGAGAGATTATTCTGTGTCATGTTACAATGTAATAGTATTTTCCAGAAGCGTTAATTCCTACTTGGACTGAAGTGATAAAGCATGGATGACAAAAGCTTCTGTCATTATACACTCAAGAAGATCCCAAATACAAGCCTGAACATTTGTAGTACTGCAGCAATTTTTATATGGCGCCTGTGTTTTGAAGAATACTTATTGTATCAGGCATCTAAGATAGCTTCTCTCTTCAGTTTATACTTTCATGAACAATTCCAGTCAGCTGAATAACTGAAATTTTTCCATGTATTAGTATATTTCCTGATAGGCCTAAACCTCATCTCCCTACCTTGAACTGGACATTTTTCACAATAAATATAACCTGGCATAGAGATAAAGGCACAGCAAATTTCACCACAGACTACAAGACTGATATGAGCTGGCTTCAAATCTTATTAGTAATAGATGAAGACAGGAGTAGATTTATTCAGGACACAGGAATTTCCTGACTTATCTTCTACATAATGAAAACTGACACTGTAAGTTTTGAACCACTCTAGGACCTCAGTTTCTGTTATTATGTAGAAGAATTCAGTACCTGTACACTATGTTCTCAAAGGAAAATAGCAAATAAAAACCTTCAAAAATAAGAAAATAAATAAATAAATACTGACCCTATCAGCTATTTCTCCCTACAAAGAAAATCCTGATATAGCATGACATGATAAAAAACTCCTTTAGAGTCTTTAATTTCAATGGATTCTGGCTGTCTTTGGCAGGGAATATGCTTTCTAGACTGCGGCAGATGGCATTTGTTTTGTTTGCTTGCTCAGTTTTGCTGTACATTTCTGAGCATTACACTGTGCTCTGCTCTGTTCTGCTAAAAGACTGAATAGCAGAGGAAGGAGAGCTGCTTTTTCACTTTCTGGTGGTTCCTCCTTTCTGAGGCTAGTGAAGTTCTTTCAATGGAGAAGATATCCACTGCAAGAGGGTTTCATTGTGTTTTTTTTTGTTTTACTTTAAGAGCTGGTTGGAAAAAGCAGGGAGTGAAGAACACAGCTATCAGGGATCTTGAAGCACAAATAAAGATGAAGAACATTCCCAGGAAGAGAAGGAAGCAAGTAAACATGTCACAAAGGAAAGGAAGACAAAATAAGAACATGGGACATCATATGTTTCTATGCAGTGTGTTAAAATCTAGGAATTAGTAAAAGTAGCCAGATGGAGAGCAGGACTGAAGAAAAGGACCTTGAAAGCACATGCACTTATAAGCTGGATTCCTCAGAAGGACTGAGAGTGTTACATTTTTGCCCGTAAAAAAAAAAAAAGACAAAAAGCAACAAAAAGTGTTTAATTAAAAAAGTTGCATTGCTGTAGTTAGACAGCATTTAAACCTTAGAATTTATTGTCATGTCGCATTATGAAGACCCGAAGATGTCCATTGAAAGAACAAGATGAATTCAGGGAGGATGGGAATCAATGTGTTATACTTTGGTATCAAAGTGAACCATGTTCTGCTAAGAATATTGGGTTTTTTTCTAACTGAAATAAAAACTGATCACAGATTGGGGTACTGAGAGCCTTCTTCATTAGAGACTCTGAAGGAGTTTTTGAAGTATGCATTAATTCAGTGCCAAGCGTCCTCTGGGGGCTAAATAAGATCCTTTAATAAAGGTTGCTGGACCACATAGCTTGTAATCAACATGATTTGTTTCTGGAAAGAATGCCTCATCACAGGCATTGACAGTTTAGATGACGAGGATGGAGTTCAAAGAATGAGGGAACCACAGAAAGGAAAAGAAGTATAGTTTCCAAGACAGACTATCTTCTGGATCACTTTTTATATTTTCTACCCATTTACACTCTCATAGTTAGTTTAAGAGCTTAGATTTCCACAGTGGCTAGCCACATCAGGATGACTGCCTTGGAGGCCAAGCAGGTTGGATAAAAGTTCTCCGGTGTGGAAAGGACGAAGATGGCAGGAAGAGACTGAGGAGAACATTTAAAATCCTGAAAAAAGTACACTTTAAGGGAAAAGAATTTTATAGAACTTTGATTTTCTCCCTAAGTGCTGAGAATTCAGCTGGCTATTATCTAAAGATGACAGACTGATAGAAATGGAGATAGCATTTTATGAATAATATCTGAAGTAGTGTGATAAGTTTTTCCATCATGGTTCAATATCCCTGGTACTGTACAGTCCTCTTCTAACAGTGAAAACTTCTTGTGTAATTTCAGCGTCCTTATCTCCTCCTTGCTAAGAGGATGGGTGATCTTATACTTAATCCATCGACCCAGAAATTTGTAGAAGACAAATATTGGCTGATTGTCTTTGCTGTTGATATTTCTTGAGATAGTTAATATGATCACTGTTTTCCACAATTTAACATCAACAGGACATTGATACTCCTTTATTATATCACAGATAATTTTGACTATAATATCAACAGCATTGGTATGATGTTTATGCATCATACTCTGCGTAATATGGGGCTGAGACTTCTTGCTAAACTTTTGGAGACCATGTCTGATCTGATAGGAAGAAGAATTTGGTTATTACAGCAGGACTGTTAGATGCAACCTGTCACCAAGAGATATGATGTTTCATATCCTGAGAAACATTTGTTTCTCTTATGTCCCCATTTACTAGCAAATGCTTAAAAAGCATTATTTCCGTGTTCCTCAGAACATTTTCCTGATTTGAACACAGAAACAGCTGATCCCTTCATTTTATTCTATTGTCCCTATTAAATGTTTCTTCTTTTATTCTTCAGGCAAAAGTCATTTTTCCTACCCATCTCCTGCCTTTTAATTACTGCTGATTTGATTGACAGAAAAACAGGACAGAAGGTTTTGTTGCTTTTTTTTTTTCAAGTAAATGCGGCTTCTTCTCCTTCATACTTAGCTACACAACACAGCCAGGTATTAGCAGGCTTTGCCTATATATAAGCAAAAATGAAAGCAAACAACAGAAAGATGGAGACAGAGAGGGACAGCTTCAATGTTTGATGATAAAATGTAGAGCTTGAGAGAATAATCACAAAAAAAAAGAAGAAAAAAGAATTATATGACAAGGGAAAGTTAATTGGTACAGAAAACTTAATTCAATATTCGCTTGTGGACTGCCGTAATGATTTAATAACTGCCAGTTTTGTATATAGGCTCTGTGCAGCTGTAATAAGAATTTC
Source organism: Tapera naevia (assembly GCA_033556795.1). Taxonomy (NCBI): domain Eukaryota; kingdom Metazoa; phylum Chordata; class Aves; order Cuculiformes; family Neomorphidae; genus Tapera; species Tapera naevia. The sequence continues at coordinate 306,223 of JAUMJJ010000219.1, read as the reverse complement.
ATCTCCAACTCTTACAGAGAAAAGATAAGCAAGCAAATATACTGTGGCCACTGAATGCCCTAGCACTGTGTTTTATTATGTTTACTTTATAATCCCATCATCCCCATGCCACCAGCATGCTTGAGGGGTAGTGGAGGCAGCAGTCAGCACTCCCTGTTGGCTCCCTGTCTTTCACTGCTACCCTAAGGTACTTAAGAATGACAGTATAAAGAATTTCTGTGCAGATGAGCCTGTAGATTTGGGGAATCGGCTGCTTATAGACAAGGATTCTTTGGGTAGACTTAATTCCTTTCGCAAGGGTGAAGAACCATCTGTGGGGATTCCTGTCATGTATAAGGAAGTTAGTCACGCTCTCTGCGGAGTTGAGTTTCTTGAATTTTAATGAAACCCATGTCAATCTGTCTCTTCTATACCCCTGTGCTGAAATCAGTGGTCAGCTAGTCAACAATCACAACAGCAAAACACAGAAGATAGGCCACGCAGGACAGCAATGGAGTCTATTTCTTTCTTTCTTTCTTTCTTTCTTTCTTTCTTTCTTTCTTTCTTTCTTTCTTTCTTTCTTGCTTTCTTGCTTTCTTGCTTTCTTGCTTTCTTGCTTTCTTGCTTTCTTGCTTTCTTGCTTTCTTTCTTGCTTTCTTTCTTGCTTTCTCGCTTTCTTTCTCGCTTTCTCGCTTTCTCTCTCGCTTTCTCTCTTTCTCCCTTTCTCTCTCGCTTTCTCTCTCTCTCTCCTTCTCTCTCTCTTTCTCTCTTCCTCTCTTTCTCTTTCTCTCTTTCTCTCTTTCTCACAGTATCACAGTATCACAAGGTTGGAAAGGACCTCCGAGATCATCAAGTCCAACCTATAACCTAACACTAACACCAACACTAACACCAACCATCATCTAAACCATGGCACTCAGTGCCTCATCCAGTCTCCCCTTAAACACCTCCAGGGTCGGTGACTCCACCACCTCCCTGGGCAGCCCATTCCAATGGCCAATCACCCTTTCAGTGAAGAACTTTTTCCTCATATCAAGCCTAAACTTTCCCTGATGAAGCTTAAGTCCATGCCCTCTAGTTCTGCCACTGGTCTCTCTTTCTCTATTTCTCTCTTTCTCTTTCTTTCTCTCTCTCTCCTTCTCTTTCTCTTTCTCTCTTCCTCTCTTTCTCTCTTTCTCTCTCTTTCTCTCTCTTTCTCTCTCTCCTTCTCTCTCTCTCCTTCTCTCTCTCTTTCTCTCTTCCTCTGTCTCTTTCTCTCTTTCTCTCTTTCTCTCTTTCTCTCTCTCTCTATTTCTCTCTTTCTTTCTCTCTTTCTCTCTCTTTCTCTTTCTTTATTTCTTTCTCTCTCTTTCTCTTTCTCTTTCTCTTTCTCTTTCTCTTTCTCTTTCTCTTTCTCTTTCTCTTTCTCGTTCTCTTTCTCTTTCTCGTTCTTTCTCTCTTTCCTTTTCTTTCTCTTTCTTTCTCTCTCTCTTTTCTATCTTTACACACTATGCTATAGAATATATATTACATATAAGAAACCTAAATTTCATCCTAGATGAGTGACAGGTGATGAGAGGATGGCAAATCATGTATCTGGCCAGCCGTTGTCTTGGCTCCCTCCAGTAATGGCTTGTTTACTAAATGATATTTCCAGACTGTTAGGTAAAACAGAATAGAATTTAAGTAGCACTTCATCAGCTTGAACGCAACTTTGCACTAATGGGATTATATGTTCTTGAAAGAAACTAATTTGTATCTGGATTGTTTAGATTTCAAGAAGATGAACATTTGATTGCTCAAATCTATTAATTTTGAAATAATTTTTAATCTGCCTTTCAGATGTGAGGTTCTACCGTTCCTTTTGGGAAAGCTAATTTTACTCCTTCATCCTGATGCTGAGCTTCTACTTTGAAACAGGCAGAAAAATCTGGTTGAGTGTTTAATGCTCACGTATTTTTTCTATAACTTGCAAGAAACATTCAATTTGTAGGAAGTTGTTGGTGTTTTGTAAAATTAACAGTAGTATCCTAAAAGATTTTAATCTATTTTCATCCTTCTGTATAATTTTTAAAAATGTAAAAATCTGACATGTAAAAGAATATAAATTCTTTCCAAACTGTTGCTAAAAATAATATTATTATAACTTTCCATGGAACCAACATATTAATCTCCTTAATTAGGAAAAGTTACAAGTTTTTTCCCCTTGTTTATGACAGTTTTAACATTAGCTTACATTAAATGACTCAGTGAAAATATTGCAAATGCTTTGCCTTCAGATTTTGTTAATTTGTCTATTTTAATTTTACAGATATGTAAAGTACTTAAAATTGTATACTTTAAGATTTTGAGAAGTAGTAGTCCTATGTTATAAGGTAAAGGAGAGAGTTACTTAAAACATATTTTAAAGCTTCATCTTGATGTCATTTCTTTTCACAGTTCTTATGGAACACAAGAGCAAAAATTTCCTTTCCTGAAAGTTATCTGTCTGATTCTTTTCAAAAGTCCAGGAAGAGGAAAAAACATTTAGTTAGGATCCTAACCATATGGCTTCACTATCAGCCTTTTATTTTTCCTTAGATGTTTAAACTATGTTTCACTATGTGAAGCCAGATACTAGATATGGTTTTGTCTTGATATTCTAAGGGCTATGGTGTAGCAGAGTCACTATCCAGAGTCTGGCACAGATATGAGATGACTTTGAATGAAATTGACTTATCTCATTTTATCTATCTAAAACCCTGGAGTGGAGTTCTGATCTAAGCTGATTGCCTAGAACATAGCAAAAGCGAATGAAATAGTGTAGCCAACTCAGTGGAGCAAATATTTCTGAGGGCAAACAATTTTTCCCATCACTAGTTATTGTCTCAGAGTGTCTAAGATGGACCAAATGATGCCATACTTTTTTATGTCTGAAAGTGCATGATGTGAAGCCAATGATACTGAACATGTAGGTTTATTGATGGGAGTAACTGTCAGGCTGAAATAGCTTCACTCCAAAGTCTTTTCATATGGAATTTCAGCCTTTCTCTTCCACAGGGTAAAGTTCAGACTATTTCAGACAGAAATTTGAGCTTTAGAAACTGAGAGGTTTCTCAGTCACGGTTAATAACGATTATCACATTAATACATAGAAAAAGTAGGCTGAAGAATGTACGTGTGTAGAAACAGTAGTCTCACAGAAAGAGATATCACCAAATGTGAACTTTCTAGGAAGCATTGGAGCAATGGCCAAAGACCCTGTGTATCTGCCATGGCTATTTTCATATACTATAATGCATTTGCTGCTAAAAGACATTTCCCAGAAAGAATTAGAGATGCTTTTTTCTGACCTGTATTACCATTTTTCTTTTCAATATCAACTTGGTTAAACATTCTACGTCATTGCTCTTATAAACTACAGCCTTTTTGCCTGAGTATTCATATTGCTTCTGATTTTATAGACATGAACCTCTCTGCATTATGTAACATTTTTTTGGTTGCATCCTGCCTTCACATATTTATTTATTATGCTTAGCATAGCATTTTCTGATCTTTAGTTAACCACTGATAAAACTGATCAAGGATTTCTCCCTCTCCTCAGGGTAATTAATGGGGAAAATTCTTTATTTTTTTTGAAAGGTTTGTAAAAATTAATGAAGCATATTTTGCTACATTGAAATTGTTGAACTTTTACAACTGAAATATATGCTGCCTTACTGAGAAAGAATTAAGCATAGAGTTAAAAATAGTGCATAAGCAATCGTTACTAACAAAAATGGCATGTATTTGTATTTTTTTTAACTGTGTAGTTGGCAGATCTTAAGCATATATACAGTTGAGTTACTAATCAATGAAGACCAGTGCATTCAGTCTTGTATTTAAAGTACACTAAACTTCCAGCCTGAATATTACTGCTTTATGCAATCTAATATGCATCCAGGATAGAGGATTTGAAGTTAAGTGTGAGTTGGTAAAAGCAATGAGCAAACATAATCTGAATTTCTCATTTGTGATAGGAACTATTGTTAAATGGTTTTACCTAAATTATGCTACTTCAACTGAAAGGTTAGGTCAAATTTACACTTCTGAACACAGACTGAAAAGGAACACAGACAAAAAGAGGAATTTCCCTCTCAAGCTGAGGGAAAGGGAAGTTTTTAACTTATGTAAGTCATAAGCCTCTGTTGCCCAACTTTTTGTTCCTATTGTCATTATGATCTCTTTCTAACAACAGTTTCACTACTGAATTTGATATTTTGTTCAGAAGGACAAGGCTTAACTCTCAGTGTTTTCTTTCTCCTTACCTCTTTCCTTGCTCCTTCCAAATAGATTAGTAATCTAGTTTAACTATAGCTTTATTCTAATGAATGAAATAGACTGGAAAGGAAAGATGCATTAAAACACCGTTTAAACATGGTGATGTTGAAGGTCTCTGCACTTTTATGCTCCTAAATACAAGAGTATTACTCTGAGTTAGATGTTGAAGCTCCAATCCGACATATAAGAAGATGTTATTATCTCAGTTTGAAATTTCCATTGCCGCTGATTTGAATAGGGTGCACGTTTATGAACATGTCTAAAATTCCACTTCTATCTTGAACAGAAGGTCTCAACTCCGGACTGAGGTAGGTGAATCTACAAGGCTGAGATTCCAAACCTCATATCAGATCCGGATTTACCTTGCTTTTGTCAAGGTGCATGAAGGTGGTAATATTTGACTTTTCTATAATAAGTAACAGATGAGAAACTGTATGGCAAAAGAAGCACACCTCAAACTGATTTAACAAAAGGAGTTTTAATTAGTGATGACGCTTTTTTTACTCTACTATATCCTTCAGAAGGAAAATTCTTATTTCTTCTTGCGTAGTTTGTTTCTTTTAACCACACTGGAAAAGTCATAATATTTGAGATGATGATGACGATGGTGATGATGAAGATTACAAAATCTTAGTAATGGAAAATTTCTTTCCCTGGTGGACAGTGCTTTGACAGCATTCGATTGATGCTGCTGAATTGAAGGAACAGTTAGATTCAACTGTCTTTGCCTGCATCAGACAATATTTCTTAAACAATTCCACCCTTGAACTTCATAGGTCCACCAGGAAACAGTGACTGTCTTGTAGTGTAGCTGAATTAGTTCAAAGAAGGTAGCAGAAGATGGTTAGAGTGAAATGTAGATTTTTATTGCACTGGATTGACTGAGAAAATTGGACCTCTCAGTGAACTCTCTCTTCTTCTAAAATTTGAGTTTACTTAGTTTATATGCTTGAGCAAGAGGGTAAGTTCATATGGAATGAAGACTTCATGGAACACAAAAAAATACCCATCTGATTAAAAATATTCCAAATATATACTTCTGATTTTAAAACAACTATCACATTCAGAACAGATGTGTATAAGAAATGTTACTTTAAACACACATAAAATTAGAAAAACAAATTCACAAAATAAAACTAGAGGTACAATTTGGCTTAACAGGTCTAAGAAGGAATGTGTTCTTGGAAAGAACATTAAAACATGGATTTTGTAACAGATCATGCAAAATGCATGCATATTTCTTTTGCTCCCTTAAGGAATAGAGTATTTATGGTAAGGTATCTAAATAAAAATTTTGCTGTCACATTGTGAGAACATTTTTAATATGATTCTTATTTAAGTGTTAAAAGAGAAACACAGGATAGAGAGAAGTTTGCAAATTACAGCAAGATGTGATGCTGGGCAACCTAGGACTGTCAACTTCCTTCTCAAATTTTCTAATAGCAAATTAAATGTATTTTTCAATATTACTTCATTTTGTTTTGGAGTAATTGACATAGTGCTGCCTTTGTACATGTATGTGGAGGGGTTCATTGGTAATATGTCGTTTTCATTAAATTGAAGAATTGACTTAATACTTCTGCCAGACAAATGAAAAAAGCCCTCTGTAAAGCTCTAAAGAGCAGTGTTTGTAAGTTTCCATATAGAAGCTGAGAAACAACAATAAAGCTTGGATTCAGCTCAAGTGCACCATCAACCTCAGATGGCTTCCAGGTATATTTATTTATTTATTTATGATCCATTTGTCTAGTACCACTAAAAGATCTATAGAGAAAATTACTGGGACAAAATGTAGATCCAATTGCACATTGTACAATAGGAGAAAATAATTTCTGTTCTCATTATTTGGATCGATAGTTTGCTAAACCAGTATTAACAAGAGCAAAAATTTTACCAGGTTAAAGGGGTTTTGTACTGAGTAATGACTGCCTGGAGAAGAAGAGAACAGAGGGAGTAAATCCTAACAGCCTTTTACTATTAAGGTAGCACCTGCAAGTGAATCAATAGTGGCTGGTAAGGTGGTGCTGTAAAGATGCTTTATTGGTTTGACTAAGTAGGTTGGCAGAGAAGCTGTTGTAAGAGTCAGTACAAACTATCAAATCTGGTCCAAACACAGAGCTGAAACCCAAGAGCCTTCGTTTTCTTGGAAGCACTAAAAACAATGTTATGGTCATAAGAACCTACATCATCCAGCCTGACCCTGTGTCCAGGTTGTGAACTATCTAGGCAATTCAGATATTTTCTTGTACTGACAAAAATACCTTACTTCAGCCATTTGCAAAGGTGTTTCTCACAGGAGCCTGGTGAGCCTAACTTCGTCAGGGAAAGTTTAGACTTGATGTTAGGAAAAAGTTCTTCACTGAAATGGGGATTGGCCATTGGAATGTGCTGTCCAGGGAGGCGGTGGAGTCGCAGACCCTGGAGGTGTTTAAGAAGAGGCTGGATGAAGCACTGAGTGCCATGGTTTAGATGATGCGTTAGTGTTAGTGTTGGGGTTAGTGTTAGGTTATAGGTTGGACTTGATGATCTCGGAGGTCCTTTTCAACCTTATGATACTGTGATACTGTGATACTGAGTACCTATATGCACCCTAGAGCCCACTGTGAAATGTAAATATATGGTAGCAGTGAAAAGTTTAATTTTGATTTACAATTGCTTAGATCTCTTTCTGCCTACCTCTGCACACCTACCTCGGACACCTAAAAGCCAGCAAAGGTCCCTTTGTAGGCAGACTCATTCAAGGGGGTCTTCAGTCTTACTTAGTTCTGCCAGGGTCCCTAATGCAACCTGTCTTTCTCCATTTACTGCATAGGAAGCCTGTGGAAACCAGACTCCCAAGTTAAATCCTTCAGTTAGGTACCTCAATTTAGAAAAGATGAATCTAAGCCCACAAGCACACAGCCACCAAGTTACTAATTTTTCAGCAGAGAGACCATAATTTATTAAAGGATGCTGCATTTATTCTTTAGGAGTTTTTTGAATGTACATCAATTACAGTTTCACACAGGACTTCTTTAAACTATATGTTGTGCAAACACAGGACCTTCAAATAATTTGCAAGTCAAGTATAGAACAGAATTAATATATAAGCAAAAATACATGTATACACACAGAGGTTTTTGTTTTTTTCTCTAAGTGAGACACTGTAAATGTATTTTTTATGCGTGAGAGTACAACAGAACAATGAGATGGTCGTAGTGCACTAAATGCTTAAACAGACTAAAAAAACTAGAATCTTTAATTTGTTTGCAACTAAGACTTGCAGCAAACAAGGATATTAAAAAAAAATCCCTGAAACGCACATGAACCAGACCAAATGAGATTTACATAAATCACCTCCAAGCTGCATGAGGTTTGTTTCTGGCCAAAATCAAAACCAGAAAAGGTCTGACCTTCTTTAGAATCAGACGTGAGAGGACACCTGATTGCAAAAGCTTTCTTAAGAAAATATGATGAGAGATTATCCACCACAAACTCTTCTGCTTAGCAGAAAATACATTTTTGATACTAAGACGTATGTTAAATATTTTAACAAGTTCAGTGCTCCGTGTTTCATTTTTCTCTCTTTATAGCCAAGTGACCTCTCTAGCGACAAGATGCTGGGCTGATAGCTAGACACGTAACTAACTGCAGTTCACAGTTTTGATTGTGTAAAACTAGAGATCTGGACAGATTTTAAATCAATTACTCTTTTGAGAAGCAAAGAATGCATTAGAATGGTTTTAGCTATGTTTCTTTTCTACCAAAATTTCTGACAGAAAGTGGAAAGAGGTGAGAAGTAAAAAAAGCTCTACATTTTCTCCTGACAGTCTCTAACGACAAACATACATCCCCCAACTGAAAATGGTCATTGTTGAGTTTGGACACACCAGTGTAAACAAGACATGTAAATCATGAGCAAACCTAACCTTGAGTTCTTCTAACACTGGGAAACAAGAACACTTCCAGAGACTTCAGGCAGTCTAGAGATACTTCTCTCCCTTTCAGTGGCTATAGAAAGTGTCTGGACACCTATTGCAAAATCCTTGACACATATCAGAAACAGAAGCAATTCTATCTTTGTGGTCATTGTGCTGGTGTAGGCTATTTCCGTTTGAAGATTATCTAAACACAGAGTCTCAGTTATACACATAAAATATAACTCTGACTATGGATTAGAGAAGGGCTGCCAAGTGCAGCATTCGAACACCTGGCAATATTGATTTTACACTTTTCCTGTGATTCTACATCATGTTCCTTTAGTTTCTGGAAATCTCTATAACTTTTATACTGACATAAATTGCGATAAAAAAGGAATCAAATAATCCCCCTTCCCCCTCCAGAAACAGTCAGGAAAGTTCTATAGCACCATTAATACTTTTGTTAATGTAGGTGAACTCAAGGAGAGCAAACGTACAGGGAAAGTTAAATCTAACCTCTTGGTGTGATGTTATTGTTTCTGTGTTGGATAAATTCATTTATTAATGGTGCCCCTGCGCTTAATGAACATCTAATGCTTTGAACTATGAAAGTATAATAGGACATGAATCGAGTCCTCTGAAATTCTCCATGTTTTACACTGTGGTAGATGGAAGGACAGCTTCTCTTAAGGATCCCTTTATTTTCAAAATTCATGAAGTCACAAAGTTTCTTTCATGTTACTTGCAGGAGCATAGAGGGTTTTTTTCCTTTTGCGTCCTGCAAAGGGTCATGTATCCTTGTAGTTCCCTTGCTGATAAATTGGTGAAATTCTTCTAGTGAAGCCAATAGTGTTGCCTTAGATTCAAAAGTCTAGTATTAAGCCAAAGATATAGCAGAACAGCCAGAATTCCAGAAAAAACTGTTACATTCTGAATATTGCTGCTCAAGAAACTAGCTCAGAATGTGTTATCCTAAATAGGTATGGCTCATATAAGTAGCTGAGGGATGATCTTCCATTGAGTCACAAGTCTAAGCTTCCCCTGAGAGACAAGCCGAGGTGTGACTGGATCCATTTCTAGTCCCAGAATTGATCTACAGTTTATGACTAAAGGTTTATATGTGTTAACCAACAGTCTGAATTAGTGTAAATAACACGTAATTTATTTTAAGTGACAGAGAAAGAAACAAGTTTGGAATTGTCATTGATAAATTCACTTGCATAAGTACCAGAGAGTTATAATAAATTAACAAACTATAGATATAAAAGAAGTAACAATTTAAACTCGAGTTAGTAGTTATTTCTCTGGGCAACATCCAACCAATTGAGAGGCGTGTGATTCCTACCAAAAAGGTGTCCTTTCTTGGGGGGAGAATGGGTGCAGTCCAATCCACCCGTCTGTCAAGTATGGAGGTCACTTTTCCTCTCCAGCAAAAGGTTTTCGGCTTCCAATTTTACACTTAAAAACTCTTTGACACCTTTGGGCAGGGTGGGATTAAGTCATACCTGTTGATTGGTTCTTGGCATGGCTACTTGTGTTGTCAGAAATGAGGACTCAGTGGTTTGCTGCGCCTTTGGGGTATGGAGCTCAGGACATGCTGTTGGAGGTGTTTCTACTCTTAACTGAAGCAACACCAGATTGTGTGCCTTCTGACTCATCCCAAGTGTCACTTGGCTGGTTTGAGAGACGATGACCTGATACACCCATCTTGTGAGATATAGTTGTTTGTTGTTGAAGTAAATCCACATCCTTCTGCAAATCACTGCCATTTGCATACGGTTCCCTGTTGCAAAATTTGGTATTTGCCATCCATAAGGACTAGCGAGTCCATCATACCACAGAAAGAACAAAACCAGTATTTTGTCGTGTCTCTATCATCAACAAAGGGTTTTGGAGCATTCCCCAGAGGGTACAGTCATTCATTTTACATGCATTTCTGCACATTTGTAGAACTATGGCATTGAATGTAGTCACTGTCCACCTTTTCCTTTAAATTTCATTTTCAGCTGTTGCAGTAATTACTTTATACAAAATTTGTAAATTTGTAAAGACTGGAGTCTGGTAAAGCTGGTGTTAAGTAAAACTGGAAGAGAAAAAATAATTAAAAAACAAAACCATAAACAAAGGAGTATGAAGAGAAAGACTTTCACAGGACTGGAACAGGGTATAGTGGTTTGTCTGTCAAAGAAATTGCTTTATTAGAAAATCAGCAGCATCACCAAGAGCTAGAAGTGCTCAGCTAAGCTTTTGAATAGTCTTCTGATACACCTATATGGATTGAAACATAGGTTTCCTCAGGGCAAATTCTTTAGACAAAACATCTCATTGTTCCCATGGTGTCTCTACCTCTTTGACTCCAGCACCCAAGACACATGGATCATCATACATCACCTACAGGGGCTGAGAAGAGTTTTACTAACAGTAATGTTTTCTTTGAATTCCTGAACACACTCTAATAAGTTTCACAATTGCAAACTACATGACATGGGAGATGGTAGTAGCAGCTTTGAAGTTTGAAGGCCTTAAGTTCTCAAGAAGGTTCTTTTTAAGCAACTTTTAAAGAGTTAGGTAGAATAGGCTTCCAGCGTGGATTAATTCAGAGAGGTATTCCAGTGAATAAGTATAAGAAAAGGTTGCTGTTGCAAAATACTTTCCCAGGATTCTGCTACCTCTGCCGTAACTAAATCAAAGTAAGAAAAAGTTAAATTTGTAATTGATGGGCTAGATACCTAGAGCACTAAACTATGATCCTTTTAAAAAAAAAAATAAAATTGAGGAAAATCTTTTATTTTCTCCAAAATATTTGGAGAGTGTATATGGAAAAGTGAGTAAGAAAGAAAATCTGAAGATCTTCACACAGGGAAGTAATGACCCACTTGAAGTCAGGGATCGCAGAAGCTAAAATATTCAAAGATGCCCGCTAAATACTTTAAAAGTCAGCAGTGAAAAAAAAAACAGTTGGTTTTGGTTAAGAAAAGGCTAGTGAAACATCTAGAAAAGAGACATCATGGAGGAAATCTTTGTGAAATGCACAGAACTTTCACTGAGAGCCATCTTATTGGTTTAAGTTTCATAAAGTTCAACAAGTGTGAAAAAAAAGTGTGAGACAAATACAGAAGTCTTGGAATTCATCAAATTTCTGAGAATATATGTAGCTTGTTAGAGAAAGTATGATTTAAATAAGAATAGCCAGAGATCTGATTAAAATTAGGGAAGAGAAATTTATTGACACTGTTTTGTCTTTGACAGTGCCATAGGCATTGCCAAAGAGCCTTAAAAATTTGGGAAGACAGTTGCCACAGTGGAAGAAAATTTTTAGGCAAGACAAATCAGAAGTGTTATTTGAAATATTTAAATTACACAGTACTGAAATTGAGTGGGTGCTGGATAGAATTGTGTGTGCCCATGGAGATAAATCTAGTATGTAAAGAACATTGGTTAGGAATAGATGAACTTGGCAATTAAGATATATGCCTATTCCTTGTATCTGAATTTATTTAGTTTATGGCATTTCCTTGAGTGGGTAATTGCCCTTATAGCAACGATAATAAAAGTATTCCTGAGAAAAAAATAAAAATCATAGATTCTAGAAATAAAATTAACCGGAAATTTGGATTTCACTGTCATTGAATACAAGCACGAGAAGAATCTTTCAGTAACATTACGCCTTTTTTATCATGTTTTTGTTATTTTTCAACTGAGCTGTAATTAAACTGCTTTGCATTCCTCGTAGCATGTGTTTGCATTCTTGACAATGGTAAAGTAAAACACATTTTTAATTTTGCAATCACTACACTTGCTTTTCACTCTCAGATGACCTTGTCATTTGTTAGGAGCCCACGTGGCCTTAATAGTTGAAAAATGAAGTAATTCTTTCAGAATAGAGGAGTAATTGCCATTGATATAGAAGAAACAGTGTGTGGGTTTTTGCAATTGTTGAATAACCACTCAGATTTAGAAGAAAGGAATTAGTTACTCCTCCAGTGCCTTTAAATATCTTGACCAGGGCAGCATGGATGATGATAGGATTTAAAGGGTCTCAAGAGTGCATATACTCACATGCCCCTTCCAGGTAGATGTTCATCTAGCATGTTCTTTAAAGCTTTCATTCATAGAGATTCTGGAAGATCCCTAGGTTGTTTTTTGTTTGTTTGTTTGTTTTTTTCCAGTGAGATGAGAACAATAGATAAATTGAATGTTTTAACTTTGATTGAGCATACACAGGCTACGTTTTTGCTAGCTGGGCTCTGTGCAGTTTAACAAGACATTTCGGATGGATTCTAATTAGATCTACAGCCCCCTCGTGGGTTCATTTTGAAATCCTGTTACCAGTTTCCTGATAAAGTTCCAAATGAAAAGAATGCCAGAAGTCTGCCAAATAAGGTGCCAAGCCACCAACAAGACCTTAAGCACTAAGACTATTGCAATATGGAAGCTCACAAGTCATGAGGAATGAGATAATACGAGATCACAGAGTTAAAAAATGACTTGAGTTGGAAGAGTCATCAAGAATCACCAAGTCCAACTCCTATCCCTACACAAGATGCTCACAACATTCACACCATGTGACTGAGGGCACTGTCCAAATGTTTCTTGAATGCTAGTACACTTGAAGCTCTTCCAGTGCTTCACCACCGTCTGAGTGAAGAACCTTTTCCTAATATCCAACTTAAACCTCTCCTGCCACTACTTCTTGCCATTCCTTTGAGTCGTATCATTGGTTGCTGGAGAGAAGAGATCAGCACCTGGCTCTCCTTTCCTTGTTAGGAAGCAGTAAATTGCTATTAGATCCCCTCTCAGTCTCCTCTAGGCTGAACAGACCAAGTAACTTCAGCTGTTCCTCATACAACTTCCCCTCTAGACCCTTCACCAGCCTTGTGGCCTCCTCCAGACACTCTCCAGTAGCTTGATGTCCTTTTTAAACTGTTGTACCCAAAACTGCCCTCAGTACTCAAGGTGGGGTCACACCAGTGCAGAGTAGAGTGAGACAATCACCTCCCTCAAATAGCTAGCAATGCCGTGCTTGATGCTCCCTAGGACACAATTAGCCCTCTTGGCTGACAGATATCTGCAGCAAGGTTACAATGCCACAATCTCATTACTAAAAATAATGTTTTCATAGAAACCATCACTGTCAGGGTTGAAAGAATGAAATCAGGTTAAAAAAGCATTGTGAATTCAAAGATGACTAAGGCAAGGCAAGGCAAAGTAAGGCAGAAATTATTGGCAGACTTGTAATAATGAGTTGTTCTTATTTTTGTTTTGATTTACATCTGTTTCTAATTAAGAGTGGTTGATTTTAACTTGGTTCACATAGTTCCCATTTACAAGGGACCTGACCTTGTATCTAAGGTAACATACACCATAATTCCATACCCCATACTTGAAAAAAGTTCAGATTAACTTTATGAATTCCTGAAAGGCAGCTCAAAAGTCCCAAATGAATCATTTAATTGTAGCTGAATTATTGAACTTAAGACTATTAGATACACCTTAGATGAACTGGATGTAACCCCTTAGTTCAGCGGCACTTCATAAGTCTCTTTGAGCTTTAAATTCTTCATTTGATGGAGCAAAAAATGTTTCTGTGTCCATATTTTTGTTCTTTCTTTTTGTCTAGAAAATACATTTTTGATACATTTACATAATTACTTCATAACAAAAATTTTGTTGACCTAGAATCAAGTTTGAGCAATGTTAAAAATGGATACTCTTGAAGTTTATCTTTCATATTTTTTAATTACACTGAAACACTTCATATCACTTATGGGGTGTTTCTTGACATCTGGCTGAATATGGGCCACCAGTGTGCCCAAGTGGCTAAGATGGCCAATGGCATTTTGGCCTGTATCAGAAACAGCGTGGCCAGCAGGTCAAGGGATGTGATTGTGCCCCTGTACTCAGCATCAGTGAGGCCGCACCTTGAGTGCTGTGTTCAGTTTTGGGCCCCTCATGACCAGAAAGACATTGAGAGTCTTGATTGAGTCCAGAAAAGGTCACCGAAGCTGGAGGGGCTGGAGAACAAGTCTTGTGAGGAGTGGCTGAGGAAACTTGGGTGGTTTAGCCTAGAGAGGAGGAGGCTGAGGGGAGACCTTATCACTGTCTGCCACTGCCTGAAAGGAGGTTGTAGTGAGGTGGGTGCTGGTATTTTCTCCCAAGCGGTAATTGATAGAGTGAGAGGAAATAATCACAAGTTGTGCCAGGGGAGGTTAACGTTAGACGTTAGGAAAAATTTCTCCACTGAAAGGGTGGTGAGGCTCTGGAAGAAGTTGCCCAGGGTTGTGGTTGAGTCATCGTCCCTGAAGGTGTTTAAAAGACAGGTAGATGAGTTTCTCAGGAATATGGTTTGGTAGTGGACAGGTACAGTTGGATTCAAGGATCACAAAGGTCTTTTCCAACCAAGTGATTCTATGACTCTGTGACTTTATGATAAAGCCAAATCAAAAAAACTCTCCTGAAACCTCACTAGAAGCCAGCCATGAGTTCTCTCAATGTGAAAATGAACTTATTTTACTTTTTCAATATATTTTTTCTTCAGTTATTTTTGTGACATTCATTTTTTAATTAATTATGCATATTCATCACCATACTTGTAAGGAGAGTCACAAAAGCATCATAAAGAAAATCATATAAAGCAGAGAGCTAGAAAAAGCAAAGGAAGCTATTATCAGGATTTCAAAAGAAGTGAAAGGCAATTCCAAATGGAAGTTCAATATTGTAGCAGCTGAAGGACAAAGGGGAAAAGTCCTCAATTGTCAAGGATATGGACAAAATACACAGAAATGTAATTGTGTATTGGAATGAAAGAGGAAATAAAATCATGAGCTAACATCATGTAACTCTTACTCACAAGGAACAAAAAGGACCCTACAGATGCAGCACCAGATTTTTGTATTTGTGCTAGAGTGGTTTATAGATTATTACCTCATGATTCCAAAGTTTGTACTACATCACATCGGCTTTCTGATGGTTTCCCATCGACTCCACTAACTTGTTTTTGCACTCCTGATTTACTCTCAGATTGAAACCAGCCAATGAAAGGTACTCACTACCCCAACTCTCTCCCTGACACAGCACGGACAATTCAAAGACCAACATTCCAAAGAGAAAACATTCAATAATATTGTCATGGCCACATAAAACCCCACTCCAAACCATACCTTTCTTAACCTTGACTTTCATTCATACTTTGTTTCCCATACACAAGTATTTATATAGAGCCGTTTATATAGTTATATAAATTAACACAATTTAGTTCTTCACTGAATTCTTTGGGTTTGATTACTGTAATTCCATTGAATCAATGATGAAGTGAAAGTTGTATGATGCAATTGAGTGAACATAATAGCTTGATAATGAAACATAACAAGACAAGTAAATCAAACATAATATTTCTGTAAGACACAAAGAATGAAAAGAGTGACTCATCAACCTAGAATGTTCTGCATCTTAGTAGGAACATGAAATATTTTTCCTAGAAGTTTATAGGGAGAAAACATACAAACAAACAAGCCCACTTCTTTTAAGTGGCAGTAGGTATAAAATCAGTAGTTCTAAGAATAAGAGAATGTATTCCCAAGCACCTTTGTTCTCTGCTTACAGAGTGCTAAATCATGTTTACTTATTCAGAACCATACATTTGTACCACAGAAACGTGGAATCATTAAAGTTGGAAAAGACCTCCAAGATCATCACCTGGAGTACAGAAAAGCTGGGGAGGGCTCTTTATCAGGAAGTGCAGGAATAGGATGAAGGATAACCAATTTAAACTGAAAGAGGGGACATTTAGATTAGATATTATGGATTTTTTTACTGTGAGAGAGTTGAGGCACTGTAACAGGTTATCCAGAGAAGCTGTGGATACACTATCCCCGGAGGTATTAAAGGCCAGATTGGATGAGGCTTTCAGAAATTATGTAGTGAAAAGCGTCCCTGCCCATATTGGAGAATGTGAAACTAGATGAACTTTTAGGTCTCTTCCAACCCAAACTATTCTACAATTTCATGATTCCATTGTCAGGCCAACATCATTATGCCTACTAAACCATGTCCCCAAGTGCTTTTAACACCTTCAGGGATGCTGACTCCACCACTTCTACAAACACCCTGATCCAGTGCTTAACCACTCTTACAGTAAATATATTTTCCCACATACCTAATCTAAATTTCCCCTGGAACACAGAATCACGGAACAACTTAAATCCGGTCCTTCCCATCCTACCACTAATTACTTGGGAGGAGAGACCCAGACTCACCTCACTACAACCTCCTTTCAGGTAGGTGCAGACAGTTATAAAGTCTCCTCTTATCCCCCTTTTCTCCAGTTCTCTCAGCAGCTCTCTCTTATGACTTGTGCTCTAAACCCTTTACCAGCTTCACTGCCCTTCTCTTAACACAATTCAGCTCCTCAGTATGTTTCTTGCAATGAGAGGCCCAAACCTGAACACAGTATTCGAGGTATGACCTCACGAGTGCCCAGTACAGAGTCACAATCACTTCTCCAGTCCTGCTGACCACACCATTTCTGATATAAGCCAGGATACTGTTGGTCTTCTTGGCCATCTGGGCACACTGATGGTTATTGACCAGACCCTCCAGGTTGTTTTCTACCTAGCATCTTTCCAGCCACTCTTCCTTAAACCTGGAGCGTTACATGAACTTGTTGTGTTCCAAGTACAGAATCTGTTATTTGGCCTCATTAAACCTTATACAATTGACCTTGCCCGATTGATCCAGTCTGTCTAGATCCCTCTACAGGCCCTTCTTACTGCCAAGCACTCCTGCCTAATCCGGTGTCATCTACAAACTTACTAAGGGAGAACTTGGTCTCCCCCTCCAGGTCATTGATAAAGAAATTAAAATAGAACCAGCCCCAACACTGAGTGCTGGGGAATACCACTTGGATTTACCTAATTGGATTTAACTCTGTTCACCACAAAAGGAGGAGGATTGAGCTCTGCCCACATGCTTTCTCTGCGTGCCCTGCTGTGGGACCTTCAGTGGAAACTACTGCACCACAACTTTCTGATGTGCCACACCCTTCTGATGTTCCCCACCATTCTGATGCACCTTCTTCTGTTCACCACACTCCTGGCTGCTCAGGCTCTGTGGGGCAGTACTTCCATGTGAGGGGGACTAGGTGCCGTCATTCCTCTCCCTGCCAACACTGGGTCAGAGCTGTCCTTTGCCAGGGGCTGGCTCTTTCTACCTCTGGGTGGAGGATGATGGGCTACCTATGAGAGACAGATTCTTTTTAGTCGACTTAAACTACTCAGGGTTTTTGCCTTAAAACACTGCTGAGACTGCAGCGGAGGCAGTGTCCTTCAACACCTTATCTCACACTAACAAGCAGCTGTGCTGCGCTTGCTGCCTAGAGAGGTCATGCTGTGATCTCAGTGGTAAGGAGAGCAGGGGTAGAATGGTACCTTGGAACCCAGAGCATCCCTAATCTCCCCCCCAGACTCAGTTCTGGAACTTTGCTAGAAGAAGCACTGCATGGGCTCACCAAAAAGCTATAAATAATACTCTGCAAGAGGAGAATTTGCAGTTCTGCCATCCTGGGGGAGAGAAGAGGACTGGAGCTCAGGCGATGTCCTTGCACTTTTTTTTTCTCTCTGTCTCTTCCTTCCTTTTTCTCTCTTTCTTTCTTTTCCTTTAATACAGATTTAGAAAGTCCATGCCAATCTTATTCTTAAGAATGCCTGTACCAATAAATTAATTTTAGATCAATTGTTAGGCATTGTTCTGCCTTCATTTAGCCCAGTGGGTACTGAACATATACATTTTATGGGGAGATACAGAGTCTTACCCCAGCAACCCCTGGACTGTATAGGCTGGGTTGTGACAGGTACCCTTTCTTGCCCTGTGCTTTTGTCACCACGCTTTTGCCAGTGGTCTTTTACCATGATTTTACCCCCCAACATGATCCTCCACTCTGGAGTCCTTCAACTTAGCAGCTTCACTGAAAAGGAAGAGATCTGTGTGTTGATTAAAATGGAGACTTCCTAACAAAGAAGAATTTGTGTTTGGAGACTGAGAAAATGCCAGATTACATTTCCAGCATCTGTAAAACAGATTTATAGCCAGCAAGGAACTGGTTTGTTATACTAACTAACCCTTAGCTTTGGGGAAAATAACAACCTGTGTTATATGAAAAAAATATTACAAAGATGTGAGAACTATGTACTGGCAGCTTCAAAACAGGCTTCACAAGATATGCCTTCTGTTAGAACTCTGGTACACTCAATATTATGACTTTGCCATAACAAAGAGTAGCCATTCATCAGAGCACTATTCACCCCATCTCTCCCCTGCCAGCTCTTTTCCTTCATACTTCAGCATAAAAGAGAGAGAAAAGCCTCCTGATTGCATGTCATCTCCTTTAGTTTCTTTCTTTACATCGCAAACAGTCCAGTGGGCTTTTAGGCAAGCCTTGTGCCCTGATAGACCTCGATATTCCATTTACTAACAAGCCTGCAACCTCTAAAGCCAAATAAGACAGGAGAGTATACGAAGAGAGAGACCTGTGTTGGAGAGGTGGCTTCAGCAGTCTCTTATTAGAAATTGGAGGACAAAGCCTGTTCTTCATCTTTCTGTAAGTAGTGTATCTCCAGAGATTTTACTTAGACTGCGGTGGCGTAAATATAGGTGAGAATTTGTTCCTCTCTGACAGCAGCTATAAACTTAATAGAATTGTGAAGATTGAGGGGTTAAAGTAATGAGCTCCTCAACAGTTCACCTCTTACTGCCAAGTATTCATTAAGCTTGTACTGGACGTCTTAGGCAGTCACCTCTAAAGTCTCTGACTTTCTGGTGAGGATACAGTCAATCTTCACTGTAATGTCCTCAAAACTTATATCTCTGAAATGTGCTTTCATTAGATTGCTCTACAAATCACCCCTTTAAGACCAATTCTAAATATGCTTTCTGAACTGTAGAGTGATTAGTGCTGAATGCCATACTTTGGGTGAGGTCCTAACGAAATACACTGTATTTCCTTAACAATAATTGAGTTGAAGGCTTTAATATAAGGTTTTTTTTATTATTAAAATAACTCTCATATCTCTCTCCAGGTCAATATGCTGTAGTACCTTCCCATTAAGCAGATATTATGTCCTTTTATTACATTCTCCGAGACTCATTATTCTGCATTTATCTGCATTGAATTTGCTATCTATTAGCTCAAGTACTTAAATGATCTAAATCCTTCCCTACCTGACTGTATTGTTTCTCAAGGATGACCTTTCCTCCCAATTTAGTATCATCAGCACACCAGAAATTTTTAGTTTAAATAATATGCTCTAAGTCATTTAAGGTACTGAAAAAGCTGTGGTTCCAACATTGATCCCTGTGGTGCCCCTTACACAAGAAACTTTGCTGTGGCTTAAAAGCGTAACTCAAAATGTGGGATCTCACCAGCTTCAGTTTAACAATATGGTATTCTCATTTTGAATGAAAGGTAAAGTCTTGATTAATATGTAACTTTTATAAAGAATGTTCTGGCTTTCTTGAAAACAGATGGTTTCTAAAAGGCTGCAGGGTATTTCTGCATTATGGCTGCAAAAAGCCAGTGCTTGCTAAGCACTGAGTGACAGCTGGGGGTGTATACCCCGTCAGGGCAGGTGAACTCCAGCCGCTACAGCCACTTCACCTGCCTTTGTATAATGCTGTGTTTAAGTAGTACCAAAACTTTGTCACAGCTTTTCTTGAATGCAGACATTCTGCTCCTGGAAACAAATATGTCATTTGTTTGAGTTTGTCTTCTTTGAATGAAAAGTTGAATGAATCATAGAATAGAATCACAGAATGTTTTGGGTCAGAAAGGGCCTTAAAGATCATCCAGTCCAACACCCCTATCTTGGGCAGGGACCATTTCCACTAGATCAGGTTTCTCAAAACATTCTCCAACCTGTATTTGAACACTTCCAGGGATGAGGCATCTGTGATGTCTCTGGAAAACCTTTTCCAGTGCACATCATCCTCACAGTAAAAAAATTTCTTCCTAATACCTAATCTCAATCTCCCCTCTTTCATCTTAAAACAACTACTCCTTGTCCTATTACTGCACTCTCTAATAAAGAGTACCCTCGTCAGCTTTCCTGTAGGCCCCTTTTAAGCACTAGGAGGCTGTTCTGAGGTCTCCCTGAAGCCTTCTCTTCTCTAGACTGAACAACCCCAATGCTCCCAACCTGTCCTCATATGGGAGAATAACCTCTGCCCAGCTCTCTGCCCATGCTGCACATGGTCAGTTTGGGTGTGAGAGGACCTAAACCTACTCCTTTGCAGAGGATGGATGTGCCAGGTTACCTACAGAAGGGATGCAATGATAGGGTGAAATCTAGGATGCTATGTGCCATCAGTGATCTATAGAAACTACTGATGAGGAAGACCAAAGCAGAAGTATTCAGGCTGCTTTACTTTTAGCACTCGATTAATATACTTAAAGACAAGCAGACTTTGGCTTCCCTCACGGACAAAGAGGAAGAGAAACCTTTTCAGAAGGAGCTTGTGGCATTGCCACCCCTCACCCTGACTATATATGTTCCTAAACTTCCTAGATTAATCAACCAATATAAAAACTTGAAGTTAGACACACAGAATATTTCTTTTTCAATGTTGTTTGGGAGGGAGGTTGTGAATACTGGTGTAACGCAGGTAGACAGTCCTAGTATGCCTGCCAAGACTACAGTAAAACCAAGGTACTGTGAAAGATGTGGTTGTCAGTTGCAAGATTATTTAGTTATGATGAGCTCCGTATTTTCATGGTTAGAGCTCTCTAGAAAGTAATCTTACTTGGGTGTTTTTGTACTGCACTTTTCAGTAGAGAAATATTAAGTAAATTGGTCAGAATGGGTGAGAATATGTGTTAATATTCAGTTATACAGATAGAAAACTGACATTTCAGAAGACTGAGTTTAAAAGTCTTTTTTTTGGCAGATACCAGTTCAGTAACCCACTCTGACTCCCCAGGGGTGTCAGATGGACTTCTTCCTCCTATGTGCTGGGACTTTCCTCTTCTACTGTAAACCACTCTCTCAAACTTCAATTCTTATGACTAACTTTCCTTAGCTCTTCTCTCATTGGGGTTATCAACTCTCATTTTTACATTCTAAGGGGTCTAACTGTGCCTAAGGCTTTTGCTTAACCTTGGATACAGTTTACACCCACAGCAATATTTATTCTCTGTGGCTGGGAGTCACAGCCCTCTCCAAGGACAGCCAGTTGCATATAAAGCCAAGATTTACATTTTCCTTGAAAAGGATGGAGAATGAGGTGCTGATGAGAAAAATCAACAAAAATACTCCAAGATCTGTATTTTACTTTAGTAATTGAAATGTATCTAAGCACCGAAACTAGTGATATTTTCCACTTACCGTATTTTCTCTTCCTGCTGAAAAATAGGTTGCTATGACTGAGTAGAATTTCATTTTCCAAACAGCAGAAAAAGAACCAATTGTGTATGCACAATTTTATGTTATTTAAATTCCATTGCCCTAAAAAGTGATTATTTTCTTACCCTACGAGGCATTCCAACAAATTTCATGCAGTCAAGGCAGGCTGAGCTACTTCTTTCTTTGGCTTTTTCACTTCTCTCTGTTCCCCCAGGATGTTCTAAAATGATTATGTCTTTCTGTCTTTATTTCCTCACTCCTTCTTTCTTCCCTTCCCCCACCCCCCATCTTTTTAACAACTCTTTTTTTCCTAGGGAGATTGAAGTAGTAATGCTGAAGCACTGCTAAATGCAGTAAGGCAAAATCTTCAGTATTAGATGGTGTCATGATACTACCATGATGGATCTCACTTATGCGGCATGAACCAGCAAGAAAACATAAACCAGATATATGTATTTCTGTGATTTTATTAATTTAAAAGCTGATTTCTTCTCTCTTGTCCAAATAATATCAGACTGGTTTAGATGATAGCAAAGATAGGAGCTAATAGGTCTCATGGGACACGTATTTAGAGCCTTTTGACATCTCAGTATTTCGAACGTATAATGTTTTGAAAATGCTTAATCCTGAATTTATCAAGCTCTAAATAATCAAGTCCATTCATTCAGAACATAGATATAAGCAATGACACACAAAGATATTTGCAGGCAATGAGGGCCCATTCACGCTGATATTGGGGTATTTCTTATTTCATCTCAGCTACCCTCTCACTCTTCTTTTGTGACTGTATGAAAGAGGACATATTTCATTCACAGTTTTCTGATATAGGCTCTTTCCATTAGAATGTTAGTGAAAGTAATAAATTCACTTCAATTAAATAAATTGGAAGGTATCCTATGGCAGCAGTTTCCGGGAGGTTAATTGCCACCGATACTTCTCACAGATATTCAAGAACAGCTAAGCTTCTTCCCTACTATAATCACTCTGAGTCACTCATATTCACAGCTCTGTAGCTTATCATCTTCTTCTCACTTCTTTTTTGCGTTTGGAAAAGTGCAGCTGAAGTTCAGTCTGCTTGACTAAAAAAAATATATAGAAAGACCTGAAAATATCTGGAAACTTCTAAATGAGCTTTTCTTCGGTTTTGATTGTTTTAGTCAAACTAGATAAGAAAGCAGACAGATAAACAGAGGGTTTTTTTGATATTCCTTATTTTTTTCCCCACATTCCTCCTTTTTTTTCCAATTTTTGCCTTTTTTGTTTTCTTTTGATTTTTATTTTCTTGCATTTTGGTGGGATATTTCTGTGCTGTCACTAGTCTAACTGAGGAAAGGGATAGATTTTTATACACCTTTCAGTAACTTCTTAGTTTGTGCCATTACAGATGTTCATATATACAAAATTGTGTTATCCCCCAGTGAACTCAGAGGAGAAGCTGCCTACATATCAGTTGGAAAAAAAGGAAACATACGAACAAAAGCATAAATATCTCAATATTTTCACCAATCTAATTTTAAAGCAGAAATACAAGAAATATTTTAGGAGCAAGTAATTCAAACAATAATGGAAATATAATTGTGGAAAATATTTTTTCTAAATTAAATATCTTCTGATTTTTTTCCATCTCTACTATTATTTAAAATCATCATTAAATAAAATTAGCTAAAAATAATTCATCACGGCAACTATTTTTGAACAAAAATTGTCTTTTTAAGGAAATTGCCATTAAGCAGAAAGTCATTTTTATACTTGGGGAGAGAAAAAAAAAGCAAACACAACCCCCAATTTTTCATTTGCTCAGTCTGAAGATCAAGAATTTGAACTTTGTTATTAACTGAACTAGACTTTAATACACTTTATACTGCAGTTACCAACGAGACCTAAATCTTGTTTTGAGCTCATAATGACTAAACCTTGGTGCCAGAAGACAAAGAGAAACAGCCTTTTGAGATTTACAGATAAAGATGAAAAGAATAAAGTGTATTAAAAGTTACCAATATTTTCTTTCATCTTTCATCTTTTCTCCAAAAAGTGAAGTTTGCACTTCTGTTGAGATTTTGATGAAACAGTTAACAGAATTGCCAATTACCAGAAAAATCTCCTTTTTTTTCCCGGGAAAAAAAAAGTGGGAGCAGCTTTCCTATGCAAAAAATGTAATATAAATTGCTGGTGTCTGAGACCTAAATTAATCTTACTGAAATTAATGAATATGAAGCTATTCATATCCGAAATTGTCTTTTGAATAGTAGCATTTCCTTTTTTCCGATAACAAAAATGGTGTAGCCCTAGGAGGCGGGAGACCTGGGTTCTATAGCTTAAGGAAACTTTCTTCCAGCACTTCCACCTCAGATGACAAAACTAGAGTTAAAAGAAGTGTTTCTCCTTCTTCCTGATGAGTTGCTGTGTAGTTTTGAATGCATGGCTTAAAGGTCCAAAAGGAAGTCTGAATTTTCAGGCAAGAAGCTTGACTAAGAAGGGGAATCTGCTTCTTGGGGAACTCACAACTGTTCATTTCACTCAGTAATGACTGGACGAAAATAAGGACAAATTTAGGTGTTCAGCCAGGGTCTAGATACATCTTTACTTTTGACTTCCCTTCTCATTGGCAAACTTTTTTTTGATTATGCAGCTGGAGCCACAGGTTCATAGAATATGTAGGTCTTCCTCATCCAGGTTCACACCAACTTCACTATAGAGGAAGTTTCTTCAGCATACCCTGGGTCCTGCTAGTACTTTATGGTGAAGTGACCACCATTTAAAACACCTTTTCATCAACACTACTTCAACTCTGGGGCAGAACTGAGGAGATTATTTTATAAATATCACATAATGTATAATTGTAGGTCACATGATAGACAGCACCATCATTGTAGCCAGAAAAACTATCCAAAACCGGAGCATATCTAGCTTGCCAGGGTGCTCTGAAGATTTCGGAATTTCAGTGATAGATTTCCATAAATAGGAAATAAGTATCTAAGAACTCTGTTCAATAAAGTCAGAGACACTGTTGAGAATCTTCCTAAAATAACCCTAATTACCTGAGAATCTTCTTCCTGAAACCTTCAATAGATAGGGTGTCTCAGATATCTAAATAGTCAAAGTGTTTCACTCTCAGTTTCCTAGAGGTAGGGACTGAAATTCCACCAAAATGTCATTTTACTGTCTAGGTAGTGAGTTGAGTGCCTGCCTAAGTATCTCAAAAAAAAAAAAAAAATGGGGTGCCTAGACACATAGGTAGCTTTCTTTAGACACTAAAATTTTCAGAAATGCATCTTGCTGATAAGGGAAGACAGATATAAAAAGGCTAATTATCTTTTTATATCTGACCTTGATACTGAGTCCCTTTAAACTTCACTTTAAGGAGGGGGTCTTCTTTCTCTCTCTCTAAATGAAATTAATATCCGGCAACTTGTAGACACATACAACAAATATTATTTACTCACTGTCCTTACAAGTATAGAAAGACCTAGTTCAGATCTGCTCTGATGATTCACTTTAATAGATACCATGTGATTATAATTGGTTGAGGTGTTGATTTTATTCCACTTGTGAAGTACTTTGCTGCAGAGAATAGGAAATTTAACACTATCTGTTCTGAGATTAAATAACATCTCTATTTTTTTTGTTGTTGTCTTGTCCTTTGATTGATCTGTATGTCTACAGAATGGGTGTAAAAGAACGCTTTATTTCAGAAGTTACTAATTCAGAAAGAAAAAAATTATGTGATTATTCTTACTAACAGACAATATTTATGGATTCTATTGGGCTATATGGACAGTACTTCAGAGTCACCACAATCTTTCATGTAGAGGGAATTTATAGTTTGTAGTTTGTATTTTCCCCTCAACAGAAAATACAGAAAAGCATAAGACTGCCAACAGCTTACTGGTCCATTTGTGGCATTATAAGCAGGTAATATGATGTTAAGGAGTGATAAAATCCAACCAGCCAACCAAATAAACAAACATATCTTCTTTTCGGTACCATTTTTCTGTACTGAAACTTCTAAATTTAGGAGGAAGATGGCTTTTGGAGACTAACTCTGTTATGAACATCAAGTCATAGTGTTGCATGGATAGACAGATGAACTGTGTGTTGTGAGTATAGAGAAAATAAACAGTCATTTGGGAAACAGGGTGCGGTAGATGTTTGAAGTTCTTGATGGGTTGAAGAATTTAAAGTT
This sequence comes from Tapera naevia, assembly GCA_033556795.1. Classification (NCBI taxonomy): domain Eukaryota; kingdom Metazoa; phylum Chordata; class Aves; order Cuculiformes; family Neomorphidae; genus Tapera; species Tapera naevia. Next base: position 280,493 of record JAUMJJ010000219.1, on the reverse strand, counting down.
ACATGGGTACATGTATATATAGAGAGAGGGTGAGAGGGTAACTTCAAGCTTACAGGAAACATTTCCAGCTCCTGAGGCTTTCATTCTGTTGACAAAGGTAGCTACAAATTTCTTGTAATGAATCATAGAATCACAGACTGGTTTGGGTTGGAAGCGGACCTTAAAGACCATCCAGTTCCACCCTCCCTGCCATGGGAAGAGACACCTTCCATTAGACCAGGCTGCTCAAGGGCCCATCCAAACTAGCCTTGAACACTTCCAGGGATGGTAACCTGTTCCAGTGTCTCTCAACCGTCATCAAGAAGAATTTCTTCCCAATGTCTTACCTAAGTCTTCCCCCTTCCAATTTAAAGCCATTCCTTCTCATACTATCACAACAGGCCCTTGTAAAAAGTCCCTCTCCAGCTTTCTTGTAGGCCCCTTTCCATACTGGAAGGCCACAGTAAGGTCTTCATGGAGCCTTCTCCTCTCCAGGCTGAACAACCCCAACTCTCTCAGCCTGCCTTCATAGCAGAGGTGCCACAGCCCTTTGATCATCTTTGCGACCTCCTCTGGACCCACATCCGACAGGATTCCAGAACTGCACACAATACTCCAGGTGGGGTCTCACAAGAGCGGAGTAGAGTGGCAGAATCACCTCCTTTGCTGATCAAGTTTCGTTCCATATGGTTGACCTTTTGGACTGTGAGTGCACATTGTTGGCCCATGTAAGAGCTTCTCATTATGAGACTGTGGAGACACTATGGAATCAAAAGTTTAATGAATAGATGGATTCCTGAAAGCTGAATCAGAACATCAGTGTCAAGGTGGTAAGCTAGAATGTCTTGTACCTTGTGAGGCTTCCATAAAAATTTCATTGCTTTGATGTCATTTGAAAACTTTGAAGTGACATAAAGCTGTGTCATGTAAAATTTATCTCCCATTTTCAACTTATATTTATTAATTGCTTTACTTCTGTTTAGGACACATATTGAAGTTTGTAAAAGCACTGGTTTCAAGATCATCACCAGAAAAGATCCGGTATTTATTGACAGATTTGGATCAGAACTTAAGATTTCCTAAGAAAGAAAATCTGTGCTCCTTAGTATTCCATCTGAGAACAGTTGGAATCCTGGCACTTGAGCAGTTAAGTCAGTCCAACATACGCTGAGTTACCGACCAAGGTAAAATGTAAAATAAAATGCATTGAAACACATCTCATCAGCACTCAGTATTATTTATGGAGAGTGCTTGGGCATTCCAGTGGGTAATACTTCTGTTGTTTGTTTAAGTAAAGTAACTAATTTGTCTCTTTAATAAGAACATTATAGATATCCTGTGAATTTGTATGTCAGCAGCACTTCGAAAAGATGGTGTGTGAATAGACAGACTGACTGAGAATAAACTACTGAGAGGTTTACTCTGTAGCTAGAAAGATGAACCTGAGGGTGAAATATTTCAGAACAATTCTGACAACAATGCAAGTTTATGAAATGCTTGTGTTAGGAGAAAAAAAGCTTATAATAATACTCTGCACATGAGTTGCACTTTTCACCTGGGAAACCTGAAGTATTTTTCAGACATCAGCACTCCCAAGAGAAAGGTCTTGTGTTATTCTACAGATGGATGAACCAAAGTACAGGGGCATCTATCACCTTTCCAGCTCCCTCTGGAGTAAAGAAGACTTTTCCACAGGGTAGTAAATGATTCTCTAAGTTTTAAGTGATTTTAAAAAAGAAAGACAGAGAAAGAAAGAGAAAGAAAGAGAGGGAGGGAAGGAGGGAGGGAAAGACAGAAAATGTCTTTTAAAGTTGCAATGAAGTATCAGAATTGTGGTTTGGTTGCAATTTAGCAATACTAGTTTTAATAGCAATGGTTGGAAACTTTTGCAGTTTTAAACTTATTTTTATATCCTCATCTTGAAATTTTCTAAGCACTTAAGCCAACATACTTTTTTCTCCATTGCTCTTCTTGTTGTTTTGAGGGTAGTTTCTTTAAGACGTGATTTTGAAAGCACCGTATGCATGTATTTGTTAGCAAAACCAGGAACAGAAGTCTTAAAGTCTGGACAATTTTTGCCCACCTGACGTTATAAATAGAAACTACTTTGGTTTTTATGTTATTATTAATGGAACTTTTATTAATTTAAAATCACACAAGACTTTTACTTGTGGAAAGAGAGAACTACTAATCAGGCAACTATTCATTCTTTAGATTTAATCATTCTGCCTACGGATTACTAATATATTACTTTATCAGAAGAAGGCAACAGTAGATTTTAAAATAAGATAAACCAGAAGATACACTTAGTAAAAATGACATGCTATGAACTCATCATTCATGAGGTAGTTATGGAAGTTCCATTAGCAGAATCATTTAATCAGACTGATTAACAGATGTGTAATCTGATACTACTACCTCTTTGCCTTGTTCCCATCTGCTTTCATGACTTGTTATAAAGCTTGATTTAGTAAAGAATTGCAGCTGTAGGAGTTTGAAGGTTTGAACTTCTTATTTTCTCTAATGTTTGGATTTTTGTTTGTCTGTTTCCTTGTTTTTTAGGAAAGAACTAATGCAATGATGCACAGGACAATCCATATGAAACAGAGCCTCAGATTGAAACTTCTTTGAGAGAAACTGATCCATGACAGGCGAAGAAATCATGCAAAGTAATACCAAAGGGTTTTTGTTTGTATAGGTTTGTAGACTCCCTTAATTAAGGAAACCTAGAACAACTTAGTTAAACATATCAGATAATATGACTGAGAAGAAGTCATCCTCTGCAAGGAAAGACATTCTTTACCTTGAACCAGTTAAGAAACTGCTTTTAGGGTGTTCTTGGCTCATAACATACTCTGTGGTGTCACTCAGAATGTATCTCTCTCATAATTTCTGGATTTGCTTTCTAGGTTTGTTCCTTGTTCAGAAGAGTCACTTCTCTCTGAAGTCACTCAGCCTGAAGTGACATATCAGGTTCTCATCTGCTAGTTTCCCTGTTACATCTTTACCTCCAAGCATGTACAAACACATCTGCTTGGAGAACTGAAGCCATGACTGAGAAAATATTTAGCAAATTTTCTTATGTCATACCAATGTACTAGAATACCAGAGCATACACAGTACAGAGTATTTTCTCTTTGTCCAGTAAATTGGAATGGATCAGAGCTGAGGGACACATGCAGCATAGGCAGTCAGTGCATGCACAGATATCACCAGAGTAGCTCAGAGAAGTTACCTATGCTGCAGTTACTTTACTTACTTTCACAAAGATTCAGTGCCCAACAGATCAATAAGAGTGTTAAGAATAATTACAAAATAATTTATTTTAATGGTTCCTTGCAAAAATGCATGAAGAGAGAGATCATGTAACACAGAATAAGGAGATTAAGGTCACCTCTGTCATAATGATGTAAGGATGTAACAAGCTAATGCATTTACATTAAAATTCCTTCTACAGGTTTGTGGTAGTACCAGCTAAGTTGCAGAAAAAAAGGGGAAAGAATTCTCTAAACTTATACTTCATGTTATGTTATTACTGTGCTAAGATATGTGATGAAAGTTTAAAGCTCCAGTACAGCTATTTTGTGTTTTTAATGGCAAACATAAGCTCAACCGGATCCTGTGTAACATGAGCTGAGGGCCTCTTGTGGGATGTGAGCCATGGGAAATTGCCTTGAGAGCCTGGCCACTAGAGCCCATCCCACTACCCCAGCCAGGGAGCAGAGCATCTCTGTGGAAACAGGGAAGGGCCAAGGTTAGGCCAGGATATTAGTCTGGGGGTGGACCTATCTTGGTGGGGACCAAGTTGAGGCTGGATAGGACTGTGGGGAGCTGGGGACCAATATCCAAAGGTCTTGTTAGGGCAGTGATTAACGGCTGCCAAAACAGGGTCCTGTACTCTAGGTAGCGATATAAGTTACATGGGTGACTCAGGGTCCTGATGGTATGGATGATACCTCTGTGGATCAGAGTTTTTCCAGATTGGGATGAAGTTCTAAACCCTACTGAGAGATATGGTGATCATATATCCCCACTACAGCTCTGTTTCACAGCCAAAGTGTGATGGGGCTTGTATTCCTAAAGTCGAAAGAGGAAAAGTTATACAGAAAAGAAAGTGAAAATGTTTCAGAATCAGTAAGTACCAATATATAACCATAGTTAAACTGCTTCATTTTCATGAGGTTTTACTTTGATTCATTTATCCACTTTTGATGCCAGTGAGGGAGAGAAGAGTGGCTCCCTGCTCTTCTCTCTCTGAAATTAAAAGGCAATAAATTTTAAACCAATAAAAGTAAATGTTGTTTTGTTTTCTTCGTCTTTTTTTCTAATGTAGCTGATAGTCAACCTGAATAATTCACTGCCAGACAAGGTCACTAAAGGCAACTGCAATATCAGGATTTTACAAAAGGTCCCAGTAATTTTATGGCCAGTAATAACAGTTTTGCCATTATAGAAGCTAAAAAAAATGTTGAAAAGGTTACCAATGTTCATGTTTCAGGGTCTGGATAATCAGCTGTAGGATCAGGACAAAACTTTGTATTGTGGTGTGCACACTCACGCATACGTATACATGCACACTGTACATTCAGAGTTACTCATTAATAGTTTTTAATAGGTGATGATATGCTACCAGAGAATTGCAGTGTCTTTATTTTGATCTGGTTAATATTTATACTCATCTCATCAGAAGAGGGCTCCCCGTGGTTTGTAGTGTTCATAGGAAGACTTCACATGCAAATCTTATAGCATGCATATTTTGTAACAGTAATTATTTTCCCAATTTATGCCAGAGTCCACCTGAGACAACTGACAATAGATGTTGATTTGCAGGGGGTTTGATTGCTTTTCTACTCCATCCTGAGGCAGCTGCTAACCACTTGTTCCCTTGCCTGCCTAAAAGATGTCCTGCATACCTACTTAGTGTACAGGATCATGATACAGAGATCTCTATTTCAGCCCTGTAAGGAGCAGCACAATGATAGCAGAGTTTTTCTCACCTGACACATCACCTCAGAAGTGAGGTCACCGTAACAGCTAAGAATCATTTTGTTATTATGCTATTGACAGATATTACTAAACACAGTGCATTTTGAATGAAATATGATTTTGAGCTGAGAGGGAAGAGTCAATGCTTAAACTTGCCAGAAGGAAGCAAAACCACTGTTCGGACGATGTCCAGAGGAGGGCCATGAAGATGGTCAGGGCTGGAGCAACTCTCCTGTGAAGAATGGCTGTAAAAGTTGGGATTACTCAGCCTGAAGAAGAAAAGACTCTGAGGAGGCCAGTCTTCCAGTGTCTAAAGGAGGCCATCAAGAAAACTGGACAGGGACATTTATAAGTGATCAAGGCCAGGCTTAATAGGGCTTTGAGTAACCTCTTCTAGTGGAAGGTGTTTCTGCCCAGCAGGGTTGGAACTAGATGAACTTTAAGGTCCTTTCCAACCCAAACCATTCTATAGTTCCATGATACTCAAGTTAGTCTGAAGCTTCAGTGGTATCTCTTGTAACTGGAGAGGATCATACCCACCAAGTAATCATACCTCTTGAACTCATTAAGGAAAACCCCAAATATGATATTTTCATGCAATCAAATCTACACAAAGTGCTTCAGACCACTTTAAGACTGCTTAGATGACTCACCTCATGCTTTGTGGAAGATTGCTTAGTCTTATTACTCACACCTATGTTCATTATATTTTACGTGGACTGTAGTGGTATAAATATGAAATGATCAGACTTCAGGAAGCCACATATGATTCAGTATTACGAGCTTCTGGAATGCTTCAGATCTATTTTATTTTATATTTTCTGGTAGTTACAGAATATAAAGACAAGTTGGAGGGTGAGATATTTACTGATCTCAACCTTTGAGGTGGATATTCACTTTTTTCAGCCTTGGTCATTGGTCATTGGTTTACACCACTTTGCTAACTGTGACCAGATCCAAAAGGAGGCAAAAGTTTGTATACAGTTTTTCAGACATTGAGCAAAACTGAAGCATGAGAATGACTGAAAAATGAAGGGAGGGAAGTTACAATTGTAGACAAGGTGTCTCTTTTACCTATTAATTAATTTACTGGCTTATCAAAAGATGAGGATGTTTAAATTGAAAAACTCTAGTGAGTAATCATTGTTTCTCAGTCTCCAGACACTTTTGGACAGATGTGTTTCTAGCAGATGCACATTATTGTAATTAACATAAAGGCAACTCAGTCATATTTAATAGCCTGTGATAAACAACAGCTTGATACAGGCCACATAATAAACCCTTCTACCTTTATCTTATGGTTCGTTTATGATTTTACCTGTTATTGTCATATTTATAACAACTTTTTTAAACTCAGCATTCTTTACATGCATACATGCATAGCACAGCAATTATTCAACAGAAAGTGAATATTTTCAATACGAGAAAAAGAAAGAAAATAAGAAAAAATAAACAACCCATCAGTTAGATCCTCCTCACGCCATTTCACATACTCGAGGAATGTGCTCAGGAGAGAGCACAAGGAAAGAAATGTACCATAACAATCTGTGTAGGATGGAATGGAATAGCAATAAAATGTCTGTCAAAGGACTGAGGGAGACTTAGAACTCCCCAAAGACACTAAAATGACTGAGTAAGATACTATCCTTTTTCAGTTTATCTCATTTGAAAGAAAGGGGTATTTATTACATTGATGAGTCTGCAGTATGTTACTTTGGACTGATTCATGAGTTGTGTTTTGCTGTATGTAGAAAACAACCTTACAACAAAAAAGACCTTCTACCAAATCTATTTTCCTGTGATATATTTGAGAATAAGATTAGCTGAAACATCATAGACATAATATCTTGGAAAATAAAGGTGATTTTTCTCAATATGAAGTTGGATGGGCTAGGTCAACAGACTGAAAGGATACTATCTATTGACTAAACACTGGTACAGCAGAGAATAGGCATCTAGATGAGACCAACATGGCCCTTTTTATAATCAGTGGAGAGAAAACAGGACAAGGAGAGCAACATCCCTCCCCTCTTAAAATCAGCATCTTCTGTGAAATATTTTGTGGTAAATAGATTCAGCCATATACATCAGCTATGAGGATGTCTGCAGCTCGTTAATCACATTTGAAATATAATACATGTCATTTCTTTGCTGAATTATCATGGTCTATGTGTGTCTGTATCAAATCTACACTTTCTCCCATTCTCTTTCTGTCCATCAGCAATAACTTGTACAATTGGCTGATTTCTTCCAAATTCGACAGAAAAAGAAAGGTTTCAAAACACTCTGTCATATGCTGCTACCATGTTGTTTATGTTGGGAAAACATGCAGCCTTAAAAGACATCGTTGTCATACTCCCCTTATTGAAATCCTCAGATGCTCATATTTTCATGGTTTCACAGTATCATAAGGTTGGAAAGGACCTCTGAGATCACTGAGTCCAACCTATAACCCAACACTAACACCAACACTAACACCAACCCATCATCTAAACCATGGCACTCAGTGTCTCATCCAGTCTCCCCTTAAACACCTCCAGGGTCGGTGACTCCACCACCTCCCTGGGCAGCACATTCCAATGACCAATCACCCTTTCAGTGAAGAACATTTTCCTAACTTTTTAACTTTTTATCAAACATCAGAGAATTCACACAATAAAAGTGACGGAGAGACAAAGAAGAAAAGATAGAAGCAGATATTTATTAGCTCTTGTACTCTCTGAACTAATTATTTAAACATTGTTATTGTCTTTGACCAGGGCTTAATGGCAGAATATCGACACTCACTTAAAAGAAGCTGCCAAAGTCTTAATAGACACAGAGGTTTCAAATATCCAGTTTCTAAAGAGAATGGGCTGTCTTTTAAATTTGGAAGTGGTGTCTTCTCATCAGGATTCAGGCACTGATAACAAGGACTATTTTTTATTACATATCATTTCTATGTACAGAAACTTAATTCTCCAGGACCATCTATCTGACATGCATTTGCTGTGAAGTCTTTTTTGAATACAGAGGCATAGGAAAGGTCTTTTCACTTAAGAGAGAAAGAAAGAAGAATTCTCAGATATGACATGTAATGTTTCATAGGCTCTCTTAGATGATATTATGAAAAGGAAATGCAACATGAAATAAAGCCCTTTTTGTGCATGTTCCTGTACGGAATGCACTTGTAACTGTCATATCATCATCAGAACTCCATTACTGCATAGCTTGTAGCTTAAAACTTAAAGAGCATGTTCTATATGTGATCTATTAAAATTGGTGAGACCAAAATGAGGATGCAGCTCAAAAACATAACATTTTTGAAGCCTGTTCAAAGAAAATGTTATAGACTAAGTTGCAATCAAATCTCTCAGAGGGATTAGGCAGACATCATTTTAGTTTATCCATTCCAGAATTCGGTGCCAAGAGCGCACAAAGATGAAAATAAAGAAACCGCCGACTGTGCATTTTTGTTGTTGGAGTTGCTGTGGCAGCAATCTTAGAAAAAGAAGGGAACTGCTGTGCTACCTCGATCCCACACATACTGAAAGCCCATAAGAAGCTGGATTCTCACATCCTATTGCCAAATAACTGGATAACAGCTGAAATCCACCAAGTGCTGCTTTGTGTAAAGAAAAGAAGAAAAAGAGAAAAAGAGAAAAAAATAGCAGATGTTTAGAATAGTGTCTGTATTGCAGATTACTTTAGTGTGGGGGGTCCAAAGAATGGAGCTAGATATTTTTGGAGTGCCTTGCAAGAAGTAAATAATGATGTTGGTAAAACACAAACTGGAGCTCTGTTTGTAAATGCTCTCTTCTTCTTTGTAGACACAGACTGATTTTTTTGCAAATACAGTGTTAACTCTCAAATGATAAAATGTATTTGGAATCTACCTTTGACCGGTTTTGCAGACATTAGCAGACAAAGGTGTCCTTGTTAGATCCTGGCAGTTGTTAGAAGACTGAGACTCTTACCTTCCATCAGATTTTGTCATTCTTAGGTCCTCTGAGAAGTAGGTACAACGTGCTTCCTTTTTGCTGAGGTGATATATCACACTAACGTGACACATATTTGCATATGCGTTATTGATGTTAATCTACAGTAAAGAGCTGCAGCCATGGCCATTAGAGAGCCCAAAATTGTGATAAAACTTATTTTGGGTGATGGCAAGATTTTTGGAAACTACTGAGACTGCTTGCTTGTTATCTCTCTTTGGACTAGCCTTACTATGTTTAATAAATGATGAGCCTATTGTTAGGGCGACACAAAATTGATTATGCTGCTTGTTCAGTGCACCACAGTAACATTTTTCCAAATGGGTAAACATACAACAAAAATGACGGTGATTAGCAACTTAAAGTAGGAAGAACAATTTGCATAAAAACATATTTTCTTATGTTTGTTTGGTCTCGAAAGCTGCATTGAACAAAATGCTTGCACATATCTAGAACTTAAAGTATGGAAGCAATCCCGTTGATTGTGTCCATCCACATTCCTGTAGTATTTACATGATTGTCTTTAAGTCATTTCTCTCTGAAACTAATCAGATGAACTTTTGCCAAAGAAACCATAAGGTTTATAGCTACAATTCCATGATCCTATAAATCTTTGGAGTAATTAGGCAGGAATTAAATAACTACGGTATATCAATATTTGCACATGTTATCTATCATTTCCTTCCTACAATATATTTTTCTATTCCAGAATTCTGGTAGCCTTACTAAAATATTTTTTACAGGATTTTTTTTATAAATATTCAGACACCACTGTATGTTCAGTTCCTACACCTCACATGGAAATTGTGCATGTATGATACGTATATCTATACCTGTTTACAGGCATACATCTGTCTATTTATGTTTATGCATATAAACATAAAACGTTCTAAACCCAAGCAAAACTAAGAAAAATTCCCTCAATAACTTAAAAAATGCTGAGAGATGAAAATGGCTTGAATAAAATGAAACTTGCAGAAGTGCAAGCAGCTGCCATGAGTGTTCTGCAATAATTCATTTATTTTATTGTTCTGTTTTGTTTTTTGGATAATTAGTTGGTGGCAAAGGAATAATCAAGTTCCATGAAACACTATGAATTTCATTTCACAATGAAAGCCATACACTGTTTCTACTGTGAGTTAAAAGCACAAACAAGGTCTGTTAAAGGGCCAGATTAAAAATAAATTTCATGTCCACAATACTGTCTTTTATTTTTTTCTATTTCAATGTTGGTCTAAATTTTGGTGGTTTCAAAAGCAGCAATGCAAAAATCTTTATTTCTGTTTATTTAAATATTAATTTTAAAACTCTGTTTAACATTGATTTGATAAGTGAAAAAATCAGGGAATGAACTGTCATTTTGAAGAAAATGTATTTCAGTGAAACATGATCAAGGAAGGAAGGAAGGAAGGAAGGAAGGAAGGAAGAAAGAAAGAAAGAAAGAAAGAAAGAAAGAAAGAAAGAAAGAAAGAAAGAAAGAAAGAAAAAGAAAGAAATCCCTGTTATTTTCAGGCAATGATGCAAAGACAACCAAAAAAAGCATTCACACACAAGTACACCACAAAGAGTCCTAGACAATAACAGCTAAGCTGAATTTTCACATTGTTTTCCTTTCCCATTTGTGGCTTGAACAGTAACTATAGTCTTTTATCTTGATATCGCAAACATTTTAAATAACACCTATTAGCAGGCATTTCATAGTGAGCTCCACAAAGAAAGTAGTTTCAAAGTTGTGTTAAAACCCCACCAACTTCTGAAGCACATTTGTTTTGTTAAGTGATGATATATACTCAGGCGGTAAGGATCTCGCACCCAGGGAGGTAGGTTCAACAGACGGTTGTCATGGTTTTATTTTCTTGCTTGTTCAAGTTAAAATGTCAAGTCTCTGTAGTTTTAAGGGAGGCCAAGGGTCACGTGTCTGACCAATACGCTGCAGCAGGGTAGAAGTCTCATTTGCCTGAAGCTTGAGATGCACGCTGTTAACTCTTTAAATGTCACTGCAGGCTCTAAGAGGCAAGTAATTTCTGTGTGTTTACTGTGCACACTCTACAGCAGAGCCGTTTCTCAGTTATCTGTCTGTTTGCAGAATCTGAGTGGTTTCCTTAGTCATTTCTCATCTTGGTAGATAAATACTGGCTTAGAAAACGTTCAGTTCTTTTCTCAACAGAGGGAACATAAGGAATACGGTTTATTCTGTTCTTTATAAAAAACAAGGCTAAGATAATACTCATAAAAGTATATTTTATCATACTTGATTCCAATTCTACTCATAATCACATTTCTTTGCATAATTTAGTTTTACATGTAAATCTGTTGAAGCACAGTCATTACCATTTGCAGGTGCAAAATGTATGATGTTGTGTCCCAAAAATGAGTGACTATATTCAGAGATCTTTTTGCCCTCGTAGACTGACATATCAAATTTAAATACATAAATTCTCCTCTAGCTCACAGGTAGATCCACAGTAAAATGATCCACAAACTGGATAGCTAAGAGAGAACATATCATCAGATCGCAAATTCTGTTATGCAGACTTTCCTGCATAACACAATTATATCTGTGTCTGGATAAAAGACAATGTGGTTGTGGGAGGGTACACAGAAAAGAGAAGCATAAACAAATTACCAATCTTTTTTTTTATTAAAATAATCCCTTCCTGGTTTAAAATATTCTATTACAGAATAACAGAACAGTGTGGGATAGAAGGGCCTTTAAAGGACCGTCTAGTCCAACCCTTCTTCCATAGGCATGAATAATTTCCACTAGATCAGCTTGCTCAAAATCTCGTCAGATCTGATCTTGAACATGTCCAGAGACGGGGTATTCACAGCTTCTCTTGGTAATCTGTTCCAGTGCCTCAGTACTCTCACAGTAAGAATTTCTTCCTTATGTGCAATCTAAGAACAGCTTCTTTCAATTTAAATACACTACTCCTTGTCCTGTCACTACAACTCCTGTTAAAAAGTCCCTCTCCATCTTTCTTTTAGAACCCCTTTAGGTATTGAAAGGTTTCGATAATGTCTATCTGGAGATTTCTCTTCATCAGGCTGAACAACCCAGAATCGTTCACATTTCTGGGTGTTCCAGTTTCCTGATCATTTTTGTTGCTCTTCTATGGACTTGCTTGAACAGCTCCATGTCTTTCTTGTCCAGGGGAACCCATAGCTGATATACAACAAAAATATTTAGACACTTAATAATGTAAAGAGGTGTCTCCCTAGGTTTTTCAAGCCACTACAGCACTAATAGATTCAAATCAACAGTTAAACATCTTGAGCACACTGGACAGTCTCTCCAATTCCTGCCTTATTTAGATAGTTTTCCTATCTGCCCTGAAACTCCAGAAACCATGCTCTAGATGAAGCACTACCGAAGTCCACAGAATGAAGAAGACTAATTCCAGATCAAGACTGCCTCTTTCTCTTGCGGATTAGTATTATAAAAACTGTTCCCTTTATAGTAATTCTATATATAAATCTGCTTGCCTTACATCCCTTCTTTGAACATAGTACAGTGCTTTCTATTAAAACAAGTAATTGATACATCTAACAGGTTTCAGCAGGGAAGAAAAGAGTAGGTGGTCTCATTAAGATCACTTGTTTCACAAAAAAAGCACTTCTCATTGTCTTTACCCAGTGATATAAATGACCTTTGCAATGGAACTGATGACTGTATAAATCTTTCATAATATATTTTAATGTCCTGCTGGCAATAGTCTGTATTATAAAGAAAACTAAAACAAAACAATTTGCAAACAAGGAATCTATTATTAAAAGTATATTATCCTTGCACTTTTCTGAACAAGAACTTGAAATCCTTGTTTTGTTTATTGTTCTTCATATTTTATGTAGTAATAAGAGCTCACATTTTCTTTCTTTTCTTTTTTTTTTTATTTTGTAATTATTAAAACAGCAGACTGTCTCTTTGTCCCACATACCATTGTATCCCCAGATGAAGATATACCGATTTTCACTCAAATATATCTATCAAGAAACCCCCTTCCTCCAAAACAAAATCAGATAGTTCTGTTTTGGAAAGTTGTAACAGTTTCATGTGCTTTAGCATTTTTTTTAAGGAAATTTTTCAGCCTGTATATCTAATTTGCAACACAAAGTGATGCCCTGGCTGAGATTTCTGAAGGATGAAGATTCGCAACCCTATACTCTGAAAAAGATAGCTTAAGGTCACCAGTGACACCTCATGCCTTATCTACTGCAACATTAATGCAAAAAGTGAGAGGTCTGATTTAAGACATGACTTTTTTCCCAATATAATTAATTCAAGCCTATATCTCTAATCTTCTTCATGAATTGATTCTTTTTGCCTTTTTTTTTTTTTAAGTTGTGCCATGCCACATTAGCTTAAAGAACGACAGATCTGTTGGATTAAAAAAGCAGAGCAAGTCTAAGCAATGGAAAATTTAGGATACATGAGTAGAAAGTTTTGGATTATGATTATTGCATAGAAGTCCATTTATTGAAATATTAGTGGATTTCCTTTTGCTAGCTTGCAATATGCTGTAATTAATTCACTATGCAGAACACAAGAAGAGAATCAATACCTCAAACAGGCATGAAGTACCCTCATAGAATCACAGAATCACAGAATGATGGAGGCTGAAAGGGACCTCTGGAGATTGTCCAGTCCAAGACCCCCTGCTAAAGTGGGTTCACCTTGAGCACGTTACACAGGAACACATCCAGATTGATTTTTAGTATCTCCAGAGATGGAGATCAACATTTCTAGGTGGCCTGTTTCAGTGCTTCATCACTTTCAAAGTAAAGAAGTTTTTCCTCACGTTTAGGAGGAACTTCCTATGCTCTAGTTCGTGCCTCTTGACATCCACCATCCAGATGTTTATAAGCATTGATCATATCCCCTCTCAGTCTACTCTTCTCCTGGCTAAACAGGCACAAGACTCTCATAAGAGAGACATTCCCATGTCCTAATCATCTTCATGTCCCAACACTAGACTCTCTCCAGTAGTTCCTTCTCTTTCTTGAGCTGGAGAGGCCTGAACTGGACACAGTACTCAAGATGTGGCCCTGAATATTTGTAATACTGAATCTCAGTTCTTGAGTACACAGAGCCACCCAAAAGGCAAAGGCTGAAGATAATGAGGGTTCTACAGTTTATTTCCTCAGTTTCCAGAGTGAGTAGTTAAGGAATACATTGCCTGACACAGCCAGAACATCTGCCCTGAAAAAACTTAGGAGCACAAGGACAGGATGCTCCACTTTTTGTGTAATAGCTTCACAGGCAGAATCTAGGGACTGACGTTTAAATCTAGTGATGTGATGTCAAAATTAATCTTAACTAAGCACCTGTTGAGTTGGCCAGGATGAACAAAAGTTGCAGCAAACTCTGTCTCCCCTAGGCTAGTCAGAGAACACGCATCTCCTCTGTGTCAGCAGTACTGTTCTTCAAGGTTCTTTGAGTCAAGATAAATAAAAATCCCACCTTCCAGATACCATTCCATCTTCCAAAGAGTCTCCTAGTTCCCAGGATAAACATGAACTATTTTAGAAGGGGAATGGGTGTGAAAGGTAATATCTTCTCATGCCTTGAAATTTTGTCACTGAGGCACAGTCAATATATACGTTATCAAATAAGAGGACAACTGTTATTCTCTAGTAATATTGGTCTGTAATTAGAAGACTTATCTGGTAGGGGTTAATTTAGAATTCAGATAGCCTCTAACTTATTTATTTGCTTTTCTCTTGTATATAAATATTTTGGTTTCCTTTCTCTCCTTTAATTTTCATAATTTCTCCTGCTCATTATATGATTTTATTGGAAAATTAGCCAAAATACTAAAAAGCAGATGTATACCACCTTAAATCTACCCAGCCTTGTCGCATATGATACTGCTCCTAGTTTTTGCTGCTCTCTTTTTTATTTATGTGACTGAAGAGCTTTTTGTTATTTGTTTTAGCACACTTTGAAAGGCCTAACTCAGCTTGGCTGTTGGCAATTCTTACATTATTTCTACACTTCATGACCTCTAAGGTGTACCTTTATTTGCTGATCAATCTTTTTTTTCCCTCGATTTCTCGTAGGCTTTATGCTTACTCTTAATGTCCTTTTCGAGGTGGCTATACATCCAAATACATTTGGAAACCTTTCCTGAAAGTTTTGTTCGCACTTGCTTGATGTGCAAGTTTCAGATAATTTTCCACTGCTGACTTAAAGAGTTTGGAGGAATCTGTCACACTGCAAGCCCCTGAACTCTTTGCTTCCTTTTTACTTGCTTGTTCATGTAATTTGTCAAGTTTTTCCCTTTTGAAACTGAGTAACCCAGATGAAGACATGATTTTGCTTATTTTCCATTTAATTCATATTCAATCAATCTATGACTGCTGACTTCAAGGGTATTTCAATATTATTATTGTTTTCAGTAAGTGTACAGGATTAGAGAAGTTTTTGGCAGTCTAGTTGAAGCAGGTGTAGTAACTCCAGCTGGGCATCTGGAAATCATTATTGTGCCCCTCGTGCATGTGGAGATCAACACTGCTTTAATGTTTTTCAAATGTTTGTATTTGTGGAAATCATTGAAATAATTGTGCAAATTACACAGTCTTGCCATATAGATGGCATTTATGTGTTTATCATGCTGTTGGTAGATTATAACTAGATACAGTGAATGGTGTTTTTAGGATGATCTGGATCTTCTATTCATAATTTCCAGTTACACTGTGTATGTGTGTATTCAATACAGTGCTAATAATTTGTTTTAATGCAAGGTAAATGTGCAAGAATTCAGAGAGTTTTTAGTACTTGATCCTGCACTACATTACACATATGCATGTCTCTGACTTGCAGTTTTTGCTCAGAGTATTCTGTGGTGATGTTGAGTTACATGGTGTATTGGTAAGAGGGAAAGACTAACTTGATGCTCTGTGATCTGTTAAGGTCTTGAGACTGTGCACCTCTACTCACATTGTGTCTCTACTGTTGATGGTGTCTGTGCCAGTTATAAATCACACGTGCTGCACACACAGAGAGTTCACTTTTGGAGGATATTGCATCCATCCACCTTGCAAGTGGTGAGCTTCAGGTTGTGTCCTGATGTGTGACTTCAGCTTCAGTTGCGTTGAGGGGGAGCCAATTTTTCATAAACCAGCCGGGCACTAGGGTTTGGTTCCATAAGGCTCCGACTCCTAGTATAGATGCAAAGAAAATTCCCATAAAAGAATCTCTCCTTTGCACTAAATAATAAATGGAGCCATATTGAGTGAGTTTGTCTTCCAAATCAAATCCCCCAGTAAGGTGGGATTCATCTAGATGCTGACGTATTCATTGTACATGGATACAACAGAAACAAACACACGATATTCTTGCTATAGTCTGTGTAAGGAACAAAACATTTTTAAGGGGCATCATACATCTTTTTCTGAAAGATATTTAAAAGAAGTCTGGTGAATTATGCTTAAAGTCCCTATTTCTTCTTATAGCCTGGAAAAGGATCATAGAATGACTGGTTCAGATCACGTTGTCTACTTTGTAGATATGTGAAATTAGATGTCATGAGCTCTTCTCTTCAATTTTGACTTTTTTTCATCTTGCATCCAGTTTCCTTCCATGCTGTTGTACACTTCTGTGTCCAGCTCTAAGAAATATTCTAACATCATTTAAGCAACTATTTAAACGTAAAATATGCCCCGGAACTTCTACAGCAAGTAATTTTCCCAGATACATTTGCTGTTGTCATGTCCATTGTTATCTCAGACACTATCACCAGTTTTTCTTTCTTGTCCATGCTTTTAAATAGAGAAGTATACTGATGAACAGAATTCCCCATCAGAGGTCCATAAAGAATAAAAATCCAAAACCCCTAAACAACAAAAAACACTCAAACCTTTATTTATCAGCATTTATTGATGCCCTTAATTTCTGCACCTTGATTTTCTAAGATTCCTGTTGAGACTTCACCTATATTCAAGGTCACAGTTCTACTGTCCATATCCTGGTCGAGAAGTTGGCCTGACCTTGAAGTTGCAGTTCTTCTGTCTATTGAATGCATACTGCCCCAGACAGAGCTTTGACAGCCAAAACACCACAGCAACCAGGCAGCATAGCTACACACAAAAAAACCCATTCACTTACTTGCTAGGAAAAGAAAGATTTACTCTTTTCTTACCAAGGTCTGGTCTCTGTTGGTGTTTGAATGCAGTTTTATTCTTGAGGAAGCCTGTGCAACCAGTTCTGTTGCTATGTGACTTTGCATACTGTTAACTTCTTCCATTTTTATGGCAATAAGTCAGACCATAAGTGAAGCTTTACTACATTTAGGATGCTTGTAAAATGAGAAAAATTCTAAAAAATTGAAATAAAAGAGTCTTCCAAATTGTACCTTTGTTTTTTTTTTTGTCTCACTACAGGTCATAAATCTTCAAATCTTTTTCAGCCAAAAACATTTGAGAGGAGTTGAAAAAAACAACTTGTATATCTTAGAAGTTGACCTTTAAGTACAGAGCTCTCTTTGGGTGCTGTCTCCAAGTTCTTACCGTTTCACCTGCCCAGGAAAAGGAAGGAAAACAATTCTAATTTATTCCAAACTATCAGTCAAGCATTTACACAATAGTGAAGATGGTGTAACACTGGTGGCTCAAGAATTCTCCCCTAGAGAAATGTTGTCTGTCATAAAAAGAGGAATTAGTCTAAAAACCATTAAATTCTCTGATCCCAGCAAATGGGGGGAAGAGTCTGACAAAAAAAATTTCCAAAAGTGAAACTGGAATACTAAGTCAAACACGCAATAAAACAAGTGAACAGAAAAAAAGATACTTAGACTAATTAGTATGCCAGTAATATTTTTAATTTGGAGACGTTGTCTACTCATTGACATTTTTGTGAAAACACATTAATTAAAAGAATATGGTAGACTTCCTCAGTTGAGTCAAAACAAAATTTTTTTTTCAGGTCTCTCTTAGCTTCGTGCATTGTCACATCTTCAGCTTCAGTGAGAATGAATAGGTATTTACCACTGAATCAAAAAAGAATTGAACTTTCCTTCTTTTCTGATTCCTTCCCAATCATTTTACTCTTTTTTTTTGGTGTGTGTGTGTTTGTGTTTTTCTTTGTGTTTCACCAGCCTCTAAGATCTGCCTTACTGCACAGTTATCAACATGATGAGAGGAGACAGCCTGTCTAGGTCTACCCAGTCTTAAAAAGACTGGTAAAGGAAAAAGACCTGACTAGATAAGCCAGATGACATCCTAGACCTGGGAAGGGAGCCAGGGTCCAAAGTAACATCTGCTGTGGTCAGGCTGCCAGCCCAAAGCATCCATCCATGACTGACCAGTCGCCTTGGATCCCGAGAACATCAACAAATGCTTTGTTTACCCTACCTTTACCATACCCCTGTTTTTTTCCCCACTGCTGTCTAGTGTTTTGACAGAAACAAGAGAAATGACCATAGTTCATATCTCAAAATTAAATTTGAAAGCCAACACTTTCTTTCTCACCAGGAAAGAATACTTGACAAAATAAGAGACTGTAATTCCATTTTTTATTCTAAATAAAGGAATCTCGTATAATTTTGTGTAAGATTCATTTTCATTATTTGTGTATTTGTGGTTAATTCATCCTATTCAGGAACAGATGTAGCATGGATTGAAATAGGAATGTTGTCTCAACGTGGCTTTGAAAAGAGTGTTGCATGTTAAGGGTACCATCTGCTATAATAAGCAGAACCAGTATAGGACATCTAAAGCTCCATTTTCCAACTGGTAAATGAACACTTGCTATTCAGACTGTATCTAAAAATCGAGATGAATTTTTTAGCGTATTTTCCATCAGCTGAAATCCATAAGTCATGCTTGACTGTTTCTATGACAGAAGCATCTTAAGATATTTTTCTGTCTTCAACTAATTTATTCAATCTAAACTAGAAAAAATATAAGAAGCCACTGCAAACTTCTTTGTCATTTTTTCTCATGACAGAAATGCATGAACTATGTTTTGTCCCTAGAGGAATGTATGCAGAGAATATGTTGGGGGGAAGAAGATGGGATGTGAGTAGAAGTGGAATAATTTAGTTATAACTTTGATCCAGTGAGAATTTCCCTATATGACAACAGGCTTGTTTAGGAATCCTACTCCTTACGTGCATTTTCTTTAGCCTTAAATCAATGCTGGGAAGACATCTCATTGAACATCATCCCCCTCTCTGCCGAATTTTTTTCAAGAAGGAGGAGAAGTCATGGATGAATGCACACCACTCTTCGGTGTGGATGCAGGGGAACTAGACTGCAGGATAAGCCACAGAAAATGCTTTTACTCTCAGGTGGATTAAGCCTTACTGTCTGGTCAGATGACTACCAAGGCAAGAAGGACCAGGGAGGCAGAATTGACACTTAAATACAATCTCAGTCATGAGGCACCAGGTAAGATGTAGATCTGTTCCTGATTGCACCTGAAAGCTTGATCCAAGATGCCCTTAAACCAATATAAACACAGAAATTGTTTACAGGGGGAGCCTGAAGTGACACGAACTCAGCACTCTGAAATAAATGGGTTTGAATCAGTGACAGGAACTTGAGGGGTGAGAGGAGGGCCTTGTAAGTGCTTGAAAAACATTAAGAATAATCAAAAAGGAGGAGGCAGAAGGGCAGGAGCTCTGTGGCAGGTGTTTTCTTGCTCTGAAGAACGAAAGTAGCAATCACAAAAATCGATACTGAGCCTTATTAAAGGTGAGATAGGTTCTTTCACTCTGAGGTTTTGTTTGGTTGCATTAGGCTTGGATACTTCACAGGTCAGGTATTTCAGACCTACCGTCTCTAGACATCCCCTTCTTGTATTGCAAAGCATTCGCTCCAGAAATCTGCCACTATTTCAAGTGTACTTTCTTGTTCTGATTTGGGGATGAGAAAGCACAAGGAGAGGGGAAGAGAAGGGAAAGAAGAGAGCAAGCAAAGGAAAGAGAGATGGATCAAAGATGAAAAAGAAGAACAGAGGCAGGGAAGTAGGCAATGATGGAAGGAACAGAGGACAGGGAGGAAGGGAAGGGTCTCATTTTTCCATGGCAGTATATCTCTCCTTATTTTCGATTTTCAAATTCACTCAGTTTTTCTCTCAGAGCTTGTGCTCCTGAACAGCCTGTACAATTTCCCTAAGGTGAAAACCTCCTCTTAGAGAGCTGCAGTGAATATTATCCCAGGGTCTCAAAAACGCCAATAAGAGAACAAATAATATTTGTTCATAATAGTGTTCAGTGCAAACCATGACTGATTAGTGTTATGTGTGACATCAACAGAGGCAGTAATCAAGGTTACTTTAGCATTGATTTTTTAGAGAGGTGAAGCCTCTTTGATGTATTACTCCATCAACACCTTCAGAGCCAAACTTTGCACATGAAATTAATCCCAATTAATTAGAACATTTGTAGATAGTGCAGGGCTCTTTTATGTTGCAAAATAAATATTAATTCAGTGGCATTTTTCACCTTGTACAGCTTGTGTGGTTAGGAAAGGAAAAAGTACCTTATTGATCAGTGTACTGAAAAATATCATTTGACACTTGAGGTGGTCTGAGAGGCTGCTTGCCTGGAATCAGCTCAAGGCCCAATAGAGAAATTCAGGAAAATGTAACTGAATTGTATTTCCTTTATTTTTACACATAGTTATGGAAAAAATCCACTTTTTCCAATATTTTAAAGGGATAAAACTACCCTTGAACTTTATACAAAACATATGTAAGACAGTGCACTGTGACACTACCCCAGGGAAAATGTGCCCTGAGGGCAATGATTTGGAGGCATCTCTGCTATTCAGAGACATACTTATTCAGGAATTTCTAATATTAGTGATTTTTTTACTAGCAATTTTATAAGTAAGTTCCTGTGACTTATGTTGAGTTGTCTTCAACTGATCTCCTCTGGAAAAGGAAGAAGCTTTGTAGAAAGAAAACCTCTGCTCCTTCACAAATTGACCCCAAATACTATTTGCTCATGCATTACCATTTTGTTCTGATTCCCAGAGCCTAGGCCTCTAATTCTAATGCTCAGAAGAACGTATTATGGGACTGGGAGGGAAAATGGACAAGGCAGAAAGGATTCCTGCTATGTTACTTTAGACATCTAATACCTAATGTAACTTTTCCCTGCTGGCACATGCTTCTTCATAATGAATATATATGGAACTTTGACTGTGGACTTCTTTGAGAGTCGCAACTTACTTAAACTCTTGAACTCATTACACTCAGTAAGTATTACCTTCAGATACAATCTCCCAATTTAATTAGTTATGTGTGAAGAAGGTGTAAGAAAACAACACAATTTATCAATGTGTTTTGCAGATGTGAATCACGTGGGTGAGTAAAAAAAAATACAAAATAAACCACAAACTAATAGTTAAAAGCGTTCAGCTTTAAACATCAAATACACTGTCAAAATCCTGTCTAGGAAAAGCAACGATGAAGAGTCTCTAACTTGATTAGGCTCTTTGGAACCTCATCAAAGGATAAATAAATGAGTGCTTGCATTATTACAGTAATGCTTGGATGGCCATTTCCTCACTAAATTTAGTCATCACATAGCATTATGGAAGAAACAATAAAGTCTTTTCTACAGCCCATTATTCTCTGAAAGGATAACTTGAGACTATTCTATGCTCACATCTCAGCCTCTGCTCTCTGAGTGGCACCAGAGAGGGTGCCTCCTGGGGAGGAAAAGCAGAAATGCAAAGTCGTGCAGAATAGCAGGCTGCAGAAGAAGGTGACTTCAATGAATCTGTACTTCCTCTTACATCAAGAGAGGAAAATCAGCTGGGGAGTAAATTCCCAGTGACTTCAGTGAGCATATGAGCTTGCTGGCTGGCAGCTGGGGCCCCTGCTGTTGTACTGTGTCAGCTGTGGCAGGGACTCTGCAAGAAAGCATGCTGCCGCAGGCACATAGTCAGCACTATTAGTATTAGCCTGAAGCAGCAGTAGCCCCTACTGGGATAGCTGTCCCTGTATGCCAAGGCTCATCCTCATGGCAGGGATCCTGGCTGCATCAAACTCCAATACCTCAATCTTTTCGTTAAGTGGGTCCCAGTTAAAAATGAAGGGAAGACAGCCTGGAAGGAACTCTAAGCCTAACTGATCTTAAAAACACTATACTGTTTAGGTTGGAAAAGACCTTTAAAGATTATCAAGCCCAACCATAATTCTCACACTGCCAAGGCCACTACTAAACCATGTCACTAAACGTCACATCTCCACATCTTTTAGATATCTCCAGGGATGGTGACTCAACCACTTTCCTAGGCAGCCTCTTCAAATGCTTGACAACCTTTTCAGTGAAGCAAAATTTACTAATACCTAGTTTAAACCACCCTGGCACAAACTGAGGCCATTTTTTCTTGTCCTATCACATGTTACTTGGGAGAAGAGATTGACAACTGCCTTGCTACATCCTCTTTTCAGGTTGAGAGAAATAAGGTCTCCCCTTAGCTTTCTTTTCTCCAGGTGAAAGACTTCCCTCAGTTGCTTCTCATAAGGCATGCCCCAGCCTCTTCACCAACTTTGTTGCCGTTCTCTGGACACTGTCCAGTAGCTAGACATCTTCCTTGTGAGGAACTACATTTTCCATTGTCAGTCTGCTTCCTTATTCAACAGATTTTACCAAAAGGTTTAGATGGAGAGAGAAAGAAAGAACCTGATCCTACTTGCTTTATATTTTCTGCTTATTTCTGAACATAGAAAGAATCCCCTGTGGAGAATCTGGGTTTGGAATCCTGTCCTTTGCCAAGAAAAAACACAACAGGAATAGAGCTTATTGTGCAAACTACCAGAAACTACGGTAGAGTTTCACTGATATAAAAATGAAAGTTAATCTGGATAGGCAGAAAGCTGATGCAGTTTCTGACTGTCCATCTGTTCATATAGTTGACTGAATTCTTCTAGTAAAAGGTTATGAGTCTAGTTATGTGTTCATGCAATATCCAAAACACTGTGGATCTGTATATAACAAGTTACTAATAGTAAGGATGGTGAAAGAGAGATAGATGTTCTCTTTCCTTACTATCACGTCAGTTTTACATTGCAGAACTCTGGTTAATTTACCTCTGATTCATAATGCATAAACAACAGAAGAAACACAGTCTGTGCATATATACGACATTAGTATTTTGAATGTATCCATGTCTTTACATTTGCATGTGAATATAAAATTATTCTATGCAAGTATGGGATGGGATTTAATTGTTTTCTCAAACAATGTATTCTTATCTTTCTGGAAGCAGTTCAGACCATCAAAGAGTTGTTGCTGATGAACTGACTAATTAGTTTCCAATAGTTAACCTTGTATTTCACTTCATTAATGGTTCTCTGTTCCCTCTAGTTTTACATTTGGTATCAGAAAGTTCATTTAGAATCCAGTCAATCTTCCAATGCCAGCTATGCACTTTAATTTTTTTATTCAGTAAGGACACAATGGGAATAATATTTGTATCTGTCAAGGAGACGCATGAAAACTTTTGAGTTGCATTGTCTAGAGAAAAAAAAAAAAACAGGCAAAAAACAAAAGCCAGGAAGAGGGAATTCAAAAAAGAATAGAATAGAATTAAACCACCAAGGACTGGCTGTCTATTATGGAGAAATAAGCTGCAGGAAACCAACAGGTTTTAAAAGTAGAAAGCTGAAACCCTTAGATTAAGATTTTATTTCATAATGACACCATCAAACAATTGCTTCTATTATATTTCCTTCAGTACTTCATTGTTTATATTAGTATTGTAGAAATTTTGCTTTGTAAAAAGGAACACTGTTGAGGAAGTGAAAACATGTTTCATGCTGGTCCATCCTCTGTTGCCTAGTTTGTGTAACTTTACTTTTTGAAACCTATTCACAAAACAAATAAGGTCTAAAAGCACACGATAAGGCTAATTAATCAACACAGCAGCCTAAAGTTCCAGTGGATTCTCATTCAGTGGAGATCTTTAAATAAAGATTAGATGTTTTCTTCTTTGTCTACAGTAAGACATGCTCTCAGACTTTGAAAGAGGTCAAAGTCATGAAGGCCCCTAGACGGAATTATTCCTGAGATTGTAATATACCCCCACTGGCCTTGCATTTTATGAATTCTTGTTTTTTACAGTATGCATCAGTATATTGTAACTCCTGGTGTCCACGGTTTACAAGGACTATTGTCATGGCCATTAAGTCTTCTCTGGTAATTACATTTGGTACAAATAGGCTCTGTCTCAACAAAGAGACCTGGGAACATTTCTGAGCTCCGTATAAAGATCTACATTTTGACGTAGATCTCAGCTGGAGAAGACCTGGATTTGTAGTAGTGCTTTGATTCTCTTCCTTTCCTTCTATGTGCTGATTTTCACTGAAGGGAAACAGGCAGTCCAACAGACCTGAAATCGTAGTGGACCTGGCTGTCTTCCCAGTCTGGATGATTTGAGAAATCAGGTCCTGGAGGCATAACACTGGTTGTGCTATAGGTCATTTTAGCTTGGTCTACATCCAGTTATAATACAATATTCTGTCTTGATTGCATTGGTATATCACCCTGTTCAGTTCTCTTCAGGCTCATCCTTTGTCTTCTCTTCTAGGAGACAGAGAGAGACACAGATTTCCCAGCTCTGACTGTGTAGTGTTTGATGCGAACATGTAAGGAATGCCATAAAAGCATTTCCAATATTGCGTGATGGCAACTGGAAAAAGAAGTGAGATGACGAATGAGTTGGAAGGAATAGAAGAGGGCTAAAAGGATGTGCAATGCAGCATTGTGATTCTAAGCAAGACATGGGAGAGACTTCCTCACTGCATCTGGAATTCCCACTGCCTGACAAAGCTGGTGACCAGGGACAATCAGTCACTCCCTGACAGATCTGGAATCCCTGATGGATCATAGCCCAGGCAGGATGATACCAGAATTGTATGATCTGAAAAAGTACTAGACTTACACCTCTTGTGGAAAGTGTCAGAATTATCTCAACTGAACTGTGATCAGAATGGAAAACTACTGACCAAAGTCGATCAACTCACAACTCTATAAATAGTGATTCTAAATGAGACCCTTTGAGTCTTCTGGACCACAGTGGGCTGTGACCAGCTTCTCAATGTGAGATGGGACACATTCCTCTCAAGATTTACAGATCACCTGCTGATGAAGCCAGTCATTTCCTGAGATTATCTGCTAACAATGGGTGAAGTCAGACTTCTTGGAGCTCAATAATTGCCCACTGAGGAATGATGATGCACTAAAAGTGAGTAATTCTCTGAACTGCAGAGGAAGGCAACAATGACCATAAGTTAATCTCTGCATGTCTAGATACTCATGCATCTCTGTGTGTGTGTCTGCATATCTACGTATGTCTCTGTGGGTCTGTATGTGTGATTTGATTTCACTTTGCAGTAAGTCTTTTGTGAACCATTGCATTCTTGAATCTTCTTGCTGTTCTGATTGTAAGAAATTTCATTGAAGCATTTGTTAAGTTATCTGACAATTAAGTACTGTTAAAATCACTTATTTTAATCTTGTGCTCTACCTCAAACTACTAACAAATCCTAAACTGCTCCTAAACCAAAGCAGTGTAAGAATCCATTTGTGAAAAAATTGACATAGTCGACAGGATACTAAATCAGGACTCACGACAAAGTGGTTCTCTAAAAGATCTAATCTCCCATTCACGTCATATGTGAGAAAAATGTATCACCGTCATGTTAATGACTCCCTAGGCAGTTCCTCTGGGGATTTTTCATGATTTACTAGAGCCACTCATTGGACATGACTTCCTTTGGGACTTTATTAACTCTTGATACGTTTCTTCTATGGGAAATTTTTCAGTGGAATTCACTCCATCTTTTGACTCACACATAAAGAATTAAAGTTGCTTAAATTGTGTGTCTTAATATTTATATGTTCCATGAAAAGAGGCGTTTAAAGTCTGAATTTATAGCACATTGACTTGTGAATTTGATAGGTTGCACGCTACATATTTACTGTCTAGCAGGGATCATGAAAGATTTCAATATAGCCCGGATATCCTAACATCTTGCTGTGTTTAGTAGAGAGGAGAAGGCATGAACTACTTTAAGGAATAGGAATTATTTCCTGCTGGGCCAGAAATTACGTCTGTTTTCATCAGTACTGCCTCTTAATCTGCTGGAATTGAAGACAAAGTTCCTTCTGACTTTGATAGTAAGTATGAAGTCGAGTAAGTTCTGGGAGAAAAAATACATAGATGTAATGCTAATTCTCATTTTTTTTAATTTTCCTCGAATTTCTACTTTTTAAATGGGTCAGGACAGAAAACTTTTGATTACACCTTCCAGTTCTTAATACACTAGAACTCACCTGAACCAAACTGGGAGGACTGTAATAACACCTTTGCCAGCCTCAAACTCCTCAACAGGAGAAATTTTGTTAAAGCCATAAAACTTGAGGCAAGATGAGACACAGCTGTCACTGAGGATCAAAATAAAATGCTCCAACCAGATGGAAGAATTGAAGGAATATACTTTTGTCTTCACTTTTTTGAGCATCCAGGTTTGATCTTTACTGGCATGAATTCAAAAGCATATAATAAACTTAGATGCTTGAAATTGTACAAAGTGAATTCTGAGTTCCATATTCATTTAGAATAATCTAAATTTGCAAACCATGGTATATTAGTAAATCCCATAGTTTACAAAAGGGAATGGTGTGGCAGGAGAGATGTAATTATCCAAAGCAAACAACCAAATGAGCAGGCATACATTCAAAGTAAAAACAAATTAATGTGGACTCTGCAAGGTCTTCATATAGGAAAATAAGTTTCACAAAAATAAATACAAATGTCAACCATCTACAGTAATAAAGAGAAAAAAGACAAACCTACAAAATTAGTTCTTTGGAATTAGATAAATTTAATTATGTTTCTTTATGGTTTCCTACCACACATTGACTACAGTCATCAGCATGTACTGTTTATTGGTGCCTAATGAACCACTGCTATCAGTGAATCACAGTTTTACTTATACTGATATAACAGCCGTTTCTTCTCTAGTCAAAGTTTTTATATTTTGTATTTTTGGGAGATACTCGTTTAACTATAAAATTGTCCAGGGATAGCAATTCAAGAGGTCTTATTCCAGTGCTTGGAACAGATTGTCTAAGAAGGTTTTGTAACTGCTGTTGTAATGAAGCAGCTTCTTATGTGCTATGAATGCACCAGAAAATAGCATGTTGTATCAGGAAGGTGCAGAGCTGTAATCATCGTCTCTCTCTGTTGTATGTAAATATATATACATATGAGCATACTCCATTTACCTAGGTTTGCAGTACATATGATCCAGTTATCTCTAGATTTATGAGCTCACTGTCACAGTACTCACTAGAGAAAAAGAAAAGAAACCTCTTTTGGTTTAGTGAGTATGTATGATCCTTAGCATATTGATAAATAGTTTGTACAGGGAGTTTAACAGTGAAAGAATTTCAGATAATACCTAAAAAAACTCCAGTGTCAGATTTGAAATTGCCTCTGAGGAACTGAAGGAAGATCTCAAAGTACTCACAATCATAGGCTAACAACTGGCAGATTAAATTCAGTAGCAATTAGTGCCTATGGGTAGGACCAGGCACTTGGGGTCAGCTGTGCACAAGTGCTTGGGCACCTCATTCTCACAGACTCCAAAGACAGTTGTATCAGTAAATCCTTTGAGAATCCAGGCCAAAGCAAATTGCCCAAGGTCACATAGAAAGCCTGTGGCAAAGTGAGAGACTCAACCCAGTTTTGCTGAGGTCTCATGCAATAACTTTAAGCATAAGGCCCTCTTTTTTTGTCCTTCAGTATGCTTAAAATTGGAGCCTCTTTGCAATTATTTGTAGACACCAATAAAATTACATGACATATAGCATTAAAGAAAATCTGCTTCTATTTATCTTCACTCCAAATAAAGTAAATTATCTTCCAAAGCTTTATTCTTGCTGGCAGGGTTCTCCCAAAACCATCTCAGCTGCACATTTCAGAATCAGTATTTAATACTAGTGATGCAGTTGCATTTCCATAATTCAGCTGTTCAATCAAGGTCCTTCACCTTTTTAAATGTGTAAGACATAAATATGAAAAAAAAAATTACTGTGTGCAATCTCTGCTGACTGAATTAAAAGTCTTAAAGAAACTTTCCATACTATGAGGACTGTGAAGGATTTGGCAGAAACGGTACTAACAATTAAAGCAGCCAGAGACAGATTAAATTTGCTGATGACAACTCATTTCTGAGATGTTTACAGCAAAATTCTGATAAACGCTTATCTGAAATTCACAGTTTTGATGAGGCTTCTGCTTGTACCAGGAGAAAATGAAACATTTTAAATAACGTGATCCTAGGGAAAGGTCTGCTTGGTATTGCAGAGGGAAGCTAGGCATTCCAGCTGCAGTTAAGATTATGAAGTATTACAACCCTTTGTTTTCTCAGCAGGTAAAATAAGTCTAAACTATGTCTTGCAAGTGAAACCAAGGGCAATTTCAACCTCCATAAGAAATTTTCAATGTTTAAACAAAGATTAAAACACAAAGAAACAAAGGGGCATATATTCGAATCAACAGAAAAATGAATGCTTTCTTCATACGATTAATGAGATAAAGAACCAGCCATCTCAGTGTATTGTGGATTGCTCAAAGCCAAACATAGTAATGTATTGAGTTGAACAGCCCTTGTACTACCCTGGTGTGAAGTACATCTGGACATGTAAAGCATTGTAGGAGGACGAGATGAACCCTGATGCGTGTACTCACGCTTTGTGTAGTTCCGTGTGGTTTCTGCACCAGAGCTCTGTACCTCCAGCTCTTTAGCTCTCTGCAAGACTTCACACTGGAAAGATTCAAAAAATGAGACAGCCGTGTCTGGTCTCTTGGGCTGAGCATGGGTACAAGATGTTTACTGACTCAGGTTATTTCTTATGCTGCTTCATAGGTACAATACTGCTATGGTGTACAGCAGAACCATTTCACAGAAAAAAAAACCAGAAACAGTTAGACACATATTATTCCAGCCAGTAATAAGGAGAAATTAAAAGAAAGACTGCTAAGAAAGAATTGATGAAGAATAACACTTTTTGCCCACAAATAGACAGTAAGTGTCATTATCATGGGGCAAGAATTTAGTACAGTTTTTAAAGTTTTTAGATACTTAAGTGGCTAATATATCCTCTAGAGGAAGTTTTTAAGGGACTGTCAGAAAGATATTACATGTCTGTGGCAGAAATTAACAGAAAGGTTACTAAGGAGCATTTTTTTTCACGTCAGTGCAATGTCTAATTTAGAGACAATATGTAGAGAACATCTGTGAAAAAGAAAACCACTCAGCTTTGCCCCGAAGGAGGGGGGGGGAGTTGCGTGTGTGTGTGTGCGTGTGTGTGGTACCCTTATCTTTATGACCTCTTTCAACTCTTGTTAAACTAATCCTGTTTCTAATGTAGGAAGGAAAACTTGTGCTTATTAAGTTCTGCCCAAAAAGATTTAATAAAAAGAAGGAAGAAGCAAGAAGAAGAAAAGGAGGCAATAGCCTGTTTGAAATGAAATGGCCAAGTTGGTTAAAGCTCTAGCATAGAGACACCACTTTCTTATACTGCATTTTATATACTAGATTACTCACAAAATACGTGAGTTAACCTATTCATGGTACCCACATCCCAGTGGCCATTCATTCCTCTTAAAATCTGATACCTCTGTATCAACATTCCATGCCAGATACCACGAATAAGGAGTTCACGCTCTTTTCAAGTATACAAAATACGCCATGTTTTCTATGAAGCTATTATGAATGACTTATGAGTAATGTTTAATTACATTATATGTTTGGGTTTTTGTTTTTTTTTTTTGTTTTGTTGGTTTAGTTTGTTGGGGTTTTTTTCAGAATGCTACAGGAAGCATAGGGAAAGGATGTAACTTTCTCTTTCCTCCCCCCTCCACTAGATAAAAGATCCATTTCTGAAAATTTTATAGAAAAATACAAGAATCATTAGCCTAAGAAAAAATCAGACTAAAACAAGTTTATACAATTTTAAAAGCAGCAAAAAAAATTAGTCTTTTAATATACACTTATGTTTTCAATTGAAATTATAAGGTAATATTATGAAGTTGTAATACATATGTTGAAAAACATTGCAAGACTTCTCCAGGAAATTTTCTGCAGAAACATAAATTGCTAGTTTAACTTTCCCTGTATATTTTCTACTGTACATCAGAAGACCACAAACAATAAATTATATTTTCAAGCTGGATTTCTTTTCAGAAAAGTTCAGATAAGGGCTAATTTCCCTTTAATTTAACATTTTTTTCCGTTTTATTGGCTGGAAAAGGGAAACCAAAATTCAGAACAGGAACAGAAATTGTGAAGTGAAATTCCTGACAACTACATATGTACTTCACTTATTTTTTTACAAAGAAAAACAATATTTTCTATCGGAATGAGAAACTGTGTTTATTTTACTATTCATTTACATGAATTCACATGAATAGAAATATATAAAGTAGACGTGCTTAAAGAAGAACCACACCATACTCATTACATGATGGGCATGATTCTCCTGTAGTTTCTTTGTCCATCAACACTAGCCTGTTTTTATAAGCATGCTAGACAAACAAATGCATGTATTAGTGAAAAAATGCAAAAACATTTTGAAAAAAATCAAATGACTTTGTTACATCACAATGTTCTAAGAGTTTTTATTTGCTGGTTTTTATGATTAGATAGACAGCAGCTGAGCTGCCAAGAGATCAGATAATAAACACATATGAATGGAATAACAGTAATCAATGTTAGTTGCTGAAATAAATATTTGTATGAGGTTGCTGACAGGCAAGTGGTATAAAAAATAAATTATTGCTAAAATTTTATTTTGCACTTAGATTTTCAGTTTATGGATTGTTACCACAGTAGTTTCATGTTAATAATGTTAATGCCATTACAAAATTTTAGGGTAAAATTTTATCCTTAGTGAATGACACTATGATTGAAATAGTTCTCTTGTTAATCATGATGAATTAATATGGTAGCAGTAAGAGTTTACTGACACCAAGGTAAAAAGAAAAAAAATGAAGCCTCCTGAAAGTGTTCTTGGTCCGGATCTCATCAAACTGACTAGAAACATTCTATTTACCCAACTCCATGGAATTTAATTCAGGCAAGAAGACTTTTTTTCTGAAACTTTTAATGACATTTTAATTTAATTTTTATTTTTGTGTCCAGAAGAGTAATAGATGTAGGACAGTTGCACACACAAATCATAACTATGTCTTTGAAAATACACATCTATTTCCTTTCCTTTTTTATGTTTTAAAAAAATCTTGACAAATACATTGAATTCAACTTGATTGACACTATGTTCTCTCATTGAAAGATTTGTTAAAAATAAATACTCCAAAATGACAGTCTATGTTGTTTTATTCGATCACATAAATAAATATAATAAATAAATAAATGATTTAGCTAAAGCAACTAGACTGTCGTATTTTTCCTCTGTTTTCCCAAATTTTATATTTGGTTTGAACTTTCATTTTCCCTTTTTTATTTTCATATTATATTCCTTCTTTTTTAAAAAATATTTTTCTCTTTATATTTTAATGTTCATTCACTTTATCATTTCTTTCTTGTTGTAGAACAGAAAATATGAAGAAACACAAGGATTTTGAGACTTCGTTACCTTCTGGACACAGAATAGATTTTTTTAACCAAAGGAATCAAGACCTTGTGTTTCAGATTGGTTTTGCTACTGTATCGTTTTTTCTGATACTGAAGAAATTATAAAAGCTACTAATAACAAAGGCAAGGAAAACAGAGAGGAGATCACAAAATAAAAATAGGGTCCAACTTTATCCATTTTTTACATACTGTGCATTAAAAAAGTTTAATAGGGAGAAAAACTCTAAAATAATTATCTGATTATTTTTTCTTTTTGTTAAGCATGAAATTAAACTAAATATTTGCTTTAAATATAAATGTAAAAAGGTCATTTAACATCTTATCTACAGCTCCAAAATAACAGAGAACAAACAGATGAATATGTTAATCTGAAGGGTTCTTGGGGAGAACACGTAGAGCTCTGTATTTGCACTGACCATGAGGGTAAAGATCGGAAGAGATCTTTGTTTATGTGTTTGGTGAAGTGGGAAAGGCAAGTGTTACAGTACTTTCAACGTATTATATGATACACTTGCTAATGAGGAACAAAGATGAGCTGAACTTTGTTTTACATTATTAATTCACATCTCATTTACTTCTATAAAATCTCTTTCAGACCTTTGTGGTCTTCAAGGGTATCAATTACTGACATACTATTATATAGCTTCATTGAATTGTTATTATTTTCCCTGGATAATTCAGCACAAAGATTTTAGTTTGTTTTTCTTTTTTTTCCCCAGCCTCAGCCTCATATAATTTATATTCTTTTCATATGTTAATGCTTTGATTTTTTTTTTTTTGGTCTTTTCTACACTGAATTATTCTAAAATACAGTTGAAAGAGATATATAGACTTCTACCAATAATGCTGACTGGACTTTGAAAATAACTGTACCTGAAAAATTTTCATTTTATTTTTTTTTTATACATTTTAATGGGCTAATTTCATCCATCTGTCAAGCTACTTCTGTATCTTTTCAGTACTATTACAAAATATAGCTTTGCAGTTGTTTTTTTTAATCTGCATTAGCAATATTTTCCTGGCATAACAGCACATCTGTGCTAATAAACTAGTTTTCAAAGCCAATGAGTTCATAGCTTTCTCTCTTACAGTTGTATGTGTCTACAGGTTTGGGTTTTGTTTTTTTTCTTTTTTTTTGGTATGGCCAGTACATAAAAAGTACGGAGAGTCAATAGTTTATCTGTAGCAGTAAATTATGTTTGAAGCTCAGAAGCTTTACAGGGCTTTGATCTGTTAGAGGGCTGAACCTCATTTGGGGGATTGACAGCAAATATTACCCTTCTCTTGATTTTCACAGTTGATACAATAGAAGACCAGAGCTCATATAATACCTGATTTCCCAAGCTCCCAACCTTATGGATAATTGTTGCCCAGAGGGGAAATTTCTTCCCAGCTTACATCAGCAAATGGTAGGTTTGTATCACAAAACATGAGGATTTATGCTCCAATCTATTCCATAGCACTATCAGACTCAAAAAACTTCATTTGAGGAGCAGAGTTAATGTGCAGTTAGCAGTTTTACTGTATCTCACCTATTTGTCCAGAATTTAGTGAGATCTCCAAAAAACATAAGTAGGACTGCAGAAAGCAGGCTTTTAACCTCACTGAAACTAAACAAAGGATGAGTTACAACAGCAGTATAAAGTCTTACCATAGTGCTCCGCATATTCTCACAAAAGCTGCCTGTCAGTTGCTGGTCATCTTAACAGTGTGGATTATGTATTATGTTATGTATTAAAAATAATATTTCATTTTTATTTACACTCATAGAACCATAGACTAATTTGGGCTGCAAGGGACTCTTAAAGGTCATCAAGTCTGACCTCCATGCAATAAGCGGGGATGTCTTCATCTACATCGTCTTGCTCATAGCCGCGTCCAACCAGTCCTTGAATGTTACCAGGTATTGGGCTTCTACCATCTCTTTGGGCAACATCTTTCAGTGTTTCACCACCCTCCTGGTACAAAATTTCTTCATTATATATGGACTAAATCTACACTTTTTCAGTTTATGACTATTACCCCTTCTCCTGCTACAACAGGCCCAACTAAAACGTTTGCACCCACTGCTTTTATAGGCCCCTTATAAGAATTGAAAAGCTGCAGTAAGGTTTCCTTGGAGCCTTGACTTCTCCAGGCTGAACAACCTCAAATCTCTCAGCCTTTCCTCACAGGAAAGGTGTTCCATCCCTTGGAGCGAGTTTGTGGTGCTCCTCTGGACCTGCTCCAACAGCTTCACGTATTTTGTGTGTTGAGGGCTCCAGAGCCGGACACAGTTCTGAAGTGGGTGACACCACTGCAGAGTAGAAGGAGAGCACCACCTCCCTTGACCTGTTGCCCACTTAAGGTGTAGTCCAGGGTGTGATTGGCTTTCTGGGCTGCACGTACACATTGCTGGCTCTTGTCCTGCTTTTCATTTAACGGTACCTCCAACTCCCTCTCCACAGGGCATCTCTCCGTGCCTCATCCTTTCGCCTGTATTAGTACTGGGGCTTGTCCTAAAATTTTGTGCTAACATGAGGGCTGTGGAAAGTAGAGTTATCCAAAGGCAAGCTAGTACGAAATTAGCACCAGCATAGGGGCATGCATCTCCAATGGCTGTGTAGGATCAATGTAGGGCTACACCTGTACATTCTGGCTGAGTAAGAAAAGAAGTACAGGTGTGTTTACTAGCCTGTCACAAATGCTGCTTTGCACCTCTAGCAGCCTTTGAACTGCTACAGTAGTGATTTCTGAGGCTGGTCTGGTGCACTGAAGAGTAGTCCATACTGACCTTATCAAATTGTTATTACAGGAGAGTCATCTCTGCTATGTTTCTCAACCTAAAAGCAAAGTCTCTGTTCGGAACCAGCCAAGTATACTACCTTTAGAATCAATGGAAAGACAAAGGCAATTCATTCCATTCCTAAATAGTAAATGGAGTGACCAGTCCTTTTAGGGGGATGCCTGTGTCTTTTTGTTTGGTACAAGGGGACTTTAAGTTAGTGAAACTTAAATGAGATAATTTCTTATACATCAAATATGTTGCACTAGTTGGCTGAAAATATTTGCCTAGATAAGAGATATTTCCAGAATCTCATTGCAGTCAGCAATGCATCTTATAAAGTGCTACCTAACAGAACTGGAAATACAGGAGTCTAACCTCTGATGAACACAACATCTTTAAACTTAATCTTCTTCGGTGTCTGCCTTTAATAACAGCAAAGCCAGTCTGATATTGTTCACTTTCTTCATTTCATCCCTGCTGAGGATGGCACCCAGCCATCTGCAGTACTACTGAGTTGGAAAGCAACCAATTCAAGGCTAAATGAACAAGATGAATATCGTAAGAAGTCACCACAGAAGGATTTTTTTCACCTTTTGAGCTTTTCTGACCTCAGCGGTCTCTAATTTTACTATACAACATACAAGAGAAGAAAGCTTGCTAAAATAAAATGAGAGGCAACATCAGGTTTGTGTGAAAAGGCTATACTACTTGTAGGACATTGACTGATTTTTATTGGCCCATGTGTCTGAAAGTTAGAAGAATCCAGAAGGTGAACTCTGACTTTCTCTGCTAGGATAAAACCCAGTTGCCAGAAAAGTTCAACATTTAGAAATTCAGGTTATTAGTTTTGAAAGCTAGTAGCAGAGTGAAAGTCATGGTAACAAGATGTTAAAGCTTTCATTGTAGAAAACTCTCTGTCAAAAAAAAACATACGTCCTAAACTAGATTGAAACCCAGTTCGTTGCAAAGCTTTTCTCATTGTAGGTACTTCAGTTTAAGCACTTTTTCAGACTGTGATTGTATCTCTTTTTCATTTAAATTCCACTGCAAAACAGCATGCCAGGCCTGTATGGACTTTAGACAGTTACAATGACACTGGTTTTCAACATTAGTTCATTTCCCCATCTCTGATCTAAGAAGGAGGAGGTCGTATTCATTTAAGAAAAATGTGTTGAAATGTAAGATTCTGCATCCCAGAGAACTTTTCCTCTTTATTAATAATATACTGTTACCCACTTTATTAATGTGTATTCAAATAACATGCATGCTAATTTACCTTAGCTTTTTCTTCTCATACGTGTGTTTTCCTCACAAAATTCTGACATATCCACACGAACCAAATTTTCTGGTGATTACTACTTTATTGTCACCAGAGGTGCTATGCAGAAGGATCCCTTTTGAATCCAGTACAGCGTTCCAGGCATCAAGTTTATTTTCTGTAACATATGAATCCTCATTAATAAGTAATACAAAAAAAAAAAAAGTAGGATAACAAAGTCAATAACCTTATATGTCTTCACACATAAACAGTGTTCAGTTTTCAAAACTATTGGCTACAACTGCGTTTCCCACACAGACAAGATTTCATAGTCTATACGTGGTTTTCTTAACATGTATTTATCCCACGTATTATGGTCTTCAGATTACAAACAGCAGCAACATAGTGGCCTTCCGGTACCTGAAGGGGCTACAGGAAAGCTGGGGAGGGACTTCTTACAAGTGCAAGTAGTAATAAGATGAGAGGGAATAGCTTTAAAGTGGTTGGGGGAAGATTTATGTCAGACACTAGGAAGAATTTCTTCATGAAGAGAGTGGTGAGACACTGGCACAGGTGGTCCAGGGAAGTTGTGACTGTCTGTCCCTGGCAGTGTTAGACAGGGGCTTGAGCAGCCTCATCTGGTGGGAGATATCCCTGCACATAGCAGGGTGGTTGGAACTGGATGAGCTTTAAGATTGCTTCCAACCCAAACCATTCTATGATTCTATGAATTACTAGATTTCTTTCTTCTGGTCTTTCTTAAATTATTCCTTTGCCTAAGAAAATCATTAAATTATTATTTTGTTGGGAAGTACAAACAAGAAAGAAACATTCTTGATTCCTTTTCCAGTACACTGTGGCTGCTGGAGATGCTTTTGTTTTGGGAGTAGAGGCAGTCATTTTCAAGACTATTTATTCACTGGAGGCTTATTTACGCTGGATAATTACACTTACAGTTAGTTTAAGATAAGGTTCATCATAGAATACTATCTTCTTGTAAATCTACAGTGACACCTTCATTATCTCAAACCCTACAAAGATGTCTGGAAAAAGGTCTTCACAGGCACTGGTGAGGTATTTTGTTAGATTATCAAAACAAATATCTGATTTACATCTATACTTTTGGGAAAATTTGTCCATGTGGATTACAGATTATTTTTTTTTAAAAAAAAAAGAAAAATGGAAAAAGAAGAAAGAAGTTTGCAGAGATACAAAGGAGGAAATAAATTTTAGTTTTTAGGGATCGTCCTTTCTATCGCTTTAAGTTAGAGATGTAACATGGTGAGCAGTTAATTTCATAATTAAGTAATCAGTAAATGTGCAACTCATAATATCCCAGTTTTACTGTACTTGTTAATTGATAAACGCAAGAAGAGGAACAGAGGTTTTAAGGTTTTCTACTTAGCATAGTTTGGAGATTTGGAACACAGGAGTACTTCTATTTTTGGTTCTGCCAGACCTTCTAAATGACCTTGAAAAAGTCACTTCCTATTTTGTGCCTCCATTTCCATCATGTTAAATGAAAAAGATAACAACAAAAGACAGGAATTATGAGAATAAACTCGTGTAGGCATGTAAACTGTGTACAAACCGGGACAGTGAGGACTGTGAGGTGACTGTGGAGAAATAGAACCATAGAAACATAGAATCACCCAAGTTGGAAAGGACCCACAGGGATCATCACATCCAACTCTTATTCCTATATGGGACACTCCCAACATTCAAACCATGTGTCTGAGAATATTTTCCAAATGCTTCTTAAATGTTGGCAGACTCAGTACTGTGACTAGTTCCCTGGCGAGCTGTTCCAGTGCTCCACAGCCCACTGGGTGAAGAACATTCTCCTAATATCCAATCTAAACCTCCCCGGCACATATTCCCGCCATTACCTCTAGTTTTATCATAGGTTGCAGGAGAGAAGTGTTCAGCACCTGTTTCACCTCCCTCCCTTGTGAGAAGGCAGTAAACAGATATGAGATCCCCTCCCAGTCTCCTCTTCTCCAGGCTGAACAGACCAAGTGACTTCAGCCACTCCTCATACAACTTCCCCTCTAGACCATTCACCAGCCTTCTGGTCCCCTCTGGGGGGCTGATAGTAGCTGAGACAGGCACGGTTGGACTCGATGATCTCAGAGGTCTCTTCCAACCTTATGATTCTATGATTCTATGTCCTGTTTTTTGTACTGTGGCACCCAAAACTGCCCCCAGTACTCAAGTTGGGGTCGCATCAGTGCAGAGCAGAGCAGGACCATCATCTCCCTTGACCAGCTAGCAATGTCGTGCTTGATAAATAGCATCCATTGGCAAAGGCCTAGTTAACTGCTGTTTCTGTGTTAGAGGAAGAAGAATTTGATGACTATCACATCTTTCAGTGTACATATAGACTTTGTATGCAGTAGCAATGCAGCATTTTAGTTTTGTTTGGAGATAGGAAAAATGTATTTCTTTGAGGAGTATACTATTGCTTGGATAGGCTTGAGTCTCTGTTATTACACAGATGAGGTCAAGCAAATCATGTCATCATGAAAAGATATTTCCATTTTGCAGCATTTCCTCGCTATGATTTGTGGCAGGAGAACAAAGAAGGAAAAATTAGTGTGAAAAAATGTATTCACCCTTATTGGCTCAGTTGAATTAAAACGTGGCCTAATTCAGCAAAATCAGGGCTTGCCCCTGCTGGGACCTCTCAAGATTATTTACTGCTTCAGGAAACATTGAGGAGTAAAGCGATGGGGTGGATGATCGGTGGTATGCAAGAGGTGAGCTGAAGTTCGGAATCAAGTTTAAATGTTTTGAGTAAATACATGGAAGTAGACTGCAATTCTAATAATCCAGTTCACCTCACTACACCTCGGTTCACTGCACTGGGTTCCTCCCGAATGTTGTCCTCACTTCTCAACATTGTGGGGCATGATCCACAGAGTAGGTAGTTATGAGGAGTTGATCTGACATGACTGTATTGACTCCATCTATAAAACATGAAATCGTCATCTGTTATTATGGTTGTTGTTATTATCAGTATTGTTGCTTGTTGCTGCTGCTTTTATATTTTAGCACCCAATGTCTCTGACCTGACTGAGGTCCAAATGCGTGGTATGAACATAAGTGAGAAGTATGAACACTTAAAAATATAAAACACAGACCCTGACCGCTCAAAATACTGGTAAAATCTGCCTTTTTATAAGATTTCTGATCCTTCTTGTTGACATAAGAGTACCACAGTAAGAGTCTGTCTCAAGATATCTCAGCAATTTCTTCTCTATCCTGGCTAGAACCAGGCGATGCAATAAAACAAAAAAACAACAGAGAAAATAAAAGGTATCTGAATACTTCACAGTCATTGAAACTGTTCATTCAAAGTTAGGTACTTCAGAACACTCAAAGGCTCGAGGGAGAAGGGAGGCTGTTTGTATACTTGCTTTCTATGTATTAGTAAAATTACTTTGGAAATGGTTGACTTTACTAATGCTTCTGTTGTTTTTTTTTACATGACTGTCACTTGCCTTGCGAGGTCACTAATGTAGCTAACAGATGGTGCAGCAGGACTAGAAGCCATGAGGGACGGTTTACCAACAAAAGAGGAAATTATTTTCAGGATTTCCTTGCAAATTGAATGCTTTTTATTTTTTTTTTTTTTTTTCTTTTGGACAGACTTCATTTCCTTGGCTGCAGACTCGTGGCGTTTTAGTTATTTTTTAGTGGATGAGAAGTCCAACACTAGTAACAAATCTGGTTTGCTTTCTCTCCCTGGCTTGTATTAGGGTTATAGCTTTGGAAAGCAAGTAACACCAGCTGGGTTATCTCTGTTGCCTGTACCTCGAGTGGCTCAGGGTGTTGTTATCAAAAACATTTACCGATCTCCGAATTGTTGTCAGTCTTAGTTCCTGACCAAACACCATCATGTCATTATTTAGCAGGTGTGCCACTGGAAAACACCAAAAGATATCTAAAAGGAGACACTGGTAATAACCTTAAGATTTAATGTGCTAAATGGAATACTGAATATTAAGGCAAAATGTTGCAGTGAGCTTCCAAAAGTCATGATGCTGATAGCCTAAGGACAAAATAAAGTAGACTGCTGGAGCAGCCATTTTGCATCTAATATTAGCTTACAAGTTACTTTGACTGCAAGAAGCTGTTTGCACACAGGACAGGATAAGGAGTCTATTAAAAAATGTCTGTTGAAACTTTATGACCTTCTCTTACACTGCGATTGCAGAAAGTCATCCAGACCCAGTTCTCTAGCCCATAACAAATGGGCAAGAAATTATACATAAGTCTGAGTTTTGAGCTTGTAAAATCAACAAAGCACTGAGCAACAGACTGCAAAACAGTGAGACTGAGAATTAGTTAATTGAGGATTTATGCATATAGGGAAATTTATTATTGAAGTAAGGTGTCAAAGTCATTAG
This sequence comes from Tapera naevia, assembly GCA_033556795.1. Taxonomy (NCBI): domain Eukaryota; kingdom Metazoa; phylum Chordata; class Aves; order Cuculiformes; family Neomorphidae; genus Tapera; species Tapera naevia. Next base: position 240,490 of record JAUMJJ010000219.1, on the reverse strand, counting down.
CTGTGCTCTTTCCTAAGGTTTTTAAAATTCAGTTCCTCTCTTCATTTCTTAAAAAACTTTCATGGAGGTGAAACTGAGCCTTGCCAAACTATACCAATGTCACATCTGAGATGTACTCCTTATCACTGAACATGCCATGCAGCTTTACATTACATCTAGATTAGCATAGAAATAACTATATGGCTTTATTAGTTATGCATATTAATCACTGACTCATACTAGTAGCCTTCTGTAGGGGACTTCCTTTGTCAGAAGAAATTCACTTTAATGGAAGACTCCATCTGGATATCATTTGATGCATTCAGTATGATTTCTTGTTGTTACATTATTTCCCATACCTAGTTCAACCAGTCATGTAGGTGATGTCTATCCCCATCACAGGTCCTCAGAGATGACTGTGCTGTTTCATATAGTTATAGCTACAAAGAAATATAAACGAGTTATGAAAAGTTACTCCTCTGAAGGAAGTGCCTGCTTTGCCTGATGGTATTGTCAAAATAGCTAGACAATATTAGCGAACTAGAAAATCAGGAGAAGAGTTTGAGGATTCGGAACAATGTATTTGAACAATATGTTTCTGTGAGGCTTTGGGTAGGTAAGTTGATTTGATTACATCTCTGCCTCTTAAAGACAGAATTAAATACTATATTTCATGAAGAACTGGGAGATCCAGCTCAAGAACCTCTCTCTAAGCTTTTACCCAAACAGGACGATGTCAAAGGAATAAAAAATATGCATCACACCTTACTTTCTGGATAAAAGGATTTACTTTTTAGTTCAAAGTATCATTATGATGAATGCCTTTAGGCAAGGCTTTCATGAAATACGTGAATGTGTAGAACTTGGACTGATGTGAGTAGTGTCTGAACATGCTCCAAATTGCTTTGTAATTAAATTTTATGCCAGAAGCCTAATGTTTCAGAGCACCAGTATGCTCAGCATCACCCACAAAAGCCAGAAAACACCTACTCACTTTTTGACTTACCGAGCTGCCATTTTCCTCTCAGGTGTATTTTACCAAGGAAACAATATGCCAGCAGCTCAGCAGTTTTAGCGTGGAAGATGTCATATATTGCCACTTACAATGGAGACAAAGAATCCTCAGACTCTTATGAGCACAATAAGAGCACTACTATGCCATGGAGCCAGATATCATTCCAAAGGAGAGAAGAAATAAATACTTAAATGAAGAAAATATTTTGTCCTTTTTATCTTTTCTTAAGATCTAGCCAACAGTAACATTCAAGAACACTACAACTATCTGAAAATTTGGGCACTGCAAAATCCCTTATTAAGCAGTTGACATGCATAGGTAAAGACTATGGTTTTAGGAAGTGTACACAACATTTGTTTGAATTTGAATTATGGTGGTATTATCACTACTGTCCTTCCTTTTCTACAAAGTAAAAACAGAAAACGAAAGTGAAATAGAGTAAAAAATTAGATTTTTAAAAAGCAGGTATGATAATTATAAGTCTTTTTGATTTACTTGGTTTTCACCGACACATGAAAAAATGCAGACAGGTATTTCCTACCAAAAAAAAAAAAAAATCTGAGCTCTCAGATGTTTTAAAAATGTTTTGGTGAAAAATCTGTAACCAGATGAAAAGCCTACAATTTTGGTGGTATATTTAGTACTTTCAAATCTCTTCCTTGGAAAGGTATTTTCCATTCCACTCTGCGTGTGGAGGTATCCATTGGAGAACGAAACTTTAGTGCATGGTATATATAGAAGGAATGAGATGGTATGTCCATGATATGTATTTGAAGGAGGTAAAATTCAGGGACTAAAAACTACATCCTCACTGATAAAATAAACAGAGTCAAAAGAAAGGCTGAAACAGTGGCATGTAATCATTGATAATATTTAATTATTCCTTTGCTTATGGCACATATTTGGATTGTGATGAGTGGTCAGCTCCAAGGCAGACCCTGGAGAAGAGTTCAAAGGCAGAAATTAAAGGGGTTATTCCTAGGACGCAGCATGAGGAAGGCTATCTTGATTTAGCTTGGGCACATATGAGCAAGAATATTTAGTGGTAACTCCTCAATATGAGAAAATCGGTCCTGATCTTGATCTTTTCTAAATTAAAGTTGCCAAAGGGACTAATTTTAAGTTCAGCCATGTCATGACTGACCAAAAAATTGTGCTCACTTATTACATGGGGTGAGGCAACAACTTTTAGGAGGCAATATATCAGTCCTAATGTGGGGTTGAGATACTAAATAAGTACAGAGTCAAAAGACTGCAAGACAGCCAGTCCGTAGTACTGTCATAGATGTCACTATAAGCCCACTCTGCTCTGTCACCTGACCTTACCTCGCACAGTCCCTCCACTCACTGGACTGCTTCTCCCCTTTGCAATGCTGCCATTCTCCCCAGGATTCAGTCAGCGTCTACACTCCTGTTTGCATTCATTTGGTTAAACCACTGCATATCATCTTGTAGCTAATCCTCTTTGCTGCTGAAGATTACTAATTTGTTCAATGAGCATAAACTCAAATCTTTAGTGAATTTTAACATTGGTTTATTTCAGAAGGAGTCTATTCCTAACTGATTTCAAGAGAAATTTTCATTAAAATGAATATATTTAACTTTGTAGTCTTTTGTATTAGTTAAACATATTCCTGTTCAAGTGAAATTAAACCATAATAACTTTTAAAATGGTTATCAGCACTGAAGAATATAAATACCTACATTTGGTCCTGGATAGAACATCCCTCTGAGTTGGGAACGATGTTCAGGACAGGACTGAACAGTAGAATGCTCAACTGAAGAAAACTTTTCAAACTTAATCATAAATGAACATTAGAAAATTGCTAAAGGCAGATCATATTTTTATATCAATAAATTGATGAAGTTTAGTCTCTGTAGTATGTCTATATTGGACAGTAAAAATCTATTCAAAAGCTCTGAAAAAAACCCCGATAAAATCAAAAGCGGATCTTAAAACTAGCAGTCACATCCTAACTGTTCATTTTTTGGTGGACTTCTAGTCTCTGATGATCAGTATAAAATTTTGGTACTTTTTAGTTGTCTATTAACTGTCTGGTCTCACAGTTTTCATAAGATGTTCTCTTATCCTCTCTGATATTGCTTTTCGCTACCAGTTCCAAAATGAGACCATATTCCTTTCCTATTGTTTCTGCTGTTGTTACTGTTAACATTTGTTTTCGTCAAACAGTATCAAGGAACGTCTGGAAAATCAATGTTTAATAAGTTACAGTAATGCTTTCAATTTCCTGTCGTCTGCTTTAATGTACATGTGTACCCTGTCATTTCTCATAACTTGCTAAATCCATCTTGTTATCAGCAAGGTATAACTTAATGTACAGCTAACTCTTTCCTAGGTGACCTTAAAACATACGTTATTGGGGATGCTTTGCAGAAATGTCATTCTTTCCTTGCAGTGAAGGTGACATAGGTAACAACCTCGAAGCAGCAACACAAAACTTCAACAAGAGCTTTTACTCTTGGGTAAACATAAAAAAAAAAAAAAAAAAAAAAAAAGAAATAAAAACTATGTCGGCAGAAGAAATTAATTATGTCTGTAAACGTGTGACCACTGTGTATCAAGAGACTTCTTTGTTTCCGTGTGGCAAAAGCAGAATCCTAAGTCTGAATCAGACTTGGTCTCATAGCCCTGTCTGAGGGTCCAGCCTGTAACATTTATTACTATCACTTTGCTATATCTTTTTCTCTGCAGTGACTTAAGTGATTGACAGAAAACATGAAGAATTATTCACTGCAATATTTTCTCTATCAAAACTAACATGCCTTAAGAAGTTATTCAATGTAACAACAGCTAGAAGAGGGGTCAAATAATGGTTTGTGAGGAAGGAAAGTAAATTAAGAGGGCTTTCACTGTCCAGAGGAGATTAATCCAGTCATTTGTCTATATCCAAGCAGTTCCATTAGTCCAATTTGGATATGCTGTCAATTCCCTTAGACCTGTGCAAATTTGCTGTGGACAGTAATTCTAAAACCAGAACAAATAATGTAGGACTGCAGACCTCCACTATTTGAATGTTTCATTGGTCAGTCACTGTAAGTCATTAAATCTCACCAGACCCAACAGGAAGGCCTAAAAAAAGGATGACAGCAGCCAAATGGTGATGCTAGCCCTCAGTCCACAGCCTTATTTTGCTAGTGATTCTGCCAGAAAATTGTTACTTTTGGTTGAGTTTCCCTTTTTCTCTTGTTATTTTTAATAGCTTCAAATATGATTGCTGGAGCATACATATGTCTCCTTACCCAGATATGCTGAAGTCTTACGTCAGCTTTTTTGCATGCATAAAACTCTCCAGAACCAGATTTAGTGAGGACTTGGGAGATCGAATAGGTAGAGTAGTGAATCTGGGAACAAGGGCCAAGGCACTCATCCCGATCCAGAAGACACTGAAAAGACTGTGAACTCCCACATAGATTTCTGCATTCAATTCATTACCAGTTGGTACTTAGAGATAACATTATAGAAGTTTTTGTTTCTCCACTTGGCTTTAATTGCCTTCCTTATTATGATTTATCTTTCTGATATGGCAAAATGTTATTTCAATAGATGTTGCAACGTTATGCAAAAGGAGTTGAAAATTATTTCCCATAGAACATTATTAATGAATGTTTACGAGTTTCAATGCAAGCAATTTAGAGGGCTCGGAAGATACCTTTCTTGAGAGCCCTATTCAATGCAATAGACATTTGGTTTAAAATAAACTAAGATTCATGTTTGGGGGTTTCTTTTTTTTTCCTTCCCCCCTCCCCCACACCCCTCCTCTGGAATATATGAAACTGTTCTTCAAATGCTAACTAATCTAACCAATTTTGTATTGAATCATGAATGCATTTTAATTCACTATTTAAACTATTGTAAGAATGAATATTTCTGCATCCTTAGCAATATGTTAAAAGACTGCTTTTTACTGCTTTTTTAAAAAAAGAACCAGCTTCTTTAATTTCTTTATATAGTCTGATTAAAATCCAATTAATTACAAACACAATTAAACCTTTCTACCACAGTTTACAGAAGAGGGCTGATGGAAGTAAAGTTGTCAATCAAAGATCCAACAGGGAGTAGTAACTTGTCATTTCCATAACTTTTAGCCAGTACAAATATGAAGCTAAAAAATTATATTAAGTGTTTTGCCATATGCAAGTTTATTAGGAAATATCTCACTTCTTTGATTGTTGTTCTGCGTAACATCAGATCAATAAAACATGGTTTATATGGCAACTTTCTTGAAAAAAAGATATCCCAAAGTATTTCAAAATAATAAACATACATATAGTAAAGAGATTTAAAAATACATTAAAAGGCAAAGTAAACATAAATGTACAATCCAATCTTATTGAAAAATCAGTGCTGCTAAAGAGTAATTTGATGGCATATATTGTTATTAAATTCTTTTTTATTAGTATTTTGAAATTTTACAAAGCCAATAAAATGCATAATGGTAATAAGCAACAAATAGAGTATATGCAAAATATACACCAGACTTTCCCCTAATCCAGAATGTGTATTGTCAGAAATCAGTGTTGCCTTTCTAAAGATATAACAAATAATGCTTACTGAAGATTGGACCCTTAACTTAAAACTTAAAATCAGGTTTTCCTCCTTGGTCTGATATTTGTTGTGAGTTATTTATTTTGTTTTATTGCAGATATCACTGAAAGTTCCCTGGAGAGTATATGTGGAACTTCTCACCCAATGGGAAAAAAGCAGGAGTAAACTTCCTTTTTACAGGAAGAGACCGTGTTTAGAACATTTCTGCATGCTTGCTTCTCTTGTCCATCGAAGATAAAACAAATTGAAGCAAACGTCTTGAGTTCATAACTTACTAGTGTAACTACTCGGCTATAGGCTATTAAGAAACAAGTGTAACATTAGGCTGGGAGAAGAAGGTGAAAGGAAGCAACACTTTATCCTCTCTGTTGGAATTGTGCTGGGAAGAAGACACAGCAGGGAGTAAGTAGTGTAGATATTGCTATTAGCAAAGTAGTGCAAGCACCCTCTCAAATGATGAAGGAATATCTGCATTAATGTCTTGACCAGTCTTGCATGTAAGTGTGGGTTCCCCTCAATGCCCCAATTACAAGAATAAAAGACACGAAACAGGAGTTACCTTTTTCTAGTGCCAGTGAACAGCTACAGTTAAAAGCGCAAGGTAGCACGAAGCCTGAACAGTCACAGGCCTATATGGCAGGGATCTTCAGGACACCTGGGACTCAACACAGTGCTCAAAATGTTGTGGTGCTATCTGTAAGCCTACCTCAAGTATTTAACCACCCTCTCAGTAAAGAAACACATCCTAATGTCTAGTCTAAACCTCCCCTGACGCAGTTTTAAACCCAGGTGAGGGGTCTAGAGTACAAATTTTAAGAGGAGCAGCTGAGGGTACTGAAACTGTTCAGCATGGAGAAAAGGTGGCTGGGGGAGCATTTTATTTCTCTTTACAAGCACCTGAAAGGAGGATCCAGTGAGATGGATGTTGGTGTCCTCTCCCAAATAACAAGTGATAGGACAAGGGGAAATTACCTCAAGTTGAGCCAGGAGAGGTTTAGATTGGATACTAGAAAAAAAAAATATTACTCAAAAGGGTTTTCCAGCATTGGAAAAGGCTAACAAAGGAAGTGGTTAAATCACCATCCATGGAGATATACAAAAGATGTGTATATGTAGTGCTTAGGAGCATAGTTTTTTGGTAGACTTTGGAGTATTAGGAATACAGCTGCACTCAATGACTTTAAAGGCCTTTTCCAACATGTGTGATTCTATGAGTCTATAATATTACGATTCCACTCCTCAGGAAGTAACAGAGAGAAATAAGGTCACTCCTCAGCCTTCTTTTCTCCAAATTAGACAAGTCCAAATTCCTTAGTCCTCATTTCTTCCAGCCCTTTCACCAGATTTGCGACTCTCCTCTGAATACATTCATGGTCCTTCACATTCTTCTTAAATAGCGGAGTGTTTCCTCCTGAAAGAGGAAAGGAGACTAAGGCTCATGAATTCTTCCATTTAAAAATACAATGAGAAAACACCAAAGGTCAGTAAACACAAAGCCTTTTATTGCTAATAAGTGCCCACACTACTTAAACACACAGGCCAAATATCCAGCCTCAAACACAACTACAATAGTACAATATGTATGTAAAATATGCAGCATCAAACACAGTACTTTGTCAGGTTGTGCATTAGTAAGAAACAAGAAAAAGAACAAAAAAGATGGGAGAGGGAAGAGACGAGGAAATATGCTTAAATAAAAAGGAGGAAAATAGAGGAAAAAAAGAAAAAGAAAGAAATATTACCAGTCCTGGTTCTGATGTCCATCCAGTCGACGGGATTTGGTCTGTAGGAGCACTTCACCTGAAGTTTTTCCCATTGCTGGTCTCTGTCCTTCTGCTTTTATAGATGAGGTATGTAGGTCAAAAGAATGTCATTCTTTAATATCCCACAGTGTTTGAGACAAATAAGGCCAAGAAAGCCTCTATTCTTTGTCCTTATCTTTTCCAGGAACTGACATTAGACTAAGTGGGTCTTCCTTCAAGCCTCTCTTGTAGAATAGAATAACATTCCATAGCTTCCAGACAGCCTGGACCTCCTCAGACTCCCAAAACCTTTGACAGATATTTGAGAGGGGTCACACCATAACGTCTGCTAGATCTTTCAGTACTCTGGAGTGAATACCATAAGGCCTCATGGAATTGTGAACATCCGGTTAATACAGCTTGTCCATTACAATTTCAGTGTCCATAAATCACAGAATCACAGAACGACCTGATTTGGAAGGGACCCACAAGCATCTTTGAGTCCAACCCCTATCCCTGCACAGGGTAATATCAACATTCACACCATGTGTCTGAGGGTGTTGTCCAAATGCTTCTTGAATATTGTCAGGCTTGGTGCCATGACTGCTTCCCTGGGGAGCTGTTCCAGTGCCCCAGCACTCACTGAGTGAAGAACCTTTTTCTAATATCCAACCCAAACCTCCTGTGACACATCTTCCTGCCATTGCCTTGGGTCCTATCATTGGCCACCAGAGAGAAGAGATCAGCGCCTGCTCCTCTTCCCTCCGTTTTGAGGAAGGAGTAAACTGCTATGAGGTTCCCTCTCAGTCTCCTCTTCTCCAAGTTGAACAGACCAAGTGACTTCAGCTGCTCCTCATATTATTTCTCCTCTATACCATTCACCAATTTTGTTTCTCTCCTTTGAAAGCTCTCAGGTAGTTTGATGTCCTTTTTAAACTGTTGTGACCAAAATTGAACACAGTACTCAAGATGGGGCTGTACCAATGAAGAGTAGAGCGGAACAATCACCTCCTTTCACCTGCTGGCAATGCTGTACTTGATGCATCACAGGACACAGTTGGCCCCCTTGACTGCCAGGGCACACTGTTGACTCATGTTCAACTTGCCATCAACCAGAACCCCCAGGTCCCTTTCCACAGAGCTGCTCTCCAGCCTCTTGCTCCTCCATCTGTATGCTTCGCCAGGCTTGCTATGTCCTGGGTGCAAAACCCTGCACTTGCCCTTGTTAAACTTATTAAACGTGGATGGTGATTGCCCAGGTCTCCAATTTGCCTAGATCCCTCTGTAGGGCCTCTTTGCTCTCAAGAGTGTCAGAAGCTCAAACCAGTTTCGTGTCATTAGCAAATGCAGTTAGTAAACCCTTGAGTCTTGCATCCCAATTGTTTATGAAGATATTAAAGAGTACTGGTCCCAGGATGGATTCCTGAAGAACCCCACTAGTGACTGGTCAGCAACCTGATGTAAAACCAATCACCATAACCCTTTGAGACCAACCCATCAGCCAGTTGTTCACCCATTGCATTATGTGTCTATCCAGTTGTATGCTGGATATTTCGTTTAGGAGGATACGGTGAGATACCAAGGCCTTGCTGAAATCCAGAAAAATTACATCAACTGTTTTATTGGTAAACCGGGCGGGTGACCCTGTCATAGAAGGAAATTAAGTTTTTAAGGCAGGACCTTCCCTTTACAAACCCGTGCTGTCTGGGACCAATGCCTGTGTTGTCTTTCAAGTGGTTTTCAGTAGTTCCCAGAATAATCTTCTCCATAATTTTACCAGGCACTAAAGTGAGACTGACAGACCTGTAGTTACTGGGGTCATCCCTGCTGTCCTTCTTGAAGATTGGGACAATATTTGCCAGCTTCCAGTCAATGGGTAGCTCTCCAGATTCCCAAGAAAAATGTTGAAAAATCATTGAGAGAGGTCTCGCTATGATGTAAGCCAGCTCTTTAAGTACCCTTGGATGAACCCCATCAGATCCCATTGACTTGTAGGGGTCCAGCTGGAGCAGCAGATCCTGCACAAGTTCAGGATTGACTGGGATTTTATCATTTGGAAGGTCTTAGTCCCCTGGCCATGGGCTTTATGTGGGCCTGAGCCCATCACCAGTATTTAAGACAGAGGCAAAAAAACCCATGAAATGTCTCTGCTTTCTCTATACCCAGTTGCTATATCTATTTTCTAATGGTCATGTAGTATCCAGATGGAATAGCTAGAGGCTACCAAGCCTGATGTGTAGTAGCACACACTGTAAAGAGTACATTTAAAGGAAATACTCTGCTAGATATTTTCCTGGGCGTCCAAGCTAGGTTTTTGTAGATTGACCTCAAGATTTTCAGGCTGAAATGTTGTGTTCAAGCTTTGTCTCTGGCTTGATTTCACGTAAAAATTTAGCAGAGACAAATTCACCACACCCACCACCCCTGACCTCCTTTTATTTCTCATGCTAACCTTAAACTCACTTCTGAAAACTGCCATCTCTGAAACTGTCATTCTCTGCCATCTCTGAAATTGCTTTGTGAAACTACACATTGCATCTTGTGCTTTCCCTGCTCACCTGTCTGCCTCTTTGGAGGATGGGACTACACCAAAAGAAATGTGACTAACCTCAGGTCATGCTACAGAAGGTTATAGTCATGCCACCTGCATTGAGGCAATCAGGAATGATAGTTCAGCCTAGAGAAGAAACCAGTCTGAACAGTTAGTGGAATGACAGCCTTGGGCAATCTCTGCTGTGTGAGGACTCGTTAGGCTGCCAGTAGCTACAAGACTTGATTGTTTGAGTGCATACTGGAGGCTCTAGTGTTACTGAGTAGCGACTGGGACAGTCACTCATGCATTCTCAGGAAGATCGCTTATGTAATGTGAAAATTTCAAAATGATAGACTAAAAACTGTTTTATGAACAAGAAAAAATCAGTTTGGGACATGTTTTTAAACACATTCATATATTTATCTCTGATTGAAGTCAAGTAGACTTCAGTGGCAAGTGCGTCTATAAATATTTTTCTAAACAATGACAACCTAAAGTCAATCTTTAGTCAATATCTTCAACTTATAGTGTGTAGAGGTGCAGAGGAGTCAATATTCTCACCAAAGATAAAATGTTTTTTATCCAGAAATTCCTCTGCTCCAATCCTTAGCCAGGCAGGCTCCCTTCCCCATGCTTTTTAACTAAAAGAATGTAACTTTTCACTAGTGGTTAATTCAGTTGTGAGGCAAAGCGAAGGAAGGGTGTAATAATTACAGCACAATGTGATGATCCTCTAGTGTATTCCCTGAAGAAGTACGATCTTAGAGAATTTCTGCTAGGCCCTCTTCAAGTAATTACTGTCAGTTCATGCTTATCTGCCAGCTCTCTCACCAGGTTTTCTTTTTCTTGCCTTCCTTTGTAAAGATACTGATTCTGACAAAAGGAGACATTTGTCAAGGAGTTGGCATGCCAACTTTTCTTTCCTTTTCTTTGCTGAAACTATGCAAGAGATTATAGTCCAGCCTGAACCAATATGTACCTTATCATCTAAATAATAGTGCACATAATAATCAATGTCAAATGGGCATTAATGGTAGCAGATATAGCCATGTCATTCAGCAAGGGGCTGCTTGCCACAAGCCCTTCTGGATATCTTCATTTAAAACATCCAAAATCACAGAGGTTTTTTAAATAGATAGTCAAGCCTTATTAAGTAATTGCAAATCTATAGCTGTAACAAACTTTTAAGAGTTTTTTAAACATATACTCTTTTTCTTATGGACATAATAGAAATGAGTGCTATCTTCAAGATATCTCCCCAAGGATGAACATTGCTTACCAATGATACAGCAAGGGCTAGGTTTCCCTGAGCTTCCACCATGATGATCCTGACTTCCATCATCTGACCTGGGATGGAGCAATACATCTTTCGTCAGTCTTAGAGTATACATCTTTGGTTATTCTTCCAGGGTTTGGAAAGGGGATCCTCTACTTACACCTTGGTCAGAAGCCTGGTTTAGGCAATAACAAATTAAAATCCTGTGATGACCAAGTACAGATTGGTTTCTAATCTAATGGCTACATTAGTTAATTTTAACTTCTTGAGTGGAAAATGGAATTGGCTTTGACCTCCTGTCAGGGTAGCTAAAGAAACTGCTGTTTAAAAGGTTTTACCATCTAGTACGGCAAACAGTAAACCTATAAGAGTGAAAAAAAATCATCTGATGTGCTTTCAATAAAATCACAACTATTCTGTCTGAACACAATTTTTTGAATTATTTGTTTGAACAAATTTAGTCATTTCCAGGAAAGCAGGGCTTTAGCATGCCTTATGATCACTTGGAAAGATAAAATGCCTTAACTCTGGGTATTCTCTCTTCCTCCATCTTCCCCTAGTTTTTATTTCTAGGAAAAACATCTTATGATATAGGACATCTCTTTCATCAGTATTTTTAGCTGTCCCAAGTGTTTCCTTTTTACAATTTGTTTGAATCAAAATTCCCATCTTCATTTCTTGTATTTCAAAGTAGATGTGAAACAAATTTTCTAAAAGTCTAGGTGATCTGAGATCCTCAACACAAATTCTCTTTCTATGTCATCTCTGATTTCTATGTGAGCACTTTCTAAGAATCAAGTGAGTTGCAGAGTCCATGCATATGATTTTGCTAATCCTTCAGTAGATGTGGTGCAGAACACAAGATCAGATGTAGTATTCACTTCTTCCTCTAAAAGGCAGCCTCTCACAGATGTCAGTGCCACTGGACAGGGTTGTAATTTGGCATTCATGCTCCATTGCTCAAGATTTGCTTATCTTTCCTAAACCACAATATTCACCTTTCGTTGCCAGTTAGTTTTCATTACATAGGAGAAGCAAAGAAGAAACCTGAAGAAAGATGGATGTGGAATTTTCATCTTTTTTTAATGTTTTAATCACAAATTTTTGTTTCAAGACCATCCACATGACACGTGAAGGGTAAAATGAAATAGATTAAAGGTAAAGATTTTTACCCTGAAAATTTGAATAGAATACTTAATTTCTAAGATGCTGACATTTGCCTCAGGATTTCAGCTTATTATGAGCTTGATTCTGCTGTCAACAAACAGACCTAAAACAACTCTCTCCCACATGCTAGTTTCTCTAAGCTGTATAGTCTGTCTGGAGGACATGTCCTTTTTTGCCTGATATTTCTCTCCCCTCTCCCCCCTTTTTCCTTTTTTTCCTTGGCACTGTCTGTATTTCACCCAATAACTTTTTAACCACATTTTTTAATTTCCTAATCTTTTGGTGTCTGAAGAAATTCAGCAGTGCCCTCTGAGGACTTACACAAACATGTCACCTCTTTGCAAAAGATCCCCTGGTTTTCTCAGTTGCATGAAACGCCAGTGAAACTCCAATGCTTTGGAATAAAATCCAGGGGCACCTTGAGGGGTTTTTTTTTTTTGTAAAGTTCAAGATGATTAATTATATGGGACTCAAGATATGTAAAAGTTATCCAAGTTTTCACCATTAATCACATAAATGAACAGAAAATAATTAGTTCGTAGTGACTTTCTGGCTTATTATAATCAGCCCAACTCAAATCGACTTAGCCTAGAGAGCCAAATATAGCAAGGAAAAAACCTTGAGGCATTTTTTCTCTATGTGTTGCCTGTTATCACACAGTGAGGTTTCTGTTCAAATGATGTGCCTTATTAAGGCAGGCGAAACCTATTTAAACAATGTTTCAGAAATGTGGGCAAGGTGCAGAAAAATACATGTATAAAGGGTATATTTTTCTTGAAATTCATTGATGGCTGAGCCTGACAAAACTTTAGAAAATGTGTTTTCTAAATCACTGACATATTTTTCTAGTAAAACAATTGGCTTGTTTTTTTCTTTGCAGCTGCTCCTTTCTCTCTTCTTACTTCTCCTTGTAATGGACTTGAAGGATGACAGTTATTGTCTTTTATTTTACTGGCTTAAACTATGTGCTTATTAGAATAAATGTTATCATTGCCCTTTTTATTTTATGATTATTAATTTTTTATTTGATCGCCAATACTTTCACTGTAGGGTTAAAGCCTTGAATATTACATGTGATGAAACAATAATAAAATGGAAAGGATTGGATATGATTCTTTCTTTCTTTTTGCTAATAAATACAATGTTAGTTCCTAGAGATCTATTCTAAAGGTAGATACCTCAAATCAAGGTTAAACCGGTAATTGTTCTACCACCTATGTATGTTTGAGATCTCACTACCTTTCACATTTTGACTATTTGCATGATATAAAATCATATTTTAGGAGCTTGTGTTTGAATATTTGGACAGCACAGTGTCTGCAGATAACTGATACAAATACCTGTGAGGTTAGTTTTAAAGCCAGCACATTTAAGTAAGTAAAGAGGTAAACCTAGGAATGCGTAGGAGAGTTGTCTGTGTCACACGTGACCAGGACTATGACGTTGAGTCAGGAAAGGTGCATAATCTTCTACAATAAGTCAGGGTCCCAGGACTTTCTCTGGCATCAGTGGTGAAGACATAAGACTAATGAAAATATCAGAGGCTCCTCCGGACAGTTTTTTGCCCTGTGACTTAAATCCAGTGGTGCAGCAAACAAAATTCTTCGTAGTTTTGAAAACTCCTTGAAACTACACTATGGAGTTTGGCTTACTTAAAGTAAAAACCTTCTGTAAAGGTAACATAGGTCAATGGCAGAGATGGATTCTGGTCACAGCTGTCTTCTAAGCAAATGGAGTTGAATAAATGCATATAGACTCCAGCCATAGAGGATTATAACACAGTTGAGGAATGGAACTGGTCAGAAAGTTCAGCTTCACTCCCGACATAAAATTTGTGAACTTGCTTAACCTGTGCATTATTACAGAAACAAGCATGTAAATGTGATCATTAGATGACTCAGCATCTTTAAATTTATCCACTTCTGTTTGAAAAACCCATTTTCTTTTTCGTTCCTGCACTGTGTAGAAGAGGTATCAGTTGTTTCAACATGAAGTTTAAAACAAAGACCAAGAAGGTGTCTCAAGACAGTGAAATGAACAGGCAACACCTTTGCAGCTACCTAAGAAATGCTGAAGATAGACTATTTGGTCTTACTCTTTCCTATACTCATTTTTGTACTTTCATTTTAACACAGGCCTTAGAGTCCTTTCTTTCAAAAAATAAAATCACGGTGCAATAGTTTTAAATTATCACTTGTAGAAAGATGTCATCATGTGTATAAAAGGACGGTTTTACTGTCATCATCCAGAAAATAAAAATATATACTTTAGTGCTCCCTTAAACTGAGTGAGTTTTTTTACTTTCAGATCTCTGTGCAATCTTTTTCTGAGGAGGTCAAATACACAAACACCCAGGAACTGGAACTAACATCCAAGTTACAGAACATAAGATCTGACACTAAGTGTGTGCTTAAAAGAAAAGAATATGTGAGATGAAGAATAACAAAACTCTGGAGACACTCAGTGTTATTGAACAATTGGAAGATTTAGGGATCTTTAGAAATGGAAGGTTCATCTAAGCTTTGATAAACACTCAGTAATAGAAGAGTCAAGACTGAATTCACTGCTCTCACTGACTTTGTTTTCCCAGCAGGAAACGTATAAGAGAACATCAACACCTACTTTTGTTTTTTATTTTTCTGTAATTCTTTGATAAACCAGACACCACTGATTACAGAACCACATGCAAGCAAAAAATGATTTCTTAAAACAAGGAAGCCTAACAATTTCTGACAGAGACATTCCAATCTGAAATCTATATTCCAGTTTGTGCTCATTCCTTAACACAAAAAGCTTTGTAATTGGGTATGGAAATAAACTAGGAATTACAGGATACAAGTGAAGGTTCTGAGATCTGCTGCTGGCCTATGCAAGTTTAACTTCGTCATTTTACTCATCTACTTTTCTACTTCTGTTTTATCTGTTCAGGTTAAACTCTTTTTGGCAATATCAGCCTGTTGATATATTTGCACAATCCCTAGCACAAAAGTGACTTTAAAAAGCTGGTGTCTCTAGTCACCAACATTATAAATAATAATGCATTTCTTTTTTTTTACACAGCAATGCAAATGCGTCAAACAGGGTCATAACATAAACACCTGTAATGAAATAACATTAAAAATTGAAATAGTGTTGCTAATAAAAAGTCTTCAAGTTTACTCATTTACACTACATGTGTATGTGTGGTGATGAATGTCTAAATGTGCCTTAAACATAACACATCCAAATTCAATTTGGCATATTATATCAAAGCAAGCACAATCACAATAACAATTTATTTCTCAGCATTTCCTTTTCTTTTTTTAATGAACCTTCCCTGAGGACATTCTTACAATTGAGCATTTATTTATTATAAGTAACAAAAGGAATTTTGATTGTTCCAGTTGTGGCAAAGAAATATACTTTTGTAAGCATACAGTACCACAGATGAAAATAACAACACAAGTAAGTAATTAAAAGATTTGTAATGTAAGGATGAAATTCTCCACTGGCATTTCTCTGTAGAATTTAGTGTAGTTATGGTAGAGATTTGGGGCCACAGAAAAAGAGGGAGCTTGGGAATGTTTGACCTTATTTTCCTATTCACTAGAATAACTCCGTTTCTTCCATCTTAGGCAAAAAGTTGTCTCACTAATCTGAAATCTCAACCCACCCAGTCTGGAAGACTGAAAAGAATAAGAACATAAATTATGTAGAAAAAAAAGAATTTTGTTTGTTTGTGTTTCTATTTATACACATGGTGGGAAGTAAAAAACATCATACAGCAGCTTCCCAGAGGGACAGTCTACATTAGGTACAAGATCGTTCATTTTTTTCTGGATGAGGATTCATTTGCAAGCTGCCCTAGAGAAAAAAGTTTCTATGCACCAGTTTATAAATTTTTTTATTTATGTTTTCACCTCATTGTGACTTCAAGAGTTTTTTACGTCTTTAACCTATAGTAGAAGAGGATAATCTAGTTCACTTATAGAAATGGGATAAAAAGAAAGTACTGTAACACATTGTGCTTTAAGACAATACTGTGTATGGATGTTGAATGTTTGTGCATTAAACCACTGCAAAAAATACTTGTTTCTCATAATAGTCACAAAAATACTTACAGTTTAAAAACTGTTTAAATTTTTTTGTTTTTATTTTTTTAAAAAAAATGTGATCAGTCTGTATACACTCATTTATATCTTAAGATTTCTTATACTATTAATAGTTAATAGCTTACCTCTGATAAATGTCTCTTCAGCCACTTTTAATTCTCCTTTGTAACAATCACAGATAATTTTTATTTCTCCTTTTTTTTTTTTCCCCCATGGATGTTAAATGCTACGGAATGGAAGACAGCAGTGGAAAACTTGTTATTCATTCCAGCGTCGCAAGACCTAAAAGCCCTCATGAGAAATGATGTAAATTTCTCCCTGCCTTGATTATTCGCTCTGGGTCACAATAGCGCAACTATTACTTTACTGATGTAAAATTTGGGATTTGAATGCAAAGGCCTTTTGTTTTTTTTTTAGCGTTTTGTGGTGTGGACTTTTTCTTTCTTTCTTCAAAATCTAGCAGCTTTAACCTGAAAATCTTTTTTCTTTGGGTAAAGAAGCTGAAAAAAGTGAGCCCCCCTTCGCACACACTAGGCAAATCCTTGTGTGCCAGTATCAAATTTGGCACAAATTGCAGCAGTTTCAGAAGCATTGCTAGAGGATGGTAATTCAGATGTTGATCAGGAAATATTTCCCTTCCCTCAGCAAATATAGGGGAAAGCAAAAAAGTACTTTTGAGAAGAAAGCTTAGGTGTGTCAAGGCTGATATTTCTAGTAAATAAAATGCAGGTAATACAACAGTTCTATCAGCAAAATAGAGTAAGTGACAGAAGACCTAGATGTTTGAGGCAATGATTTTTTTCTCAAAATGACAGAAGTGCTAGTAAGGCTTACATGCAGTACATTGTTGTGAAGAGAGTAGTAGCAGTTGATGTGAAATTATGTGAAAACCTACATGAGAATTTTCAGTAGATTCTTTGGGGCATTTGCCCAAATTTAGTCACAGCTCAAAATCTTTACTCCCGCCTTATTTATTTAAAGCTGTGATGGAAACTAAAAGTGACAGCACTGTCTATACACTTAGACATAATGCCACAGAGAACTGTGCTTCTGGGCCAGCAAACAAAACATCAGCTTCCAAATGAAAAGGGAACAAAATAGGGAAATAAAGCAACTGTATATCATGTATCACCACCACATACTGAAATAGCTTATTTCCCAACAAATGCAGGGGCAGGAGTGCATGTGTAGGAAGGTTCTGCTCATAGTAGTGCCATACTAAGGAGTCTAATTTATTTATCTCTAAATTTATATGATGATGGGGTTGAGTAGTAGTATTAACTAGCCTGAATATTTGATTAAATAGAAAAAAGGACTTTCTCCCCTCTTTCATGTACACATACACAAAACAAAGTAAAGAAAACCATAAAGGAAAGATCTAGTATGCAAGCAAAAGTAAGCAAAGGAAGATGAAAAGGCTTTGAAATTATATTTAATTCCGCAGTATCTCTCTTGCCTAGTAATAATTCCATCAAATTCAGCAAATGAGCAGATACAAAGCAGTTTACTCTCTTTCTTTTATGTTCAAGCTCACACCTCTCACATCTTGCCACGGCTGCTATTGAGCATTGGATTTACCTACAGAGGAAGAAGCACCTTTATGTGAAATCTCAGGAGGTGACTGCAAAAGCAATAAATTGGACAATGCAAATCACCATGGTTGCCCTTTCCACCTGCTTCAGTGAAGTCTCAAAGGCAGCCTTCACCCTTTTTGGTTGGAAGTGTTGACGGGAATGGGGATGGGTATCAACAAAGAAATGACATAGAAAAAACACAGCACATCTGGCTGTGGTAAAGTGCTGTGGTCTTCATATTTTACTCAGGCATATTTCCCATGGACAATGATAGTAAAACCGCACGAATGTAGTCAGAGCACGCTGAAGCCTTTTGTATTTAGAACATAAAATCTGATTAGCATTAGAAAATGACAGTGAGTCATGATGATCTTAGTGACACAAATATATAGATAACAGTGTCTCTTCAAGATCTACATGGGTTCTATAAAATTTCCCAGGATCTTTTGATATAGGAGTACTTGTTATCTTGGGTGATGAAAATTCCAGGAGTAAATTCTCTGTGAACAGAAGCAAATAAAGGCTAACTTGAAAAATTTCTACGTTGTTTACATAAGAGCAAGTCAAAACCTCAAAACCAGTTTTATGTCTACATGGGCATATACACACATGGACACACAAAATCTTGACTATTTGCAGTCATTAAGTTTTCTTTTTACTGCAATTAATGTGTATCTATTAGTACTGCTGTGAATTACTTTTTATTTTTAGTAACTGTGAAACAAGAACCTTCAAAAAAGACAAGATACTGATGTGCCAAGAGTTAAAACCAAACCAAATCAAAACAACACAGAGGAGGAGACCCCAATTAAGGAGGTTTAAGTCTAAATGGAAGTGCTTGATCTGTAGAGTGTGCTGATAAGATGCCAAAAAAGAAGTGGAACATTTTGTATGTTTCCTGCACCATCTCCCTCGATGACGTAAGCTAAGACAACAAAATGTCTCTGTTCTCATAACTGCATCTGCTACAAGCATCTTTCATCATAGTAGTGTCAACAAGGTATTGAGTTCTTTTCCTACCCTGCTCTGATGAAAATACATTAGTCAACAACGGAGACGAAGCTTTAGAAACTTGGTGATGAGCACATTCTAAAAAAACCCATAACTTTTCTTCCTATGAAGAAAAGAAAAAGAAGCAATACAGTATGAAAGTGAAAATCTTACTGAGAATGCTCTACAAAGGTTTTCTCCTAATCTTCTTTGCTCCTCACCAGTAACTGAAGGAAGAAAAATTCTACAGTTGTAGGTTAGATACGAAACCAGAATAGAGTGAAGTTTTATCAAAAACTAAAATATTCTACTGTTACCATAACCAAATAACATAATCTCAGATAGTTTTCCATAATTGAGTCATGTTTTTCTCTGAGGCAGTTACAGAGACTTGGTGAACTTGCATACATTAATGATGAATGGGGCCCTATACACCATCAACAATTCACTTGCTATGGTGTCAAGGGCTGTTTGCAGCAGTCTGTGATCAGAATGCTTAGTTATGTATGTTACGTGACACAAGATTTTGCTTGTAGGAGGACATTACATTCTTCCTGCCTCCATGTTTTACGTTGTTTCTGCAGTTTTGTACTGCTGACATAAAGGAAACAGCTTTAGGACTGAACAGTACGGTGAAACCGAAATCTGAAAAAGTTGAACTAAATCTCTGAGCTTTCTTGGTGCTTCTTAGTTCATGGCTTCAATTATTTTTTTTTTAATTTCAGAATCAAACTTATCTACAAATTCTGCACCTCCTTTAATCCAGAGGTGATCCTAAATGTGTCCTATATAACTTGATATTAAGTTTTCAGATAGCACCAATTAGCAGAGATAAGATATCCTCAGAGTTTCACTGGTTAACACAAACTGAGGATATGATTCTACAGTTTCTGAAGCAAGATATTTGCAGATTAGTTTAATGAGAGGTATGACTAAATAATGCCATGGAGCTTCCAGCATTTTAATGTGAGCACTTAATGACACTTCAAGAACCAATTTTCACTGTTTTGCTTAGAATTTTTGGTGCGTATATGGTACTGCTGTTCTTTATCTGACATCCTTATGTCTATAATAACTAAATGAGCATGATTTGTCATTAACTTAATTTTTTCAAAACCACAAAAAAATTGAAATACCTCAAAAGATTTTAAGGCTTCTCCTAATTCGATTCTTATGTTCTTTTCATCTCCTCTTCAAGGATTTATCAGTAGTTTAGGATGGAATTCACCTCACTAAAGCACAATAATCCAAAAACCTGGTGTGTAAAATAGTAACTCAGTCTCTCTTCAAGGAGAGATCACCACTTTCAAAAAGAATTGAGACATTATACAGCAATTTGTCATTAAGAACTGGACCTACTTACAGCTATTGGCTAAGGAGGAAGGCTACCTTACCAGCTTAAACTCAGCACTGGATTTTCAGGATGGTATAGCTTGATTAAAAAATCCAGTTCATTCTATTTAGAAGGATTCACAGAGGCATAAATGCTTCCCTTTTTCTTCTCTCCCACATTCAGCACAAGACGAGTTAGCACCTACAGTGCTTTAGAAGAAAATATGGCTTTTACACAAAAGATGCAAAGCATTTGAACTTCTTCTGTGCTATAGGAAGAGGGAAGTTCAGCTCAAAAGACTTACTGATTTCCTATGATCCTGCAATAACACAGTTTTCGATAGCTGATATTAAGAAGTGGACTTCATCCCACTTCCGAAAAAGAGTAGAAATGACTCTGCAGTACACGCTGAACTGACCTGAGGGAAATTTCCTATTAGCAGGATGTAAAATCAGGAAGTCTACTTGTGTTACAAAACCAGAGCAATGTAATTTTTTTTCAGGGCTACTTTTGTGCATATAGCACCCAGGGCAGTGAGGCTTTATTCTTTATTGTGGATCATTGCTATGATGCAAATAAGAAATACAAGCTATAAAAACACCACAAAAGGTAGAAGAGTAACACATGTTTTAAAGCTCATCAGACTAACAAGCAAGGAGTCATTTCTGGAAAGCAAACTCAGTTTTTAAGGGAAAATACAACAATCTCTGAATCAGAAAACACTCCCTGTGATTGCTGTGGTAGTTTTTCTTGAGTAGGAAATGTTGGATTCAGACTGTGAGTGAATACTGACTGTCTGTGTTAAGTAATAGGTAAAGTTCAAAATGTAAACCATACGTGAGGAGAAAGAGTAGAGGGAAGCAAGAATAATACTGTGGTTCCTATATCCCCAGTTCACACTCTGGTAGTTAAAAAGTGGGAGATGACAGATGAAGAACAAAGAGATAGGAATAACATGAGATCTGTGGCAACGTGTGAGAAGGTTGTAGACTACATGCTATTATAGTGTACAATAAGGGATATTTACACTAATTGCCAATGTGTACCAATGGCACCATCCATCTCAAATGTTTTCGGTACTTAAGTATAAGATATCAATTTTGAAGGTCCTAGACAACTTCATGTGTTTCATTGGTCATCTCAGCTGGGACGGCAGCATTACTCTATGGCAGCACCAGCTCTACACTAGCACAACTTCACAAATTCTGTGGCAAAAAAAAATCTGTTTTGCATGGCAACTTAGACTTCAAAGGTGATTGCACTTGCACTGCAATGTTGAGAGCTTATATTCTTCATGAAATCCTTTCATCATGATTGTTAAGACCTGCATGTAGTTCATCTTGCTTCTTAGTAAGGTTTACTGGCTTAGGCTCAGCATTTTATTAACATAGCTATGTAGCCTGCTGGCAGGAGCAATGCTATGTTAGGATAATTCAGCATATGCTTTGTTCCATCAACAGGAATGTTACTAAATGCCTAAATCATGTTAGTTGTATATTGGGTACAAACATGCTGGTTTGGATCTGGCTGTAAATAGATTGCTCAAGGTTACGTGTTAAGCCAAAGCTGAGAACTGTCTTCCCCTTCTCCATGTCCAGCCCTAGGCTATACTCTGATCTGTTAGTGGGTTATGCATATTCATCTTTTCATAGCCTCAGGAACCAGTACCTTGTACAAGGTTTCAGACATAGACACAAGTCTTCTCTTGGTGGAAAGCAGCATAAAGCAACAGAGCAGGAAAGTAGGCTATATGCTAAAAGGACAACGAGGCCAAGGGAAGCACTGAGACATCTCTCAAGGACCTCCAGTGAGCTTGAAAGCTGTTTCTTCTGCAGATCTTCTTGCCTGCAGTTATATTGTTCACCCTTTGAAGGATGAATTCTCCCTCCAGCACAGAAAGGCTAGTGGTACGGGAAAAGTATGACTTTCCTTTCTCCTTGCAACACCTTTGTTCAACCTATAATCTAGTGGGTCTGTACTCCCATTAGCCTATGGAAATATCATACTAGGAAATTGCACAAGGATCCTGAAAGGGCCCTACTTCTGTCAAAGGATCTTCTTTGAGCATACGTTGAAACGCCTAAAAAGCCTAAGTTCAACATACATATAGCCCCACAGTCTTATCTGAATTTGCAACTCACTTTTCCAGCCAGATTTTCCTTCCTTCTCCTCTTCTTCAGAAAGACTTATTCATATTAATATAACAGCATAAAGCACAAGGTGGTGGAGTCATTATCTGAGTCAATACAAGTTTCATCCATCAAAACCCCAGCTGCAGAATACACATCGTATCTTCATAAATTACAATACAAATCTTAATGGAGGTGTCATTCTTCCGTATTATTATTAAGATGATACAACAGGAGATGTATATGCTTTAAAAATTAAAGCATGAGTTCCTATCCATAGTAAAGCCTCTCTGTATATAGCCTATAATATGCAAATAGAAAATCGTTAATCAAATTTCCAAAACAGGGTGAAAGGGTTTCTCCTTATATTTCAGTACTCCACTTTGACAAAAAGACATAGATTTCAGGACGTTTGGTTTTGGTTGTGAAAGCTTTCCATGGTATATATGTGCAGATACAAGCAGGCAACACAAATGTTTCATGGTAACAAATGAGTTTCTCAGTTAAATTTCTGCACCAAAAAGGAGGGCACTATCCGAAATGTCTTCTGCAGTCTGTCTGAGTCTTCATGAAGCTTGCCAAATCACTCTATATAACCTTTCAGACAGATCTGCTTAATTTGGAGTCAGTTTGGTAAATCTTTTAAAGTAGGACTGATCCTCTACTGGAAGAACGGATGTGATTATGATTTATGATGCAAACAATATCTTCAGTGACTTTGTATCATTCTCATTAGAGAGCAGCCAAAACTTAAGATAGACCCAAATCACAATCTAACATTAGCTTTGTTGTTCCAATACCACTAAGATGTTCTGGCAGCTCCCTTACAATGCTAGGATCTGGCAGAACAAATACTGCAGGAAGCTTCTTTAAAACAGGATTCTCGTGTGTTTCATCTCAGACCTGTAGTTTCTCTCACTCTTCCTGGTGACTCTACAGAAAGTGCAACTGATGAAAATCAACTATTACCAATTCATATAAGGGAACCAATGTCTATGATACAAATATACTTGATGGTTATTGATTTGATTATCTTTATTGACCTTTCTTCCTTTTTTTTATTGAACAGTTCTCTAGGCAGATATTCTTTATACTCCTGTTCTCACATAAACTTAACCCATTCAAAATCTTGAGTAAGTATTTGGGAACTGAAGCAACATCAGCTACAGTTGTATAGTGCCATTCAACACAGGCAAATCCCTGCAAACTAAGGCAGTAACACTCCTCTCCTGAAGTAATGAGAAGACCTTGTCCCAGAGAGTCAAAGGAGAAGTGATTTTGGAGCAGGAGAGGCTGTAATTAGCCAGAAACTTCAAAAAAACTTGACCTGCAGAATCATTTTTTGTTATAGAGAATGGTTCTTATCTGTAGAAACAAAAAATATCCAGATTAAGGAAGTCCATTAACATTAATTGTTTTTGTTCATTTTAAGGATCAGGGAACTTCAGAATTAGGGAATTGTGTTTTCTCTCTTGAATACTGTCGTTTTCCTAGGCTCCAGGGATGTTTCTCACAGGGAGAACCAAGGTCTGTATTAAGTGTCTTGGACAATGCAATCCCATTTATGTGCTTCAAAATGTAAAAACTCAGCACAGTAATTTCTCCCCTTCAAGCATCAAGATGTTGTGGATGCAGAATGGTAGTGACTGCTGGATGTGGAAAGAGTTAATACTGGTTTCTGAAGGGAATATATAGCTATGTTATTAACCAGAAGGGTGAAAATGTCTTCATTCTCCCCATGACCCCACGCTGCCAGCTGCAAGCCTTTTGAAGGTACAGGTTATTACATGCCACTTGAGGAATGCTTTAGCTCCCCTCCATTATTCTGATGAGGGCTTTTTGTATTTTCTTTTATTCCAAGAGCACTGTATCTTTTCCTGGGAACTAGTCACCAGGAGGGAACTTTTTAATCTGTCACTCAAGGACTCATATAAGCAAGTACCTGTGTAACAGGGTATCTGGGATCTGGAGAAGATTGAGTTCTTCAGTCAAGACTTGAAGGTGTGACCTCCTGATTTAGAAGACAGAGTGCTACTTCTGGAGTTTACCACTTCCACCGTCCTCCCCATCTGTTTTTGTCAAGCTCAAGAATTGTGCTGCCGGTAGAAAAGGCTGCAGTTTTTAATGAAATCAGAAGTGCTGGGAATTAAATCTGTGGTTTCTGAAAGATCATCAGCACTCTCTTTTAACCCCTTTTTCTTTCCTTTTTCAGATTCACATCTTTTGCTGTTAAAAACTTCTAGACACTTGATAGTTTTTTCTTTTTGAAATTAATTTGCACTATTTTTTTACAAGGATGATCATTATCATTTTAGCATTTATTACTGTTCTTTGTTATAATGTCAGACAGAATCATAAAACAGACAAGCAGACAGATGTATAGCTCAGGAAAAAACTGTGTAAACCACAGGAGAGAAGTATGGAGTAAAGACAGATACTGATTTTGTTGCACTAAATCTGAAAACAAACCTGTGGAATATGAAGGGACTAAATTTTCAGAGGATAAAGACTGTTTTCACCCCAGAACAAAGGATTTGCCACTTGATTTTCCTCCAGGTTTCCTTCCAGCTGAAATAAGAATCTGCAGTCTACAGGCTCCAGACTTTGGAGCTGAGGATAGGAAGAGTCATACCCTAAAAAGATATCACCTTGTATGGAAATAAAACTGTCTATAGAACCTGGTACTATTCTTCACTGAAGCATTTAAGAATCCTTTCTAAAGATGTTTGGCCTTCTGATCATCCTTTTGCTTTTTTTGTTGTTGTTTCTTGGCTGTTTGGTTGGTTGGTTTCGGTTTTGGGTTTTTTTTTTTGGTTTACTTGGTTTGGTTCTTTTTAATTAAGAAAATGTAAAGAGTAACAGAACTGCATCCAATGCAGAAGAGACAGAGCTCTTGCTCTGTGGGCAGAGCACAGGACAGAAGATTAACTTTATATTCGTATCTTCAATTGCTGTGCTCTGGGTGGCTTCAGGCAGCTAAATTCTGTACCATTCAATTTCTCCATCTCCAAAATAATAAGTGATCCTGAGCATCTTTTTAATTTTTATTGCTATTAAGGTTTATTGTGAATCAGCTGCTTGGGTGTTATTATTGCCCTCATTATTGTAATATTTATTACTATTATTATTGTTGTTATTATTATGCTTTTACAGTGATGAAAACAGCTTAATGCATATGCCACTGTGCTGGGATCTACAACTTGCAATGGAAAAACTAGCCTGAAAGATAACCTTGTCACAAACAAGGTAAATATGAGAGCACCAAGCAACTCGATAGCCTGCTTCACTGATAACAAGGCTTTCAAATACACTAAGACGTATTCCATTCTCAGCAAGATGAGTGTACATCTGAGGGGTCCTGCTGAGGTCTGCAGGACTATAGGGAAATTATGGCAAACCAGAATTTGTTCTTTTGGTATTTGAAGTAATTGTGCTCACTCTCAAAGTCCTAATATGCATTGGTGTTCAGTGTATTACACAGAGTAGGAAAAAACAGCAGACAGACATGCTAATTAAAACTACAGATGTGACTTAGTGGCTAGATTAAATACCACCTCTGTAAAGAGGGGGAGCTGCCAGATATAAAAGCAGAAATCTCCTCAAGTAAATGTGTGAGAGTATTGTTGATCTAATTTCTTGAAGCAGAACCGATAACCCTCTCTTTCTGGGTGACATCTGGCAGTTAAACACTGACCCATACCAACTCCCAAGTGCAGTTTGACTTTTTCTCCACACAGTTTACATAAGAACTGAGGTAGATATATACAGAGATCTCTTAAGTACTCCTACTTTATCGTATTTAGGTTAAAACAGGGAAGACAAGGCACCAGTGGTACTGAGGCTATCAGAACACCTCATTTTCAACCTTTTTTGTTACAGTGTGAGAATGGAAAGCCTAAGTTACAGATAGAGCAGCAGTCAGCAATGCAGATGGAAAATATATGGGTCGAAGCTATGCATGCTAAAGTCAGCTCTTGACAGTCCTTCTAATCTCATAGGCAAAACCAGTCCTATTTCCACACAACCTGTGTAGCTGGCTTGCAAGAGAATTGCACTGCTACAAAACGTGCATAAAACTTTTCTTTTGGGTCTTGGGAGTTGCTGAGAATTTAATACCAAAAAAAAAAAAAAAAGAAAAAAAAAGGAAGAAAACATTTCCTAAGGAGCATAGCAAAATAACAAAAAAACCCAAAACACACAAAACCCCCGCTCAAAATGAAAACTGAAAATAAAATAAAGCTAAGCCTCTCATCCTGGGTTATCATTGCTAAAGACAATGCCTCCTGCAGCTGCTATTCCTACAACAGCTGCTGTGTGGCATTGCTCCCCTTCAGATGAAAAGAAGCGATGTTCAGCGCCAGTGAGTCAACAGCCCTCACTGTAGCACATTTCTTGAAGAGAGTCATATTCCCTGTCTTCGTAACAAACTGTTCTAATTGTTATGTTGACTATTATGGTTAAAATTGTAATGCTCCACTGTTCAAGAATTTCCGTCTATATTTCTGTAAAGCTACAGGGAACAAAAAATGTGCCTTTTCCAAATTGTTATTATTTAAGATTAAAAAAGAAATGCCTTGAAAAATAATATGCCTGATATGAAATCTATTATGAAATATATTTCAGTTAAAAGGCTACGTAGTTTATATGTGTAAGCTTTTCTTCTGTCAAATTTGTACTTTTGTTGTCTTGTCATAATGCCCTGAAGTAAGCATTTCTGAACTTTTAACTTTAACATTTATCTTAGCAATCGTGCTCGGAAGATAAAAATCCCTTGAGGAAGATACACAACTGGATCTTGTGTTCTAGTAACCTGGGCTTTGTTTAGGTTATTGAGTTACTAGGTTATTAGGAAACATAAGGGTTCAATAACAACAACTACTGTTTAGAGATGCACTGTTACTGTTCAGTGCATCTTACATGCACCAGTTAATTAAAACCAAGTGATGATGGTGATCATGGAGTTCAATTTTGGGATCCTTGGAAACATTTGAGTGGCGTAAAAGAGTCATAAACCTGTTGAAAAACCATTAAAAATTCTCCTGGTGCTGAACTTC
This sequence comes from Tapera naevia, assembly GCA_033556795.1. Lineage (NCBI taxonomy): Eukaryota > Metazoa > Chordata > Aves > Cuculiformes > Neomorphidae > Tapera > Tapera naevia. The sequence goes on along the minus strand of JAUMJJ010000219.1, from coordinate 213,040 downwards.
CTGTAGGGGTCTTTTTCTCATGTCTCTTCTAGCACAGTAGACATGGAAGCAGCATGGCTGAGAACTGCTACAGTAAAGCACTTCTTTAGATGTGCCATAGAAGAGCCATAGCAACATCTTCTGAAACAAAGAGCACAGTTCAGCTTTTCACCTGTTTATACAGTTCCTCCACACCTTTGCAAAGTCAGCGTGGACCAGAGGGTGAACTGGAAAATTAACATTTTTTTATAAACAGGCTGCTTTTTAGCTGGCTCAGTTCTTTGGCCTAGTTTACTGAGTGACCATGTAAAAATGCTTGGGGCCAGCACAACGTAAGGAACAGCTTGAGAGGAAAATATCTTGGGATAGTAACATGGTGGTGAGGACAGTCACATAAGTGAGTATTCAGTATTCAGTATTCACCTTCGTTTCAGGATGCTGATTAGGAGTTTAACCTAAATCAGAGTGTGGTCGCCTTTAAGATGATATAAGATTACACTGCTGTGAAAGGGGACATTGATCCTCTATACCACAACACTAGCACTCAGATGGCTCTGTGTTCAGCCAGACCTGACTTAAAATTATCAAAAAAAAAAAATATTAAGAAAAGTGTTAGTTCATGCGGAGGAGGTATTAATATATAATAGAGAATAGAGTAAAGTATGTGTTCATGTTTTCTTGACATCTGTATAGTCTTAGATTAGCAGGAACTGATGGCAACACTGCAGCTATAGACATTCTTGGGACTGGCCTTTGAAGGAGTCTCTATCACTTTGCTGACCACAGAAAAAATATACAGACATTAGACTGAAAATAGACATTAAATTAGCTTTTGAATAAAATTTAGAAGTAATACGGTCTCTAAGCCAATGCACAGGGTCCTAGAAATAAAACTGGCTTCCTAGCATGTATTTCCTATCATTCTCTGCAAGAAATGCTATGACAAATGAGAAAGTGACCACTGAAGCAGAGACTCAGAGAGTCAGGAACCGGTCCCAGTCTCTCCTTGTTGTCTGCATTCCCTTCCAAGCTGTCTGCCAGCCTGTAAGAAGACATTGAAGAGTTTTTTTTATCTCTACAGTGAGGTCTTACTGTCGTGTGTAGTCTTTATCGATTTCAGTACTGGCTATAGTGCTTGTTTTGTAACCTGAACAACTTACACTCTTCTCTGCCAAGTCATATGAAAGCTGAGCAGATATTAGGACCCCATAATATCTCACAGAGTATTATAGCCTTTGTTCTGTGGTGTTTTATTGCCTTTAGACTTCATAAGAGGCAAGAATCCAGATCTATGGTTCTTATGTTTGTCAATATAAGTTCAAGTACCTAAGTGTTTCTTTTGTTTTGTTTCCTTTTTTTTTGGTTCAACCTGACTTTATTTTCCCTCTCCCTGCTAAACTTTCGGAGATTTTAGCCAATTTCAACTAACTGTGGCAAATTAAAAAATATATTTAACTCATTAAGTTTTTTAGAAATTGGTAATGTTTTAGGGGATCAATTCCCAAAACAGCATGTCCTAAGAGGCAGAACTGCCTTCCATGAACATGCTGTTTTGGGAATTGATCAGTTGTCATGATGTGACAGGGAGCAACAGTCACCAAACACATACCTCAGGACTTTCTTCTACATACAAAGATCTTGCACTATCTTCTAGAGATATTTATATGACATAGAGGACAGTGAGGGTTTTCTGGGACAGTGTTGGGACTTGCAGGGTGATGAGATAGTTGTTAAAAACTGGGCTTATGTAGATTTGTTTCTAACTGATGCTGCCCTGACAAATATAGATTGAGAGTTCAGGGCAGTCTTACTTGCTGGTATTATCTTGCAATGTATTTCTAATTACAAGCATTATTGAGAATTCGTAACGATATTCACTAAAATGCAGCTCTTTTGGAGCTTTTCTCTGACAGTTTTTCTTCTGTGTATCTTTTTGTGACATCCCCCAAACAAACTAGACCAACATTTGTGATCACTGTTACCATATCTTTAGCTTTATAGTATTGTCCTAAACAATCATAGACCTGAATCGTAGACTTCAGGTCAGTGTACTTTCTATAGCATCTCACCACCAGATAATCCCTCTAGGTATGATGCGCAGAGCACATTCAACTCCCTCCCACGACAGTAGAATACACATTGTACTACAACCCTATTTTTCCCTATCAGGAGATGTGTTTTACACCAAACTCGTGCATGCACTAGAGCAGAAAATAAGAACTAAAAAATAGTATAAATACATAAAAAAAATTAAACTCATATATAGTGTAAAACAATAACTCTACTCAAGTTGATATAGCTATACTGATACTGACTCGATGAGAGTTCAGTTGAATTTCTAGCTATAGAAGCAGCTGTGTTTTAGCTGTACCTGCAGCTTTCTCGGAGCACCAGTGTTTTAAGCATGCAACAAAACAGCAAACCACGGTGTAGCCATTGCTTCCTTGTAGCTGGTTGCTTATTTTAGACAGGAAGAAATCTGTTCCTTTCAAAATATAATGAAAAAGATTACTAACCACAGAATATATAGCAGCTGGATATGTCAGTTGTAATGCAACACACACATCAAAATACAAACATTTTTAACCGGTTCTAGTGCACTACTAAAATAAATTAAGAAACTGTATATAGATGGCAATGCACTCATTCTATCCATGCTCTCTGCTTCCATGTGTTTTGATCATATGAATAAAAAGAAAAGCATTCATTTTGCAGTTGCAACCTAGTCAGCTCCAAGTCTCTGCAGGTTGTGGGGCACTCTACAGAGCTGAAGTCATGTTGAAGGAACAGCTTAAAAGGACTCACAGTCCCGTGTTTCTGGGAAGATTAGGTATTTGGAAGGAGGCAGAGGGAGAAAGAAGAGGTGTTTGGGATGTTTTGTCTTTCTTTCTCTAAACCAGAAAGGAACAGCTTCAAATGCTATATGCATAGTCTTTGAAAGGGTGAATTCAGAGTGCAGAACTACCTGGATTTATTTTCCCAGACATGGAAAGTGGCACTAGGTGGGCTGCATTATTTCCAAACAGTTGTGCACTTTCTTTGTAAAATGCTTTGAGATTTACAATTTCAAGCCACTGGTGTAAAGCAAAATTATGATAGAGGAATAAGTTTTCTATAGGATTTTTAAACCAATCTGAACAATTCTATTTGCAAGGATATTAGTCTCCCTTCAGATTTATCATATGATGTGAAAATTCTACAGAAGGGATAGCATCCTTTATCAAATTAAGAGGCTATTTAGAGTAATTTCTATAGAGTCCAATTTAATTTCCGTAAACACCTATAGATTTTGACCCTTTTCCATTCTGTAGGATTTCTCCAGAGGGACAGTTGTTAATGGTTACAGGATTTGAATCACAGTAAAGTTGTTTTGTAGAAAGGAGAAATGGCTTCGGCGTGAAAGATTTCAGTGTAAAGCAAGGTCTGCTTTAGCAAGCAACAGTCTTAGGATGATGCAAATCCTTCAGCTAAACTCAGGCTGGATAAACCCACAATGGTGATATAAAGCTATACAGGGGTTCAGTGATACTTTACCCAAGTGACATTTTGAGGATTCAGCCCCCAGGCAGTCCGTTGGGTTTTTTTTTTTATGTATTTATTTTTGAGGTAGACTCATACATCCTGAAAGGGAAATCAGGATGCTTCTAGTGAGTAACTCAGGCATAAAAGCAGATACTTTCAAGAGGGAAATGGCTCCTTAATCTGCCATTTGGTAGAAAGCAGTACTTTCTCAGCACCAAGTTACATCCTATCGATCTACCTGCGATTGTGCAGCTCTTATTGCCCTTCCCATTACCCAACTGCTTGTGAACTATTTGAGGCTGCATTTTATGAGGCAGCAATGCACATGGGCTCTGCCAAAGCTGGTTCAGGACAATGTAAAGAGGAGAAGCAACTCAGCAAGAAGCAATAGTTCCTCTACCCCAGCACAAATGAATACCTAGATAGAAAAAAAGCAGATTCACAATCTCTCTTAAGCTCTGAATCACACTTTGGTGCTTAAAGTACTTTGCAAACGCGTGTTCCCAGTTGCCTTCCCAGCACACTGTGGCCCTCTGAATCAACAGCAATGAAAGGAAGAGCAGGCTGCGGGTTTCATTTTGCCAGCAGCCTACAGCATTAAAAGCGTGCAAGTCGTACACACCTTAAGTTTTAACGGTTGCCATGGTGATGAAAGGAGGCATTACAAAATGCACAAGCTGTTGAACATGTTGCCAGAGCTGAGAGGAAGAGCTAAGAATAAACTTTTGCTAATTCTCCGTAACGGCGTTCTCCAAGCAGCTGCTGCTCGGCCAGCCTCACATCCCAGTCAAGCAGATCGTTAATATGAGGCAGATTGGAGCAGGAGGGTGTCACCCCATTGAGCACTCTCAGGGCCTGGTACCTTGCAGCCGCAAAGCTGCTTCCAGTGCAACGGCTGTGAAAGGAGGTTTCGAAAGAAAGAAAGAGCTAATTTTGCTATGATTATTGTTAACACTGTTTAATTCCTCATTTCCTCGAGGCTGACAGTCAAGATCATGTCAGCTGCATGTGTGTGAATAACCCTTCTTTATTTTAATACTAACTACAAAAATCCCCTTATGACAAAGGCTGTAGTGATCAGCTGCAACAACAGAAAAGGTGTCCACTGCTGAGAAAGGAGCAGGAGTTTTGAAGCAGGAGAAGGATGAAATTCACCCTTCAACATTTTTGCAGCTTTATGTATGCAGTCCTACCCAGGTATACCAAGGGGAAACATGCCTGACCCCTAACACGAGGTTACAGAAGGCCTCAGTTTTCTTTTATAGGCAGAGTATCACTGCCTCCCAAAGCAGCCTTTCACAGAGACATAGGGTCTGAATGAGGCTGAACAAGTAGATCAATGTTTCATGTTCACCCCCAGAATGCTGTCCTGAGAAGCATTTTTTAGCTTTCCCATCATTTTTCCCTCAAATGCGTGTCTCCACACTTGCTTGACTTGAGGCAGAATTTTCTTAGTGACCATGGGCAGGAAGTCTCTTTTTCTGTCTGACAAATACCCACTAGATGGCAACATTCCTCGTTTTCTCACCTAGCACTGCAAGAGCCAGATCCTTCTTGGTGCAGGGGTGTGTGAGAGGGGTGATAAATAAGACACGGGGATCTCGGGTGCTATCGACTTCTGAGGTTTCCTACGCGTAAATAAAAACTAGATCAGCCGAATATTCATTAGCAAACTTATCCTAGCTTTAGAAAGAAATTTAACTGTCAACAACAAAATGCACATTACATGTGTATCTTGAGGACACAGGGGGATATTTCTAAGGACCTGTCCAGAAGAAAATTCAAGCTTTGTAACTCAAATAAACCCCTCCATTCAGGAAATAAAGAACTGAATTTGATCTCCATAGTCTTTACACCCCATTCTCCCAGAGTTTTTCTTTTGTCTTGTCTTTCTCCCAAGTGTTGTCTTAAACTGGTGAAGTGATCATCATGCTTTGCATTCAGTGTACAAAAAATAATGGTAAAATATCCAGGTTTCTTTGTGCACAGAACACAGGCAGAGTCCATGCCCTCAGTCTGAAATCCAGATGAATATATGCTCATGCACGCATAAACATACTTAAAGGTACTAGAAATGCACCTAAAAACATGCAGGGAAATAAAATTTGTTGCTGGTGCAGCAAATAGAAAAAAGAATAGAACTTAATAGAAGAAAGAAAAACTTGGATTTGCATTTTCAGAGTGCTGTAGTGATCCACTAGTAAAGCTGATAGTGGGATAATACCATTGTCTAATGTGACAGCTTATCATAAAGTACGAAAGGCCAAGTTTTGAGCTTCCTGTGCAGGTCAATGTATGGTACATTTCTCAGAGATATTACCCCAGACTTGCGACAAGTATCTGGTAAAGATGCCTTAGGTGAAGAACCACTTGTAATTCTATGTGGGGAAACAAGCAGTCAGTCCTGTGGCACCCCCAGATTGGGTCCTGTCTGACAAAGTGATAACCCTCAGTCCACAGGTTTTATTCACCTGCTTATTTTCAAAAGGAGGGTAGATGTGTTTCACTTGAGAAAAATATCTTATCAGTAAAGGTTGAATTTTGTTTGCTTCTTTCTTCCCTTTTCCTTTGAAAGACCTGGTAAGGACTGGTTTTAATACTACAGTCACAGAACTTTCCTCCGAAGCAAATATGATGTTCAAACCACACTCTATTGTTTAAGAAGAAATAAAGGAAGGGGGCTTGGCAAAGGAGTGCCACAATCATCTCCTCAGAAACTGAGGCTGGGAATGAAATGTATGTAGAAAACTATGAGGCCTGACTTTCTGGTTTTGGCCTTCAAGTAAGGTCATAGTAGAAAGAATGACATTCCCCATCCCCTCAAAAAAGCCAACCAAACAAAAAAAACCCCAATACAAAACAAGAAAGGAAGGAATGACAAGAGGTGACCTAGAGTGTGTCTGGCACAGAAAGGCTTGTGGCTAGATTGTCTGGAGCATTGTAGAGTGAGGAAGACCATCTACACGACAGATAAACCCAGAGGAAATATCCCCAGGGCAACAAATACTAGAACTCTGCTTTTTCTCATGGTTAAAGTTAATGTAATAAGGAGACCCTCAGCTTCAGTAACGTTATGGTTAAGCTTATTGCAGGTCTTACAAGAAACAAGAGACTGATGATGTCTTATCTCATGCTGTCCTGTCTCAACTTCAATCAGCAGGTGAAACCTGTGCCATCGCAAATCATAGGCTTATAGGAGCACAAGACACTTTGGCAATGAGCTCGGATAATTTTCCTCAAGCTACTTAAGAATGGTCACTTAGGATACATGTACCTTGAATGGTGAGGGAAATTAGCACTGCCACATATTGGTTATCCACACCTATGCCTGAAGCGAACATATTTCCAATTAAAAGTGAAAGAGACAATTGTTGAAGTCACTTTGGCAGTGAGAACTCTCCAGCTGCCTCTAGATTCCTGAATAAGTGAAATGTTTGACACAGAAGCATATGTTTTTGGCAATGTTGTTTAATCCATGTTTTAAAGGGAAAATTGAAATTCTACAAGGTGTGAAAAAAAAGATCACTGGAGCATTTTCTTTTTGGAGTGACAGAGACCATACCACCCTTTTATTCTTGTTCTCTGCAGACTTTCATTTTGCAAGAACTGGATTACAAATGAACAGGTAGGGAACACACAATGTGGACACGTAGCAAGAGGAAGAAAATATCTTGTGTCTCCAAACCTAGTATCCAAATCTAGATTGTCTATAACTGAAGAAAACCAGAATCCTGGGTAAGATTATCTGAGATCTTTAATAGTATCCACTGCCATCAACAGGCAGCTATTAACTGGAAAAGGATCTAGAACATAGTGGTTACTGCATGTGTCCATAGTGCATCACCACAGGATTTAGTTCAATAAACCAATACTTTATGAACTTTCTTTTTAAAATCTAATTTTGCTGTGTTGCAATGTAATAATCTTTCCATCTCTGAAATATAACATTAATAGAAAGTTTTAATTACATGTCACAAAAAAAAAATTCAGTATTTTCTCAATTAGCAACCAACAATAAGGCAAAAGGGGAAAAAATCCCTATGCATATATCAAGCGTTGTTGCCATGTCCTGCTTGAAATGAAGCTTTTATTCCTCTTCTTTTCATTCTGTTCTTTTAGGCAGGTTTTACTCCATTATAATGTGTTTTGCTTTGTATTCCATGATGGTTTAAGTTCCTTAACAGGCTTTTGTGAGAGAATTTCTCAAAAGCTTCTTGAAGGTCCTAACAAATTATGTCGGCCAGTTCCCCTTTATCTAATATTTATTTGGCACTTTCAAAGAATTCTAGTAAATCAGAGAAGCTTGATTTTCCTTTACACAACACATACTTCTTTCTCTGTAACATATCATGCTTACCTAGGATGTTTTATAACCCTACTTTTAATTATTATTGCAGTCCGTTTGCTGAAGTAAGGCTTGTTGGCATATAATTCCCAGGATGATCCCTAATGTCTTTTTAAAAGACAGATAAAACATCTCCAGTGGATGATGATAATGAAAGATTCTACATTTCAGCCACTTCACTTTCAAGCTCCCTCAGCATCTGGTCCAGGTGGTTTGTTACCCAGGTTGGAATCTAGCCAGGACAGAGGGGTTAACACCTCTACCCATGAGAAAAGTGCTTTGAAATATTTATGGCCAGATTTATCAAGAACATCAGCCTCTATGTATCTGTTGATGTTTAGATTTTCCAGGAGCATGGAATCCCGTGCAGGGAAAGTATTACAACTTTCATCTGGGGACTCAATGGGCAGGATTTTCTTGCAATTTTATAGAATACAAAGCTGATAGAACCATTTCAGCCATTTGTATACAAATATATAGCAATTAGAGTGAATGAATGAAGCTCATTCCATAATTCCACTGAGCACTATAGTATCATGTAATCAGTTTATTCTACCTGCAACATAAAATTCTACTTAGTTACACAAGAGTACATTTTATAAATTATTGATTTATGAACATCTAAGGCTTTCTTCAGTCACCATTTATGCTCTTGGTTTTATCATCTCCGCCGCGTTGAGAGAAGAGTCATACAGCGGCATAGCCTATACTATTTAAAATTCCACATACTTCAGTAGATTACCCCATTAACCATTATGTTTTCCAGGCTGTATAGATTAAAGTAATTAAACTTGTCCTCGAAGACCTAGCTCTTTGATTATGGGATCATTCTACCGCCTGCAGCATATTTGAGGTGATTTGCAGTAATATTGTCTTTGGGAATTTAGTGACCATATTACACCAATAGCAATGAGAGCTGGTGGCCCTCAGAAAAAACAAACAAACAAACAAACAAACAAATTTCATCTCTGCCCCTTAGAAAATATCTCACAGAGGCATGCACGGGCAAGGCAGCACTGTTATGAATGATTGGATGCCTTTGGGAGGCTGGCACTGATCTGTGTGTTCCCCTCAATCAGGGTTTACTGTTTCAGGCTGCATTGGACTTGGAACTGTGTTCTGGCTGGAAGTGACTGAAAGAGTTTTTCAGAAGACTGTACATAGGCCCATGTGAAATGAGTCAGACAACATCAGCAGAGAGAACAGGTGTCCATATCATACTTAAACAAAAGTACCCGACTCAGCTCTCAGGATAATAATTTCAGCATCAAGGCCAAGGATAAAATGAGAATGGTGACAAAAATGCCTTTCCTTCCTCCGGAGATGTCTCTTCAGGTCAAATGAAGGCGTATTGGCCTGAAAATTTGCGGAAACCTGCATATTTTCTGACTTTGCTTTATCTTCTCTATGGTAAAACAGGAGATTTAAGAATGTTAATCCTGCATCTTTTACTGGCATGAAGTTTGCTAAAAAATGAGTATAGGAGGCAAAAAAAAATCATGCTTGCAGACAGGCTGCTGATGCATTGTGGAAAAATTTTCACAACTGTTCCCTTTTGAAATGATTCATCTTATGTGTCATATATTTTCTCTTTTTCTGTGTACTTCTTCCTTCTTACAAAGGACTGGAAAACAGGATCCTCGCTGCTTAAGAGTTAATCTGCTTTGGGTACCTATTCCTCACCTGCAGTCAATATTCTCCCTCTGTGACAACCATAGCTATGAATTTATTTATACAACAACACTGCCCAGGGGCCTCAGTAGGGATCAGCATTTCATTTATAAGAAGCACCAGAACATAGCACTGTGCTGCTAATATATGTAGTTATTCCCATTTTGCAGATGGATAACTGAAAACCAAAGAGATTAAAAAGCACATGCAGAAAAGGAGTTAAACGGTGTACTGGCTGCCACTTTGCCTGCATCTTTTCTACTCATTCTTTACTCTTACTCGCAGCCATCTGCTCTTGGAATGACATATATTTCATGTTTTTTCAACAATCATATGTTTATTTTTGTCATAGTATAACCTAAATCTGGATCTGACCAGCATCTCTTTCAAGCCAAAATTTCAAATGGGATTCAAAACCAAGATTACCTGTGTCTAGTTCATCAGTGTGCTTACTGAACTGAGCTTCTCATAAAACAATGGTGGTAGACGATTTTAAACAAGAACCTAACAGAAATCAGGAGCCTGTATGACTAATTCAGGGTGATACTTATTTTTTCCTTTTTTTTGTTCCATGATTTTGTATTAGATCTAGAATCTGGGGGTATATTTGTGACCAGTTTCACCATTTAGATATGAAGTGTGAAGTGTTAGGTACATTATTGCCCTGGTAAGCCGTGAGGAGTGGAAATGAAAGCTGTTTGCTTACGTCTCTTAATATAGCAGTTGGACACAATTCCTGTGGCCCAAAGGCCTATTTCTATTCAAATATTTCCTTGAGAAATACATCTCATAAATGAGTTGGAAGCAGACAGATAAGGTATTGTTTTAAACACAGTCTGTCTCGTTTAGCGATTCTAATCCAGCAAAATGGGACACATGCTCTGAACTAGTGAAAATAATATTTCAGCAACACCACTGGAAATTAATTCTACCAGCTTCAACCAGAAGTTCCTGGAAAGGACAGTGGAAGTAGACATATCTCACTGCGACATCTCCTCTGTTTTTTCCAGCTTTTCTCCCATGTAGCTGAGTTTATACTCTGCCAGCTTTAGAAAGTTTCTGATTTTCTCTCTCACTCTGGGTGCAGCTCTGAACCTCTTCTCTTGCCATACACCATGAGGACGTGAGGACACCATCCTGAGAGTCATAAAGGGATGACAGGTAAAAAAGTAGTTTGCAGCAATTTTGTAGTTCATGACAGGGAAGATTTTCCCACTTCAATCTGAGGTATTTTTTTAATTTCTGAGCTTCTCTTCTTAGCAGTTATTTGACTATTTTCTTCTCCAGTGTAAAGAACAGTCTACGGTTTTACCTGTGATAGAAAACCAATCTGTGTTCAGGAATGTTCTCAGGTATCAGAGCTTAAATACTATGAAAGAGTTTCTGAGACATTTATTTCAGGGAAAGATTACTCTTTCCCAGAACTCTTGGGGCTATCCTGGACTACTTAAGTACTAGGACATTTCCAGCTAGAAGACTAATTGTTGTCACTCATTTTTGGAGACTAAAATAATGTAGTGTTATGAAGACAACCAATTTTGTGTCGCTTGGCCTCAGTGCCAGAAAATAGTTTCAATACTAATATTGGCATATTAGTATTGATTAATAATATAGCTTTGTGATTCAGATTGGGAGTGAACTTTCTCTTTTCCCTTATTTCTAAGAAGTTTTTTGTTTTGTTTAGCTATGCATTTTAATGAAAAATAAGATTTATGTTGTTTTCTTGAATAAAGAATACCAATCTCTGAGCCACAGTAAATTTGCATGCTTTCATTGAAATCCACAAGACCATGATTAAATCTGAACTATCGGTTAAATCTTTTGCTCAGTTATCACCCAGGTTCTTAGTGCTTTGCGAGATGGAGCTGTAACGGTCTAATCCAATTATCTTTGCCAAAGGAAGGTTGAATTTGACTGTGTGATGCAGGATGAGTAACTGAGAATCATGATTTCAGAGTTATAATGACACCCACCTTGCACTGCAAATATGCTTACAACTTTCAAAAAAACATTTGATAAATGCTGCACTCTTGAGAGGTGTAATAGTGTTGGTCCTGAAGGTTGGAGCATTTCATCTCACCCCACAACAGACAAGGAGCAAATAGCTGCAACACATGCTTTCTCTAAGCTACACCAAACTGGCAATCCCCACTTCCTGGATTGAGACATTTGTTATGGCATAGCTATGTTTTCATTGAGAGATAATCTCTTTAAATTGGGTCAGGAAAAAAGACTCAGAGAAAGGTCCGCCAACAATCTCAGCTGAGTCCCAAATATGTTCAATGTACAAGCTGATTTTGTTGCTTTCATTGATTAATGTCTTGGTCCTTCTCATTTCCTCCATTTTTTTTCCGGCCTCCTATGAGTGAGAACTTTAGTGGTCTGTTTAATAACAGTCTGGGTCAACCAGAAAAGATAATTAATTTTACAAAACTCCTCTGATCAGGTGACCAGAAAGGCAATTAATAAAACATCTTAAGCAGACTAACATGAGCATAAGGGGTCTTGGAGAGCTAACAAGAATTTGTGCTGTGATTGTCTTTCTTTAGTTTGGAAAGTAGAATCAGCATCTGAAAGAAAAGCTAATTTTTCTAGGTTTGCTGTGTTTTTCCGCTTATGTTCTATTTCTTTTTTTTTCTCACTCCTCTGTTTTACATATTTGTCTCGTTTCCTCTGAAAGGAAGGAAATTAGCAAGAACAGCAATCCTGGTCATTGTTTGTCAGCTAGCTTCTGTAAGGATGTTTTTAGCTTTTACATTCCAATGAACATTTATTACTATCTTGAGCACAGTGTGTTAAAGTACAATATTCTCTTTAGAGGATTTTTTTTTCTTTGTTCATTTTGGTTTGTTTTTTTACTAGATCTAAATAAAGCGGGAATAAAGGATATAGCTTAAGCCTCACTTACTAGTTTAAATTTTCGTGGTTCCGCTGTCATTCTTCATCCCCAAAAATGATTAACTCAGCGGTGCTACATTGGCAGAAGCAGTAACCTTAAACACTGTTCAGAAAAAAAAATCAGAAAATGCCACTAGAGCAGACTGAAAGTCTCTTCCCTGGCTGACCTCAGTTACTAGGGTGTATTCACCAAAGTCCATCAGTGCTACTGTTCACACACTTCATTGCAATGAGCACATCAGGCACTGTTGTAGACATTCATAGAAGAGACTGAAACACCTCTAGCAAGAATGGTCATCCCAGAGGTGACATTAACGTTAAACTAATGAATGTAGAAAACAAAAATGAAGAATATTGCAGATTTCAGGAAGTGTTTTAAAGCTTAGCTTCATTTTTTTTTCTGAATCCTTCTACTGTCTTCTGCCAAAACAAAACCAGTGAACATTTGAACTGAGGACAGCTTTGACTCTGAAGTACGTAAGAGATGAATTGGAATGCATAGTAAAGCACACCTAACTCAGTCATTATGTACACAGCAGCTATTGTTCTACTCAAAGTCATGACTCCAGATTACTGTTGAACTGTAAGAAAATTCTTAGGGGCCTACACAACTAGGCAGGAAGATCCATGAAGAACTGTACTTGCACAGTCAGACATCTACATTTTTGATGATGAAAGGCTTACCCTTTACACAAAAGGCATTACTTTTGTTTTTCTGAATGATATTTTGTGCATGCTAAGCAAAACCACACATACATTTGTAATGCAATAGTATATATGCCTAACAATGGAAATTCTTCTTGCACCTCGATCATATGCTTTCAATTTGTGTCCATGCAGTTGAACATGTATCTTCTATGGTCCTTGGACTCCTTTTTAACTTTATGAACTGGAATCCATCTCTTCCCACCATTTTCAAGCATAAGAATTTGAAACGTTCATTCTGATAATTAATCAGCCCCTCCAATTAAGCACAATTACATCTTATAATGATAGTTATAATTATTGATTGATTAATCCTTCAACTATTAATTAAGAATCTTAATTAAAGGAGTTTTTTAAGTTATTTAAAGGGAAACATGACTAATTATTTTATAATTTACCAAGTATGTGCAAAACCTGCATTAGTTCTTTTATGTTTTTTTCTGCTTCACTGCTGCATTGAAAAATCTGAATTCAGATTTTGAGAAATAGCTAATACCTCCCTCCTTGCACAGTTCTGCTTAAGCCTTATCGTCCATTCAGATTTTCAAAAAAGGTTTAGTCTGACATACCTTTTACAATAGCAGCTACAAACCGATCTTGTGAGATCAAGTAGTTAATTTGAAAATCTTGGACTGTATTGCAAACTGGTTTTGGGTACTTGAATTATTCCTTAGCCTCTTGCAATAAGTAAGCTGAAGAAGTCTTTTATACTCACATGAATCAAGCGCAACTGAAGTATTACATGAAAGTAATGCAAAGTTCTAGTCTCTAAAAATTTCAAGTCTTTAGAGTATTTTGACCATCACAAAAGTGAAGTACAGCTTCAGAGAATGGATTCATAAAGACAAGAGAGAGAGTTCCAACTTCAACAAAATGCTGAGATGCTTGTATACGTTCATTGGTGCAACTTTTCCCAATTGGAAGAAACTATGTGACAGCAACATAGCAAATATGTATAGAGAATAATTTTGAGGACTCACCATTTTTTAACTCAGACTTACATTTTTATTTCAGTAGATTAAACCCTATATGACTTTGCTTCAAAAATCATTGTTTGAGGCAGTCTTTCATTTTAAAGCATTATTTTTTTCTAACACAGCCTGTTTGTTTTATACTGCAGGTGTGGTAATGCTTAATTCCATTAACAGTGATGGATACAAGGACAAGCTTTTAAAAAACTATTATCAAAATTTTGATTATCTACAACTAAATCAGGTGCACCTTGTAGAGATACTAGATCCAAACAAACAATTCTTGGCTTTGATTCATTTCACACTTAAACAGATCCTCAAAATTCAGGCAAATCATTCTCTTGTACAGCTTATTTTCCTCTGTTGACTATAAAGGGAGACATAGATGGCTTGTTAAGCTACATAACTCTAAAATTAAGTAAGATCAACCTCTGCCTGTGTATCTAATTCTTACACATGCTATTTAAAATTTTAACTTCACTCTGTGCCAAAAACTTTCTATACTGCCATACACATTCTGAGAATATTAATTTAAATATTTTTATGTTTGTACATAAATAAAAGTTAAAAAAACCTTTTTTTAGTCCAATAACGCAACTGAACTCTTTAGTACAGAACTAAAGAATATGTACATTTTTTATTAGGAATCTAATCAACAAGGGATATTTATTTATAAACTAATAGATTATGTTAGAAAAGATTTTTCTGACTATAAAACCTTCAGTCTGCAGAATGTTATTTTACTTTAAAAGTATCAAAATGAATTGTCCTCTTGTTGTATTTTTAAAGTTTTATCAGCACAGAGTGAAAGAAAGTTATGACACTTCAAATTTGGACAATATATAAACTTAAACTTAACTGCTGGAGAAGGTTAAAAAATTATGGCATTGTCTTTTTAATAAATTCGCTTGAATCAGACCCTGATGCACCTATGCCAAAACGGGCAGAGACCAGCAGAGGCAGAAACTTTTGAACCAGGAAGATGGCAATCTCTTAGGACTGACGTGGTTTTTGGACTATGAGGAATCCTGCTTTTGTTTGTGGGGCTTTTTTTTTTTTTTGTTTCTGTATTGTTTCTAACCTAGTGTGACACCTCCAGATGACTAAATCAGTACGTTTCCAAGGGAGGTTGTCTGGCTTAAGTCATCCTTTGCTCTTTATCAACAGCGGGATGAAAACAGCACTTGGAATGGAATTTAGGAGCTTGAGATTTTCACTCAGGTCATGATGATGTCTGTACAAGAAAGATATTCAGGAATGAATACAATTTGTATTGTATTAAGTACTGGAAATGACTATAGACAGCATTTAACTTTAAGTTCTTCTGAGTCCTCATCAGAAGTCCATTGTAGCCAACTGAAAGGCTCCCATTTTCTGTGAATTTTAGCTCGGTTTATACCTGTCCAAAGTGTCTGGTATGAGATTTATATTCTGAAGTAAGTTCAGTCTGCAATGAAGTGAGAACTAAAACCTGTTATATCTTCTGTATTGCTTTACCAACTTCCTTTGACTTTCATTGAGTTTAGACGAAGGAAAAAGTCAGCAGTAGCCTGTGCAATCTCCTTTACATTTTGAATATTGGTGAACTCTTTCTATCAATAACTGGAATATATGGTTACCAGTGTCTGCCAGTTCAGAAATCATTTATGAATGTAAATTTGACTAAGCTATTAATAATCTGCTTCCAAATCTGTGTAAAAATGAAGAAATTGAAAATATATCTCTTACATTGTTTTTTCTTGTTTACCTTCTCTGATTTTAAGCATATCAAAATATGTTGTCCATGCTAGTCTATCAGCTTATGAATATTAATAGAGAGTTTTAAACACTCAAAGAATATATAACTAAAATTGGGTCTGATTTTTAAATCAGTACTGGTTCACCTATAACCTAGTCCAAGGCTTAAATATCTATTCATTTTGTATCACTGGGGACAATAAATATTTGCAATCACTCGTTTGGGTGCTTGTTCTGTCTCATTCAAATTGTACCATAGGGTGAGTTCTCAGTGATGAACTGAATTTCCCTGAAGTTCACAGAGCTTTCGTTATCAGCATCTCTCCCTAGCACACAAGGCCTCGTGTTGCTCGCACAGACAGCACCAAAATGCACTGCAGAGCTTTTAATGCATTCTGAATAGCTCTTGTCATTCAGGATCCTTCATTTCATGTTTCAGATTTTCCCAGGGGGCTTTGATGTTAATCCATTTCACACTTCTAACACATCTGTTCTTCTTCTGGTTTTCTTATCTCTTCTGAGCATTCAAATAAAAAAAAAAAAAGAAAAAAGTTTAGCTGTCATTGTGCAGTTTCTGAAGCAACACTTTAATGATGAAGCGTATTCTAGCTAACTTCATTGACACTTGTTTTTAACCACACATGTAGTTATGTATGCCTAATATTTCCAGGGCTAACTTTTTCACTATTATTCTGAATCTCTCTTGACTCTTTATGTAATTAAGAAACAGCTGCCTGTCACAGCCCTTAGGAATAAGTGTGGTCCAGTGTTCTATTTTTTAACATCAGCAGTTAGATTTTATAAGAAGCTACCACTCTCCAGCAACATTAACTAAGTAGTATCAAAACACTCTTGCATATGTAGTTGTCAATATGAAGAAAAATGCTGAGCAACCATCTTGCAATGTCCATTTCTGGTTATAATAGCCAGCAACAAAATTCTGAATTCTGACCCTTATTGCAAGGTCTCAGACATGTAGTCTTTTCCTCCTTCAGAAAAATAAAAAAAGGAAAAAAAGCAGTATCAATGAACAACTCAGATAATTCATCATTTTTTTCCCTCATACTACAAGCTGGACTTATCTCATGTGCTTATAACAGCATTATGTATCTAGTCAAAATTAGGTGCTTAGTCTCAATCCATAGCCAGTGGTGAAATATTGGAATCTCTGGATGTGATTCATCCCATCCTAAGACTGCTGTCTAGATAGGTGGGATGAGTCATCATCTCAAAGTGTCGCTTTCCATTGACACACAAAGTTTCTAGATAACAGCTTAAACTAAAAGGTTAACATTCAGGTAGCTAGAGCCAAGTAAAAATAATCCTAAGTTTTGATTTTACTTTGGAGAATAGAAGAACTATTATAAATGTCCTTTAAATTTCCTTGTTATCCTTTTATTCCCCTATGCCTGGGTGAAAGATTAAGGCTATTAATGATCATCCCCATTTTAAATATGAAAATGCACTATTTCACTGTTAAACTTTACAGGAAATGTTCTTTTGTACAGACACACCTTATTTGAGGCATGTTTTGTGGTACTGACCAAAACTGGCTGCTTAACAAAGGCAGTAACTTAATAATGCTGGAAAAGAATTGTATTCAAAGCATCTCTGTAGACAGGAGGTTACTTAATAATGTTCTGTTGTAGGCCTGTCACTATGAAAGACGTATTATCATACAAATGAAAGGACTGCTTTTTCTCCATCATCCATACCCCTATTCTGCTCTGCCAAAAAAAAAAAAAAAAAACAAGGAAGAAAAACACCTGTTCAGATCAAATTCTAACAATATGAAGCTCTTTACAAATTCTTACCAACTCTTGGTAACTATTAAACTTTTTATGCCTCTTCAGATTGTAACAAAAAGTGAGGTGATTGTGACACATCACTTGATGGTCAGTTAGTATTAAAAAGGAAAGAGATCCAGATAACAGCCTGTAGACCACTACCTTCTGATGGGTCCATTGTTTCTGGCTTCCTTCCAAGTCTGCTGCTATCTTGGAACTTAATCCCAGACATGCTTGCCTTGACCCTGTGAAAAAAAACAGGAAGTTCTCATTTGACCTTTGTGTATCGTGGTCGACAAAGATGCTTGCAGCATTAAAGATGATTTAAGGATGGAAAATGATTTAAGCATTGAAAAGTTTGTAATAAGTACTACAGTCTCCAGTGAACAGGGAAGTTAAAGGATGCATACAAACAGGGAAGTAATGATCTGCCTTGAAAATCTGATTAATATAACAAAATGTTATCCACATAATCAATCATATTTTGTTCAAAAGAAATCAGCTTCTGAACAGTAATTATATTAAAGCAGAGAGAACTTTTTTATGATGGAACAATTTTCTGTCAGAAATACTGATTTTCCAAATGAAACACTAACCAGTAACATTTCCACTGTTATTTTCACAAAAAATCTGGTTGAGGCTATTTCACTGAAGCTTTGTATCATTAGAATTAAAGCATGTGTTGGGAATGAAGCACATGACTTTATCAAAATTAAAGGTTTTAATAACATTACGTTGATTCCTTTTTGTCAGATCTTTAATTTGTGGATAGTGTAGATATTTGAATGCTAATTTTCCTTAAGGAAAAATAAGGGAACTTCCTGAAGAAGAGAACTTTTAACACTCATTTTTATTTCATGCCAAACTGACTCAAAAAAATTAAAAGATATATTTTGTGTGGGAGTGTGTACATAAAATTCTAAGAATTGAAAAAAAAAAATAATTAGCGAAACCTGTGGAAAAATATAGTTGATTCAACTAGGAAGTAATTTGTCATATGTAGTTTCAGAGTTGGGATTTAGATGGCTTGTCCTCTCAAGGTGATTGTCCTGCTCCACTCTGCACTGGCATGGCCCCACTTCAAATACTGGGGGCAGTTTTGGGCACCACGGTACAAAAAGGACATTAAGGTACTGGAGAGAGTCCAGAAGAGGCCACAAAACTTGGTGAAGATTCTTGAGGGGAAATCGTATGAGGAACATCTGAAGTCACTTGGTCTGTTCAGCCTGGAGAAGAGGAGACTGAGAGGGGATCTCATAGCTGTTTACTGCCTTCTCACAAGGGAGGGAGGAGAAACAGGTGCTGGTCTTTTCTCTCTTGCAACCTATGATAGGACTCAAGGGAATGACAGGAAGAGGTTTAGATTACATATTAGGAAGAGGTTCTTCACCCTGTAGGTGATGGAGCACTGGCAGAGAGCTCCCCAGGGAAGCGGTAATGGTACTGAGTCTGCCAGCATTCAAGGAGCACTTGGACAATGCCCTCAGTCACAGTGTGAGTGTTGGGAGTGTCCTGTGTAGAGATAGGAGTTGGACTCGATGATTGTTTTGGGCCCCTTCCAACTCAAGTAATTCTATGATACTATGATGCCAATTGTAATTTTGCAACCATACATATTTTTATCTCAATTTGTAACTTAACTCCCGGTTAGAATATAGTTATCATAAATTTCAGTAGTAAACTCAGCAATGGGGAAACCTGTGAGATGGAGTCCATGAGAGCAGCCTAATTAGATTGGAAAGGAGGATAGTAGATAGTCAACTGTACATCCCATCAGGGAAGGTGGTGACAAATGACTGTTTCTGATTTCTGTTTGATCAAGCAAACTGATTTGATATGAATGTTTCTGTACTAAAATGAAATAGTTGTGCTGATTTTTTTAACGAAATGAGGAATTTTTGACATTTTGTCCTGTTGTTTTTAAGGTGATAATTGCTTGCTACTGCTGTTAGTCAAGTGTCAGAAACGTCTGGTCTGAAGATATGTTCCCCACAGTGTAGGCAGTGTGTGTGGAGGGATCTTCAGTCTGAAGTGGCTGAAGTGCTAGTCATTTCCTTTAGCAGATCCTAAACTACACTGGAATTTACCATGAACAAAAAATGTCACAAAAACTTTTTTTTTTCCAGTACAGCTTCATTTTTTTTATTATGTGCTACCCGTGTTCATTCATGTCCTCCGCTTTCCTCTTTCCCTTTACAAATAGTCATGTGACCCACATGCTTCAGTTCTGTAATTGGTGCCTTTGGTCTTCAACTCTACATATTTAATTGTCTTTTCTTCTGAGGAACCCCTAAAACCTGGGTATTGCCTTTTTTTTTGAGCTGGCTACCCTATATTCTAAGGAACAGCTGAGTTTTTCAGATGTAATGGACAGCCATTCCCACTTTCCTTTATCTTACAGTTTTGGAGGGTTTATCCATTTCTGCTTCTCCACAGTACCTCCTATTTCAATGATAAATAACTGGAGAATACATCTGAAATTATTTAAAGGCTTATGGGTCGGCTGTGTTTTTTGCTACTTCCCAGTGAATTGAACAACCATTAAAATCTACAACAAAAACCACTTCCCTGACTCACATTAATTAAAAAAAAATCTTTGTTATTAACATTACTAACAAATTCAAAGCTTCCAAAACAAACTCTTCATTTGAAGAGTAACGATGCAAAATGTACCTCAGCAGTGCTGTCAATCACTTTTGAATTAGTTTGAGGCTGAAGGAAAATACCATTTGTCAAAGACCATCAAATTTCAAAGTAATATCTTAACTCAGTTAGGCAAATTAGCAGATTACTTGTTGCCCATGTATTGAACACAGAATGATGACCTAATTTTCTGAGGATGCTAACGAACTCTCTAGCATACAAATGATGTTCTCTTTTAGTCGTTAAATTATACAGACTTTATAGTCTAAATTGAATTTTAATCTCTCCAAAGCAGACATACAGGTGGAACAGAACTTCTGCTAGGTCAGGTGTGTCAAACTCACAGCCCACGATCTGAATCCAGTCCTCCACTTTGTTTTATCCAGCCCAGCACTTTGCCAGTTCTGGTCGTGTGTGCAGTGTGCGTGACATGGGTTACACTGCAGGAGCAGGTGAACAGCAGGATCTGTAAGTTTGACACCCCTGTTCTAGGTAATTTTTGTTTTAGGCATCTCCCCTTGCTAACCATATGATATTCACTACCCTCAGCTGTGGGTCTTGACTGCGATCTGCACGTTGGAAGCCAACACGCTCAAATATGCACACACTGACAAAGAATAGGAATATATCCTTCCAAAAACAAATCAGTCCTTCTAGATGAGGGGGCTGCTCTTTGGATCACGGACCCTGCAGACATGGGAAATATCTGGCTGAAGTGAATTTGAGGGCAACCCTCTCTGGAGTTCATCTATAAAAGCCGATAAACTCGCACAGAAGGGATAACTGCCACTGGGTGCTGGGAAGAGAGAAGGCTTCAAAAATGTCATGAAGACAAAGGTTATAGAGAGAAGGAGAATGATAGAGACATATTTTAGAAGGGCATTTCATACTTTGAAAACCTGTTTGCTTTGGTCTGTTTCTAAAAAATTAGGACAAGCATTATTGTCCCATTTATTTCACTGCGTTTCATGGAACATTGTCCTATAAAAATAAGTTACAGTTATTATCATGATAAATAAAGGACAGATCTGAACAGCACTATAAATTTTGGTAGTGTTAGATCTATCGCATGAATTTAAATGGATGTTTTTGTCATGGTTATCTATCCCCTTGACCATTCTTTTCAAAGAATTAAGAGTACAGAATTTAAATATTCACTTAAACTGCATTTTGCAGAATCATTTCTTTAATATTTGGAAATACAGCTGTGCTAATAATAATTATCATGCCAAAATATAAACATTCACCATAAATGATTGTTACTAGACATAAGGAAAATATAGAATTTAGATCTTTCCTTAATCAAACCCTTTTATCCTTGCTCAGTGAGCTGTTGGATTACAGTGAGGATGAAGACCTTGAAAATTCTGACTTTCATAATTATATAAAATTGCAAGAGTCTGGAAATAAACCAGGAATCAGGAAAACAGATCTGCAAGAAAAATACTTAGATATTGGGAAGAATTAAAAACAGACTGTAAAAAAATTTTTTGAGAAATATTTCAGATATTCAGACTGCATAAAGGGAAGGAAGTAATACAAAGCACAGATCTCTGAGGGTGACAGAAATCGTATTAGACAAATTTCTCAGTGGAACAGAGATTGAAAATAATGGAAAAATCATTATCATTATTCATAGGATCAGTACTTTGTATGTTTGTGTCATAGGGAGACATTTAAGTGACTTCCTGTTTACTAGAATGTAGGGTAAAAAGGAGGAACATTTTTGAACAGTGTCCCATAGATTCTTTTTCAATGTGTCTAAGATAAAATACTAAAACAAAGCAGTTGCTTATATGATTAGTATCTATCACAGCACTACTGTAGTCATGGCATGTTCTACAATTTACTGCCTTCCAATGGCAATACTTTCTCAAGGATGATCTTTAACCACCTTGGCGTACAATTCCAAAATTAGAATCAAGGAACTAAAACGAAAAATAGAGTAAAATCCAGACCAGTAGCTGACAACTATTCATAAGGAAACACAGAATAAATAAGATCATCCACACTAAAGTTTTAACTATGGTTTGTGTGCTATATCATTTGTCCAGTTTTGATTCTCAGCCAAGGTATTATCAGTGAGGCAAAATGAGAAAATTTACTGGGAATTTTTTGAAGAAATATGGTTAAATTTTACTTTTTTGGAGAAAATAGCAGACACTGTAAATTGTTGGATTTGGCAAGGAAATGCAGTCATCCAAACCAATAGCTTCAATGGTGAATTTTTTTGTTTTGCTTTGTTGCTGCAACTTACACTATGAAAGTCATTGTGAGACTTAAATCTATATTCTTGTCAAAATCAGAAGAAAAAAACAACCACACAATCCAAGAGAGACAAGACTCCTCACTAAGTCAGTCATGTAAATTCAAATTACTGTCCTCATGGAGTGTCAAAGCCACCCATGTATTTTTAACATTTATGTGTATTTTTTCAGTCTGTCATTTAGAGCTATTCATTCTTTTTCAACAAGAATTTACTAAAAGAGGGTGTTGTACTTGGACCCTCCACAAAAGAATACAGTTCAATCACTTTCACATACAACTCCAATGAAGGATGGAAGGTGCTGCATGAGAAAAATATATTTTGAAATAATAAATTATTTTGTAGATGAGAACATCCTTTCTCACCTATGTCTTGCTAAAACAGATGTGTGGTATGTTGTGATTGTTTCCTCTTTTCATACTCAGGACTCAGCTCCAGTTCTGTCTAAAGTACTGCCTTGTGGGAAGAGTAAAGAATCTGATCTAAACTAGCTCTGTTTTAAGCTGGAAGTTGAACCAAAGTTGACTTACAAAGGTTGTTTCCAACAAAACTTACTATGTTCCTAAGGCTACTCTTCAGCATCGCTTTTCACAGGTTGTCAAAAAAAAGAAAAAGATGTTTAGACTTAAACTTCATCATGTCTGCTGACATGCATACAGTTTGTGACCCAAATATACTTAATACCCAATTATGTAAAGTTGTAACGTTGTAGGAAGGTAACCCAGAAAGAATGAAATACATATAATTGTGATAATAGATGTATAAGTAAGATATTCACCTTTGAAAATTAGATAAGCAGATTAAAAGACACTTTTAAAGAGAAAGAAGAGATGCAAGAGACATATATTCTATCTGAACAGGTAGCTGGCCTGCATAACAAACACCTCAATTGAATGATCCTATGCTGTACCTAGAAGTGTAGGGAAAGTTGAAAGTCTTGCCTAAATTATGCCTGAATAATCCAGAAATGACATAATGGCCTCTGTTTTAGAAATCTTTGCTAGAGGATAGTTTTGAGAGTAAGGCGATTTTTTTTCCCTTTTCATTTTGGAAGCCTCTTCTTTTCTGACTGTAGCTTATTTTGTTCATTAAATCGGAAGATAATATGCTGACATTTTATTGATCAAAAAGAGGACAGGAACGAGTAAATGAAAAGAAGCAACAAACATTCTCAATAGACAAAACATAAAAGAAACTATCTTAACCATTTATAAACTGTTTGCCCTGTATTTTTTTTCCAAACAGTGGCTTAATTCTTCACATAATATAAAGAATGACACATGCTAAGCATTGAACAAATACGTCTGTAATTATGCTACGGGGTCTTGGTGACACTGATAAAACATTCAACATCACCCTCTCATTGGAATCAGGCTAATTATGTACATAGTTGGCTGTCCATTAATCCTATTATTATTATTATTATTATTTAACAGTATTATTCATAATTTAAGTTTTCCTTCCTTTAATTTCAGGCCTGTGACAAACGAGAATATTCCATGCTTAATTAACAGCAAAAAGCTTGAAAGTACAGTATAATGGGACATTATGGAGACTCTATAGTGAGTTAATGACATAGCAACCAGCTAATGAGGAATTTTTACAATGGCATTCTAAAATGAACGGCACAAAAGCATAAGTTGTGACAAATAACATCATTGCCAGTATACTTACTTAGTCTTCAGAAGTGAGGGAGACTTTAGGACCATAACTTCCACTCCTTAGAAAAATAGGGTTCATTCACAACTTAGCAATGGTTTTCTTCAGTAGGAAGAAAGTTAGCTTAGTAAATCTTGTAGTACTGCATTATCAGGACCATTCTCGGTCTCTCTAGAAGCCATTCTCTTAGGCCAAAACCTCTTATACCAGGGAATAATAGCAAGGACAGGAGAGGAAGAAAGGTAAGGCTGGAAGAATCCTAAAACAAACACCTCTTTTTAAAATTACCTTTCATCCTGGGTTGCATTAGGCTTGCTTGTAGAATGGTACTGTTCTCTAGACACCATGGAAAAGGTGACTTCTAAGTAACACTTTACTGAATTTATCATAATATTGATATTTAAAGGATCTGGATTTTATTCTAATTCAAATAAAAATCCAATGAGTAATATTCAGGAGATCTATATAACCTGCCCTCCTACGTAAAAGGTTAATAATAGTATTTTGCTGCCACAAGATGTTGTGGAGACGATGATTGCATGGAATAGAGTGGCAAAGAAGGGTTTTTAGTTAAGTGATAATTCTTTGCACAACAATTAAAAATATAATGTTTTCCACAATGTTTTTCTGTATTAGTGCTACTGTAATTCAACCTAAATAAAACTTAATGAAGCAAAAATTTTCTTACATTAGGTGATTAACATGACATACACAGGATACTCAGTTCTATCTAATTTAATAGAGGTCGAAATACTAATTCCACCTTTCATCTGGGAGTACTTCTCTGTGCTTATTTAAGAATAGTCAGAGTTGCAATCAGCCAAAGATATTTATCTATAAGGAATGAAATGATTTTCCAGAAACACTTCTCCTTCCTTTGACTCAAAATGAATCCCATACACTCACATGTTCTGTATCTTTGAGAAGGCTACGCTTGAAGTATATAATTTCTACCTCCATGTCTACCTGATTTGCAAACTATTTTAAAAGTTCCAATTCAGACTGTCACTCTCACCAGACAAAAGGTGATCTCAGTTAATAACCCCTCATGGGCAGAAAACAGAATTCTGTAGGAAGGAGTATTCATGAAGTAGTAACCAGGTGATCTTGCACCATTTCCAGCTCTATTAACAGAAACCTGCTCCTGAATGCAAAGATTGTACTGTGAAATCAGCTTGGATTCAAGACAAGTCAAAATGATTTTCTGCTCACTTATGTAAAATCATGAATTTGAATTTGAGGAGCTGGAGGAAAACATGGATATCATTCACTCATCCACCCTAATAATATGTGGAAAAAATAGGCAAAGAAGTGATTAACATGGAAATGTATAAACATGTAAATGAAAAGAATTATTGCCTCACTTTCCTGTGAGCAAAGATGAGCTACGAGTTTTAACTTTGCGCAGAAACTGCATGTGAGAAAGAAAAAGGCAAATCAAACAGCATGATATGATGTCTCAATTGAAGAACACGTCTTTTGTCTACAGGAAGGACAAAGGTGATACGTCACAAAAATTCTGAGTTTAGTGTATATTTTTATTTTTGTTTTTCTTGTGTTTTTTGTTTGTTTGTTTTTGTTGGTGATGGATTTTGTTTGTCTGGTTTTGTGTTTTGCTTTCTTTTCCAGTCGGTATTGCTTTCTTGTTCTCCTGGCTTTAGTTTCAGTAACTGTAATTTTCCCTTCAAGTTTCTACATTTTTTTTTTGATCTGACTTGAAGACTGGAAAGACTTATTTTGATTTGCTATAAATGCCTAGTAAGATATGTAATTGTTTACATTTGAGAACTTAACCTTAAAACCAAATTAAAAGAAAATAAACCAATTTCTTATTCAAGCATTATTGTCCCTGAACGTATTCTGCATCAAGAGAAAAGAATTACTGCCTCTCTCATTCCCTTTGTGCAAACCAGAAATGAAAACTAAATAACTGGGCATACTATGCCAAATGCTCATAAATCAAATCTGCCCTCAAATAAGCAGTATTCATAATAAAGTTATGCAAATAGGATTGACAGAAGCCATGCAAATTATTTCACAAGTAAATCAGGGTAAGTGAGTAGTAATAAATTCCGGTTTGACTAGAACTGCAGAAATTTAGACAAATTAGTGAAAGGTGGGAATGTTTTACAAGCAGATGGAAAGACAGTAATCATTTGATCAAGTGCAACTGGACACTGTAAATTATTCCATTTTTCACTTCAGGAGAAGACATGCATGTGATATTAACTTTTCCAGATTAACTTTTGCAAATCTTTTGAGTGGGGATAAAAAGCTGCACAGAAATATCAACATCATCATGCAAGTAAATACAAACCTAACCCAATGACGATTAGAACTAGGGAAAAAAAAACTATTAATTGTTGGGGAGGTTAGATTGCGCTCCCTCAGTAATTCTTGTAGAAGGGACTTTAAAATAAGGTGCGAAGTCTTATTGTCTCCTCAAAATGTTTGTTTCTTTTCTGTTTACATTATATAAGAAAAAGGGAAACAATGAAGACAATCCTGAGAAACACAGTTGTGTCAGCAATACACAAGAGAGGATCACTTGGTGTCTCTTTGAACAACACTTATACTATATCAGTTCTTGTATCTGATATCTAGGAACTATGGAAATAGGCATATTAGAAACTGGAATGACAGATAAATTGGATAGTTTGATGAAGCAGAACCATGAGTTTTAACATCAGCAAGGCTCATGTGCCTCAGGTAGCTAAGCTGAAATCTGGCTTTTCAAACAAAGAGTTTAAACATGGAATACTAAAACAACATGCTATTTGTACGCATCTCTCTCTGTGGTTTGTATGTGTGTATTTTCTTTGTGTTATAAATGGCAGGATAGAAAGGTTATAACCAGAAAGTAAAAATTTATGTTTCCTTGTTTGGATTGTAACATGTTTCTGCTGTTGCGCAACTGAATCCGCAGTCACACATCAACAGCGGAGAGAAGGACTCTGTTTTTAATTATTTGTCCAGAATTTCTTAAATATTTTCTGAATTTACTTATCAAAACAATAGATGAAGAGTTTTTCAAACAGTTAAATTATATAAATTATCTATCCCATTAAAATTTCTGCAGGGAAATATTTAGAGTAAAATAAACTCTCCAAAAAGGAGCCAGTCCTTCCTTTAGAAGACATGCAGACAAAACTTTGTCACAGCTTCATTTACCTTGCAGTCTCATCTCCTTCATTATTGGAAATATTTTTTTTTCACTAGCTGCCTTTGTATTTTCCTTCTCTGCCTCTTTTTTTTCCAAAGCACAAACTTTAGTCTAATTTCTTAGGTGACTGAGATGCTAATCAAGCAACTCAAGTCTGAGAGGCTAGTGAAAATAATCAAATGTGAAATCGTCTAGGGGAAACATTGCACTTTGAAGTAAAAGAGAGGAAATTGTCATTTTGAAGCCACTAGAGACAGCCTTCCTTCTACAAAGAAGACCCTAGGGAGTCACTACCTGATTTACTCTTAGTCAGGCTGGCATGTCAGTGACGGGCAATTGTAATTAGAGTGAATAAAATGAGAGATGTGCCAGCTCCCCAATTTGTAATTCAGAGAGTGACATTAAAGACAAACAATTTTATTTAACTTTTTGAATTAAGTCACCCCTTATGGTAGTAACTTATATAAAATCTGAATCTTTCTCCAAACAATGAACTCATATGATACAGGAAATGGAGGTCAAATGATTATGTTATGTTGTTCTTGTTGGAATTCTAGACAATGTTTAGGAGAAGTTAAGATAGACAATCAAGTGTTGGGATTTTTTTTTCCTTCTGTGTTCAGCTACGGAAGAGGAAACCTATGGAGTCTGACTGAGGTAACTGACATCAGAATCTGATCCTTCATCTTTTCATTCAGGTAATGAAAATTACAGGGTACAAATGCATCTAAACCAGTTCTTGTCTTTGACATTAAAATCAGTAACTCCAAAACAGAATATTTTCAGTACAATTTTCTGGGTATTTACAATCCATTACCAGGTAAAATAACAGTTGTTCCAGAAAATGTGTAAAGTTATATATATAAAAACTAAAAGTTCATATATAAGAACTGAATTCCGTTCAAAAATCCCTTTTAAGTGAGATGCTATGAGTCACTCTAATAGAAAATCAAGCACAATGGGAAAGCTTGATGTCATTTTGTATCTCCAAATATGAACTAAAAATCTCAGATAGAAGCAACATCTTCTTTAAAACAAACAAACAAACAAACAAAAACCAACCAACCAGCCAAAGAAAAACCCCTCAAGTAGATGCAGTCATATGTTAGCAAAGAATAACTGAGGATGTTTATAAAATAATCAGTTAGTGGCTCTACATACAAAGAAACAGAATTCCCCAGAGACTGAGCTCTGGTTTTGACTCTTGTTCAATAGTCACCAGCATGCATCAAGTACCCTGTGAAAGAGGCAGCCAGGGAGTGATAAGTATACTACATATCATTTTAGCACTTTGTTTCTGAGTTGAAACAAGGCCCTGAATATGAATGCAATTCAAAGTTGATGAAGTTTCTTTTTGTATAAATTTGAATGCTATATTTGGACACTGAAACTTACAGATATATAACATATATATATCTTTCCCCTTTCCAGGAGCTGCATTTTAAAAGTGGAGGCAAATGTTCCAGAAGCCTGGAGGAAATCTATATTTGAAAGATTGTTTGATACAGTTGGCTGATCCTTGGAAATCTGGATATTGATAAAAGCCTTCAGGCTACTTCCACAACAAATACAACACAGAATTTGTGTGACCAGTGGTGGATCTATGAGCAATACAAGGGCCAGAAGTCTAACAAAATCAGGGCCTCCTCTACGATAACAGGTCAACATAGTAAAAGTAGAACTTTAACCATGCTCTACCACTGACCTTAAAACTTGGCCATTCCCAGTTTGTAGTAGTGCCCGAACCTAATCCTAGTGAAGTGCCTCTCTAACTACAAATCAAAGAAAGTTTGAAAGCAGGTAGGTCAGGAGACAACCTTACTCTAATTAGCCCCTCCAACAGTAATCAATCTGTAACATAATCTATCTGTAACATAACTGTATTATCAAGATTACTTGAAGATATTTCTAATATTGGTCTGTCAGTTCACTCTTTCACAACCATTACATTCTGTTGATGATATCATTTTTTCACTCTTTCACAACCATTACATTCTGTTGATGATATTATTTTTTCGAAGGGAACATCCTTTACTTTCTGACTTGCTCCAGCTGCCTCTATCATGTTCTTCTGTCATGAAAGATGTATTTCTATTATTTCTAGTTCTATGTTTATCTACTTAAATTATGCATGTAGCTGTGTATGTGTTAACTGCCTGTCTGTCAGTCTTTCTATTTATCTACTATCATCTATCTATATATTTTTCCCTTACACTGATAGCAATTCCAATCTCTAGAACTAAGTCTCCACAAGTGGTGTCACCATAATCCAGCTGCATCATCATTACATCAGAGGGTATAAAACCAAGAAATTAAGAGCGGATCCCAGCACGGGATATTCAGGATATTCCCATAGTCTTAAAGGAAATCAAGAGTAGAGGATTTGTGTGTTTTGAGGGGAAAGGAAATGATGCTTTACATTTAAGCAAATGAAAAGTTAATTATGAGCTAAGTCAGATGATTTCTATTAAAATCATAGGATGAAGAAAAGCTCTTTGGCTATCACAACTTAGCCCCATGTACATGGTTTTGCTTGTAATACAAATTTTTGAGAGTTCTCTGTTTGGAAAACAGGATTTGAGACATGAGAACAGATATTTTTTACTAGTCCAGTGTGCCACCACTACCTCATTCTTCAGAAAGAAATCAAGCTGGCTAATATCCCCTGGCAATATCTTAAAATTTCTGTTTTTAAATCTTGTCACTCTATTTGACTCAGCTGAATCTTAGCAACAGGTTTTTCTCCAGTTTTTATCAACATGGTTATCTTTTCTACTAGATTGAGGCCTCATGACTCTACTTCAATAGCCCAGCAACCACCTAAATGTGAAACATATTAAAGGTTTATGGGAAATAATAATAATAATAATAATAGAAAATAAATAAATAAATAAAATATTGCAAATCACTGCTAACGAAAAAAGCTAGAGAGAATAAGAGGAATTGTACTAATACATCCAGGGCAACAGACTAGAGAGCATATAGGTCAGTTTCATGAGCAAAACAGCAAGCTAATGATGACTTCAAAGTCATGGGAACACTGAATTCAACAATTCCTTGTGTTGAAATGAAGCTGATTTTCAAAAACAATTTTGAAAAATCAGCAAATAAAAGTAAAATCTTCTTAATAGAGACAATCAGAAAACTCCAGCAAAAACTTAACAAACATTAAATAATTATATTACTTTAGATATGAGGAACTTTGGATATTACAAGGAACAACCAGCCTAGACTAGAAAGGAGATGTTAAAAGCATTTAAATAGGAGGTGAATGATTGACTTTGCAAGTACAATTAACTTTCCAAGTACAAGTAGATGGGTGCCAAAATCTAATCTGTATATTTGACAACTGGAGTTAACATATATATGCAGTCCTAAGTCATTAATAAATCATGACAGACACAAGGTCATTACCGTCATTATATTTTGGATGGGTAAATAGGAGCCAGCACTTCACTCTACACTAGCCCACAGGCTTCCAAAGTGAGTGTGAGTCTGAACGAGTAGGCATACGTCTGCCCAACTCTGTAACTGCCACAGAGTTTGACGACGTATTTCCATCCATAGCTCCCCATGGAAGGATAACTAACTGACCCGAGTTACTTGCTCCGCTACATTTAAAGTGCTAATTGAAGCTCAAGGTTGTGTCCAAAAACCGCTTTTTGTTCACGTAATATCAGTCCACTCTTAAGTGTAGATTTGTGTTTACATCTAGGAAATTACAACGGAGAAATTTCAGGTTTTAACTCGCATTGAAAGACAGAAACTGCTGCCAATGCTTGTTCAGATTGTCTTGGCCACTTGTACTTACCTTTCTGGGGACTGTGGCAAAATTCCATGAGTTCAGAGAACCTCTTCAAGAGCAAAAATAATCTGTGGTGAAAAAAGAGATGGAATTTGTAGTGAGCTTGATCTTGGAGAGCTGACAGATAAATTACAGATAGATAAAAGAGTGTCTCTCTGGGATCACATCAATCCTAAGTGTGGTTCTTGGCCCAGAATGGCAAAATCAATGTTGAGAACAAGAAATGCTACCCCCTGCCTTATTTAGAGAATCCAGCTTGTAAAAGTAATCCATTCTGTAGGGGATTGCACCTGTGTACTAAGCCGTGAGGATGAAAAGATTTGCCGTATTTAAATACAAATCTGGTTATTGTGTGTGCAGAGTAGACACAGAACTGAGCTACTAATGTCCTTAAAATTCAGACTCCTGGTTCCAATCAGATAAATCAGTTTTTTTTTTCAAAGTCTAAGAGAATAGGATCATTTTCACACCTGGCATAAGAACATACAGGCATGAAACGAATCTGGCTCCCAGTAGAGCTTGAAAATTCTGTGAAATATCTGATAAATATTTGTTCAAATGCTTTGGGCCCTGACCCAGCAAAGCATGTGTACAGATGAAAGCAGATGAGTACTCCCAGCAAAACGAAAGGAATATCTATAGAATTATTCACAGGTCAAAATCAAGCATACACCCAAGCATTTTCCTGGGTGACTCTGGTTTATGGCTGATATGAGCACAGACTCTAAGCTCAGAGCTATTGCTACAATTTATTTCAGACAGATAGGAATCATTGCTATTATTGCTGTTACTGATGTTTTGCAGCCCTCATAGTGGATGGACTTTGGCTTTTGTAATGCTTTTCCTTGATCCCAGTGTGTCTTGTTCCCATTCCCGTGTTTCACAGCGCTGTTTTTTGCTGGCATAACTGCACCTACAACAGGCACTTATGTTAGTATTTCCGTAACAGCACATCAGAATCTGATGAGAAATACATAAATAACAACAATAAAAAAAATCCTTATTCACCTATATGGAACATCCACACCAAACATGGAGTGCATTCTGTTATGTCTTTTTTTTCGCTTCTCAGAAAGAATAAAATAATCATCAGAAAGATGCAGCCAAGACTGAACTGCTTCCATACAAGAAGATATTAAATAGACCAACAATTTTTAGCTCAGACAAAAAAGAC
Source organism: Tapera naevia (assembly GCA_033556795.1). Lineage (NCBI taxonomy): Eukaryota > Metazoa > Chordata > Aves > Cuculiformes > Neomorphidae > Tapera > Tapera naevia. Next base: position 180,715 of record JAUMJJ010000219.1, on the reverse strand, counting down.
CTGAAAGGATTGAGACAGTTCTCTGAATTGTGAAGAAGTACAGCAAAATGATTATTTATTTTTTTCTCATGGCACAAAAATTATAACAAGTCAAGCAGATTTATCGAATGAGAAGTTCTAAAAGCAAACAAAGAAAAGCACTTTTTACTTCAAACAGCAATAGCTGTGTAACTTGTTGCCACAGTAACTTGTGGATGCCAACCACATTAAGCAAATTAGAAAGGTGATGAGACAAACTAATGAAAAGAAAGTATTTTCTAAAGGATAGACAAAGATGTAAACACTTTAGGTGCCAAGGCTGCGTACTCACTGAAGAAGGGGAATATTGAGGAAGTATTAATCTGTGTTTGTTCTGCTTCTGGACTCTTCCAGGCTTTTGTCAACAGGACATTGGGTTAGCTCACACAAAGCTTTAGATCCCAATACGGATATAGAAGCGTAATTTGACATGGCGGGCAAGCACAGATGATCCTTATCAGTCATAAACACTGCTCTCTTCTCGTAGTTGCACCTAAAGAGTCTTCATTGATTGTATTTTTTCACCTGTTTTGTCAGCCCAGAGGTCCAATGTAAATGGGTCAGACCAAACTACAATCTTCTGATATTTTGGTTTAGAAGAAATGGAGCTGGAGACAGAAAGAGGTTGTAGCACCAGCAGACATCTGAGCATGTCTAACTGAAAGAGTCCTGCAGTGAGCTTTATTCGAGTACTCCATCTACAGCCACAGCCTAGCTCTTCCCTTCTCGGAAATGACTCTTGCTTTATGGCTGCCTACATCTTGGCTGAGGGATGTAAAAATGTAAAGGTTTGATTTATTGTCAAAAATATATGCACTGACTCTCTAGCTACCAAATGGCCTAGACAGCACCTCCACACAGAGGAGATGCAGCCATTTTCATTTCAAGTATTTCAGATTTCCATAGGCGCCAAGTTAGAAGCTACTTTACAAACCCAGACTTACTACAATTTTTAACTTGTAATAAATTGCCAATATAAATTATTTATGTTTATTTTTTTTACAGGAATCTAGGTGCAATTTAAAATCCAAATTAATCATGTTCATGTTCCTGATCTTCTGTGTCTTTTGGTTCACCTTACGGAGGAAAAAAATGCTTAGAGAACGTGTATGAAGGTTTGACTTGTACAGTCAAACAGCCCCCTCTTGTAAACATCTGAGAGCATTCCAGTCACCTCAGTTGTGATTAATGGGTCTATTCATGTGTGTAAAGTTATTAACAGAAATATTCATGGAACCAGATATTAAACCAATGTGGAATGAATTAATAGGTTAAAGCAGGTGTACAGAGGTGATCAGGTTATGCTCCAGCTTAACTTTTCTGTAGTAACCTAAATTATTTCTTTATAGCCTGTAAAGAAGAAATAAGCCCATGCAGAACACTCTACATCTGCGAATCCGCTCAGGTTGATTACTGGCTTTTTTTTTGCTTGTTTCCCTTGTCTTATGTTTACCTTGTCTAACAGGTTACTAGACAAACTCCCACCTAGCTGCTCTCTCACTTCACCCTAGCCATTAGTACAAGGGCAGAAAACATGTAAAATAGAGACTAGAAACCTTGTGGATGGAGTTGAAGAAAATAACATCAGTTAACAATTACTGTCATGCTCATAACAGAATGGAAAATTAATTTAATTTGTTGCCAATTAAAATAAAAATAATAAATACATAAACAAATAAACAAATAAGCAAATAAATAAATAAATAAACCCCAACCTTAAAGTATCATCTCACTTTCCCAGAATCTCTAAGCTCCTCTACCCACTTTGTGCTGCCCAAGGTAGTTAGGAGTACATTTAGCACCCATCAGTTCCAATTGGTGTTTCCCTCTCATACTTCTACCCTGCTTAGTTATGTGCTCTCCATAGTTCTCAGCTCTTTCAGGAATATCCACCAATCCTCACGTGGAGTGCTCTGCAGGCTGCAGGGTAGGTATGTACTCTAGTCATCTTCTCCATAGGATGAAAGAGGATCTCTATTGCAGGCCTGGTGTTCCTCCTCCCGCTCGTTCTTCTTCAGTGTTTGCATGGATATTTCTCACTCTGCTTGCACCCTTCTCCTCTCTACCCAGTGTTTTTTACTAGTTCTTAAACTTGCTTTCACAGAGGCACCATCCATGTTTTAGCTATTGTAGAGGTCACTCTTGCAAGAACTTTAGTGCCAAAACCCAGGCATGGGCACCTGATGTATTTCTGAAATTGAAATTGTAATTGCAAGGAAAAGCCATGAATACCACAAAGCATAAACATATTGGGAAATGTTCAGTCAGGAAAAACGGTCTCAGAACGCTGTGTTCACACTGCTGGGGCAGGCACTTCATGGGCAGAGAAAAGTGCGTAACTCCTGTCATAAAACAAAACACGAGTAAAGAGTACTGTCACTCACAAAAATAACAGACCTTTGTTTCAAGGCAGCTGTTTAAGGTGGAGGATAGCCATCAGCACACAACAATCAAGGGCTTGACTGAGTGTATTAGGAGTTTGTAATTAGACATTAGACTGCAGATGGGGTACTAAATGTGCTCCAGAAGCAGCTGTCTCTCTAGGGTTAAAATTGTCTGCTGCTGCTTCTGAATCTACTGGCAATTTCAAGATGAAACTGCCACTAGAGGGACCACTGGTCTGATCTCGTTGAAGAAATCCAGAGTTTCTGTCTTCCTAAATATCAGTCAAAGTCTTAACCATGTAGGATTGGGTGACATTCTTGACGTGGACGTCACTCTTGAAGCTGTCTCAGGAACACTTAGGTAGCCCCATCTTGTCTTCATCTACTACTGCTTGGTGACAGACAACGTAGAGAAATTACACCTTTCTTTAGGGATATATGAAAAGATATAACAAATTCTCCTGTTTCTTTATAAGGGCCAGAAGAGGACATTGTGCACTGCACTCAGCAGACAACCTATAGGTTAAATTTGAAGAAAAGCTTTAATCAGCCTCAGAGCAATAGATCAGGCAATGAAATAAAATTTCAGAAGAGCTTGTTTAAGTGGGGAAATTATAGTCAAGGAATTATGTGATACTTAATTATTAGGGATGGAAGAAGTCTATGAAATCAATCCTGCCACAACGCAGGGGGGTGGGTTAGCTGACGAGAGGCCTTTATAAAGGTCTATAGGAGAAGATTGTATTAGTAATTAAAGGAGATATCCAGGGTGAAAGTGCAAAGTCATGATATTAAAGGGCAGAGACAACACTATTTATAATAAAAAAAACATCGTTTACACATGTGTTAACATTTAAGTAAGAAGATGGGAAATGGAAGCAGGCATTGTCAGGCTACATTTAGAGGAGATGTGTTTGATGAAACCATTCAATGTGTTTCAATTGAGATCCCTCCTATTTTCCTTTTGAAAATTGTAAAATAAAATGTGCTGGTGAATTGTAAAGGTTTAATCCCCCTTGATGTATTTTTATTGAACATGACTTGCAGGCTTCAAATTTTAATATTCCATCCCTAGACTGCTGTCACTCACCATATCACACTTCTCAATTCACAGGGGTTAGGGCTTGGGGGAAAATGACCCAGATGTAATCATTAGGACACTTTATTTATTATAGCATTATATTGTCAAAACGTAAATTTATATTTTATAATTCCCATGGGAAATTAAAAGATGGCATTTAAAAGCAAAAACATAAACAAAAAATAGAAGATTATGTTTTTTTTCTGACTGCCATGTTCTATCAAAAAACCCAAAGCATTTTCTGATTATATTCCATCTATTTCCCAACTGCTTGCTTCTCCTTCTTAGAAACTTTTTCATCAGGGTTTCAGAATAATTTCATGCCTTTCCCCCCTAAGCCATCCAATGTGCAAATTTACAGATGGTAGCGTCCTTCTCAGACGTCATTTTCATTGCTACTAACTTCTGCGCCTCTGGAGGAGGCCAGCTTATGGTTCTGTTATACCACTAATGAGTCTCCCATCTCTTCAGCAGTAAACACTCTTTTTACTAGTCAATATTTGTGCTACATTGTGCACACAACACCCTGTGAATCTTACCCCTGCTAGTGAGCATATTTTATGAATCTAAATAGGAGGGTTTTTTATTTTCTTCCAGAGACTCAGGATTACTGACCTTATTTATTTTTTTTTATACAATGTCTTTTGTACTTAGATCATAAATTTTACATGAAAAATGCATGCCTGTGGCAGTGGGCATTCTAACTATCTATATTATTTATTCAGTCTCTCTGGAGCAAAAGCTAAATGTATTGACTTTTGACTGGTTACATGTGCTCGGTCCTTCTGGTTCTACCTAGAATAAAAACAGAGCTAGGTCTTTTGGAAAACACTAGCCTTTCCAGGAAGAGCTCAAATATGATATGACTCAGTACAGTCACTGGGCTTCATTGTAAAAGCGAATGAACTGGGTTGAAGGAGAAACTAATTAGTGACATCTGTACACTGTGAATGTGGGAAAACATTACAAAGACAATAAAATACAAAAGGTTTTTAATTTACATCTGTTGCTAAATAGGATAACTTCAGGTAGAACAGAATAGAGTAATATCTTGGCAATGTCCTAAGGAAGTAAAGAAACAACCTATCCCAAGCATATAACCTGGAATATAAATCGTAAAATGTTGAACCTCATGTTTCTTGAGGTCCTTTTTCAACCTGGAATTCTATGATTCTACGATTATAATCAGCAGGAAGACTGTGAGTTAAATAAAATTGCCTTAAGTAAGAGATCCTGCTTCTGTCTACTACCATTCCTGAGCTGGACTTTTAAGACTAGTGTCAGAATCGGTGTGTTTGGCTTCACTGAGATGTCTGGTTACACTGGAGGTATTCTTGATTTATTATGATATACCTCAAATGAGAAGTGGACTTGGATCAGCTGAGTTAAAAATCCCTGAAAGAAGCCATAAATTCAATATACTTCAGACCAGAATATTTGAAGATGTATTTCAATCACAGTTGAAATATAAGGAGTACATTCTATCCACTACCAGAATTATTCTTGCAAAAAATCAAAAATCCGCTAGCAATATTTTTAACCATTGGATGAGCAGTTTCCTAAGAAGGTCCTAATGATTGTGTTAGCCAGGAATTTTAAATAAGGGACTTTAGTAATTCCTTACAACCTCACTTCCCAACTGTTCATACGTGTACAGTTCTACCAAACTTTGGGATATTTGAACCTGACAGAGTTCTGCTGCTCTGTCACTAAGGAACCGAGACAAGAAGAAATCACTTTAACATTTTTGGTTGGACTACTCATCTTCCCTTTCTTTCTTACTGCATTCTTCATCCTGGATATCTTAATAGACAGCAAATACTGTAAAGACCCTCAGACTGTATGCTGGTAAGAAGTTCTAGAAAGCTGGAGGCCCTTTAACCAACCTCTTACTTGAATCCATCACCCTGTCCACATCACGTGGAATAAAACTTTGAAATGGAAATAAAAATATAACAAACTCACATTCAATTAATATTGTTCAATACTAGCTGTTGTGGGACTTATCAGGAGATAATTGACCTTGTCAGTGTTATGCGCCTTTTGCATTAATGTTAGATCATTCCCCTCCCCTCACACTTAATTATAACTTGATAAAGCCAAAAGGAAGTTCATTTACCTCTTCCTTTCCTTAACCACAGAATGTCAAAGTAAAGGGAAGAGGGGTGGGAGGAGGAGGAGTGGATCTTCTAAAATATATAATCAGCTCAATTAATAAAGTGAGCCTAACGGAGTTGCTCCCTGGAACCTGACAATTATACATATAACCATCAACAGGCATCTGATATTAAGTACTTTCCAGCTCTACCACTCTCTATATATGTATTTTAAGAAAAGAAATTTTGTATTTGAAGTAATGGGGGACTGGATTGATCCGCTTTTTATGTAAACCCCTGATTTACTACAACATTCCTACTGTTCAGCCAGCAAAAGTTAGCACAGCAAACACAGACATTTTTACAAATGTATTAAATGGAAGAAGGACTATATTTTTACTTAAAGAACAGACATTCTCTCCCTCATCTGCTGGCTTTTTAACTATGATTTCGTACATCAGCCTTGAGCTGTCATTCCAGCCGATTTAACACTCATGTGATTAGAACATTGATAAGGAAGTGATGCAGACACTGCTGTGTGTGTGCCCTGGCGATTACAGAGAAGATGAAAACTTCAGTCCTCCTGCTGTCATTGACGTATTTATTCCTAGACAGAGTGGCTAACTTCATGTCCCTGAAGGTCCTTTTAAACAGTCAACACATGGATTCAGTGGTAAATACATGATGAAGAACGGCTTCTGCCCTTTGAATTTCACCTTCAGTGACCTTTTGTGCAGCCATCTAACTCCTTGGGTGGCTCTGTTTTGCAGACCTTGAAAGGGGCAGAGTAGTTCCATAAAGAACTGACTCACCCATGTGTTTGTATGACTGTCTCCTAGAGCAGGAATCAGAGGTGTAAGAGGAGGATTTTGCAAATAAGATGTAAGTATCTAACTACCTATTTAATAAACAAGGTATCCATGGAGATGAAAAATGTTTATTGTAACTGTAAAGCTTTATCTTCTTGGGCCTTACAAAACAGCTGCTTCTGTAAAATTGTTACCATGGATTTGGATTTACCTCATACAATTGCCCAGAAATGGTTTGTTATTGGTGTGGTATTTGAGTCATTGTGCCAGTACTCAGGACTGTCTGCATTTTCAGTGAAGTCAGCTATTCCTTTTCTTTCTTATTTTTCCTTTGGTCTTTGCAGTGCAGTAGGAGCTGGTGATCAATGGCAAGCTCATCCAATACACTTTTTTTGCTTCTCTCTAGGGATCTGGCTATTTTGCCCTTTGAAACAGCTGAGTACTTTTGCCTTTGGACTGAGTGAATGAGGAAACTCTTGTCTCTGTGTTTGGTGAACTTCATGACTGTAGCTTGCACTTCAGAAAAGCATTCAAAATGTCATATTTGGTGTTTGCCTTTTTGCCATATGAGATGACATTCAGAAGGAATTTCCTGGGTAGTCCTACTGGGTTTATCCTATTATTTTTCTAAAAAATATCATAGGCTAAAGTGCTTTACAGATTATTGACATTGCTCAGACAGCAGGGACTACAATTAAATCACAAATTTTAGAGGTGGATTAAGTTCACTTTAGAATGATTTAGCTTCTGTAAATGGAAGTTTTGCAGATCCTTGTTTGATAAAGTTGGTTAATCAGTAGGAGAATGTTTGGAGAATTATTTCTCAAAATGTTTGAGCTGGACGAAATAGGACAGTTGCATAATGGAATTTGTCATACAAGAAAATTATAGAACTTCTTATTTCTCCTAAATATTTAATATGTAATTAATGATTTCTGTAGAATTCTTTAGGAAGGATGAAAACAAAACTGAATGTATAAGGCAATCTTTCTAGTCAGCCATCCTCCATTGATTTGAATACAGCTATTCTCATGCTTAAATTACACATATTTTCAGAAATTTTACTGAATAAAATTATTCTATGTACATACCTTGTTTTTTACATTTTTAATTGACATTATCCAACTATATAACATACATTGTGATTTTTTTGAATGCAAGTGAAACTTAAGGTCCTAATACTCTTACTACTTTCAGGTAGCAAGTTGAAATTGAAGATACATATGCCTACATTTATGTGAAAGCATAGGTTTAAAGACAATAACCAGATGTCAACTTTTTTTGCAGTCTGAAGTTAATGAAGGCAGAACAAGTCTCAGATATAATGAGCTTAACTTCAAGTAAAGGAACATCCAATGTAAAGTCCCTGTTTTATTTCTGTTGCAAGGGTGTCATTATCTATTTCATCTCCCACTATTTCCACACAAGATCTTACCAGTTTATGTGTTTCCATACCCTAACTTGCAACTTGTTTTCTTTACAACGATGAGCCAGACTGAGCACCCAGGTTGAGAAGACTGAATAAATAAAGAACACAGTGTTTTCATCTTGTTACGCTTCAAGCTCATTATGCAGTTTCACAGCACCCTAAAATGCATCTTTCCAGTATTTGGCTTGAATACTTTTAATATGTCCTGCGTTGATCACTGCACCAAGGAAGAATGTAATAATGTTCCTTCAGTAACATTCCCAGCATAAGTCGCTCTGAACAGTATTACGTAAGGTGTCGTTCCTGAGCTAAAGCTGATGAAGATTGTCCTAAACTAGTTCTGTCTGATCTGAATATCAAAGGACCTACATGGCTTTAGAGGTGGAAATGGATTTTGTACCACTGTTATGCCCCAAAATGATGGCTACTTCTTGAATCAATTCAGGCAGTGCCATAGATCATATGAAAGCCTGTATGTATAGCACCTTTTAATATAAAAGACCCAAATCTGAACTTAAGTTATAGATAAAATATACATGCACTTATTTCACTGAGAAGTAGACAAGGCGTTATGGGAGTCATCAATCAGAAAGCAAACATTTAACAACACGATCTTTTCATATGTCTTTGCCTCCACCTTTCTCTGCAATGACTGTAAACCTTTAAAGTAAATTTATGCCTTAAAATCATGAAGCATCTTGAGATATTATGGAATCTAGAGAACTGCAGTAAGGCAATTCTGTGCTTTGTAAGGACAAGGATATAATGCTTAAAGTGCTAACATAGATTGCAAGGCACATCTTTTTTTTTTATCCTTTCTTTGTTACTAGACTTCATTCCTGACAAATTTCGGCCAAGTTACTTGAATTTTTAGGTTAAATTTTAAATGGAAATCTTGATCCCTTCCCTTCCTGGGAAGGAAGATATTTAGGGTTTTTCTTACAGAAGTTGCAAAGACACTCTCAACAGCTGAATGGTAAATTGAAGAAATATTATTAATAAGCCCCAATACTTTAACAACTAGTGCATAAGCCAGTACAATTGTGTCCTCTGTATCAAATTCACCATACATAATCCTTTCTTGTGTTGAGCTCTGCTGATAAAGCAAGGATTTGTTAAAAATTATTTAGTGCTATTTATTACAGAAGTCATACAGGGCTCTTTCTTGTCAGCAGAGTTTTCAGGAACCAATCTGTGGACTTATGAAGAAATATAAAAAAATAACAATTTAAGAGGAAGGAGTGGAGGGGTGGAAAGAACATTTTTTCACACTTCAGTAGGAGTTCTAAAAACCAGTTTTCAGTAGTGTCCCTGTGAATAGAAATCAGATGGTATTTAAACCAGCATTTCCCCCACCACTTCAGGCGTGAAAGCAACTACTCTGATGGAGTTGCAAGGAGGAGACATAGCGATGGCAGGATACAGGCAGCACACAAAGGAGAAAGAAAAAATCTTTTAAACAGTGAATGAAACATACTGTTTGACAGCTAGAAAAGGCGTGAGTGTCAAGAAGGTAAAAGGGCAGTCTCCATAGGGGTGAGCAGAAATAATGGAGTGTGGACTAACCGGATGTGAAGGGATTATAATGATCATGGTAGCCAAGTGTGTAATTTGCAGTGAATAATTAATCCAGCATCTATATCTTTTTCAATTTTTTTTTTACTGTTTCTCATCAAGAAGATCACAATTTTCTTGCATCTGTTCTATCCTGATGATTCAGTGAGTGATTTCTGCAATTCAAGCCTGGTCTGTATGCTCAACACAAGTAAAATTCATTGTGAATATACAATATCTGAAATCCTAGTTCAGTTTTGATGGAACACATAAATCACATGGTATTTTGTTTTTTTTTTCTAATTAGTGAGTGTAACTCCAACAATTGTTATGACATTTCTCCCTATTATGTATTCAGAATACGTTTTTCATGAATACTCTTTTAAAATGGACTTTCTCTTCAAATGATTATGACAGTAAACTCATTGGCATGAATAATACTGCAATTTTTGACAATCTAGGGACTTAAAATTCCATGCAAATTTTTTGTTAAAGGGGAAGAGATGGCATAAGGGAACAGCCTAAATTTCAGCATGCATAATTACTTCTCCCCATGCTAAAATATCTGATATAGTCTTTATTAAATGAAATAGGTCTCCAAGCCTCTGCTTGCCTCTCACTGTAGAAACACTGGTATATGTGCAACTGAAAGTAAATATGTAGATTTCTCAGATATAAGACAGGCTAAACATACCTCTGTACCAGAAAGACCCAACTGCCTATCAAGGAAGCTTGGGGGAGAATTACATTCTCAATAAACAAGCAAATGTTCTCTTGGAATGCCAGGATGACAGTCTCAATGCACTATACTGGAGTAATTAAAAAAAAAAAAAAGAAATATGAGTGTGGTCTCATTTCATGACAGGTTCGTAAAATTCCAGAGGGAAGCGTTCAGTCTAGTTAGACCCATTGAAAGGACAGGAATGCAATTAAAACATAAACAACAACTTTCAAACACAGAAACAACAGAGAGCACAGAAGGAATAATAGTGACAGGAGTCTGGAGCAAGGAAGATTTATCTTTGGTGGAAGAGGATTAGATTAGAAAATGCTTAAGCAAACGAGACAAACAAAACCATAGGCCCCAATACAGTGCACCCATAAGAGTTGAGGAATCTGGATTGTATCATTGTGATGCCTCTTGATAATCTTTGAATTGCGTTGATTGGGAGAGGACTGGAGGAAGACAAAAGTCACTCCTATTTTCAAAAACCACAAGATAGAGGACCAGTAGAATTACAGGCTGGTTAGCCTGTCCTTCCTGGGAAGATGATGGATTGGTTAATCCTGGGAATCATTTCCAGGCAAGTGAATGACAAGAAAAAACAATAGGAGCAGTCAGAATGCCTTCACCAAGGACGAAGCATGTTTGACCAGTGTGGTAACATTCTATGGTGAAGTAAGTGCCTTGGTAGATGAGGGAAAAGCACTGGATATCGTCTACCTTCACTTCCGTAAGATTTGAAAATTGACTTCCATAGCATCTTCACAGAGGAGCTGATGATATATAGGCTACATGAACACTCATTGAGGTATATTGAAAAGGGTCTAGAGGGTAGTAATCAGTGGCACAAAGTCTAGTTAGAAGAGAGTCACTGGCAGTGCTCCCAGACAGATGCAGCAAGCAGGGCAGTCAGAGGCAGCAGGCTGATACCCCATTCCTCATCTGCCTGGGCACTGTGCACAGTGCAGCCTGCATGCCCATGTGCTTCCATTGCTTCTGCTTTGGATGGATCAAACAGTGGTCCAGAAGGAGAATTACATGCTTGGTCTGCAGGCAGCCTTTTGACCATGCCCTGTATGTAGTAAGAGTAAATGATGACTTCTAGGAGTGTGCCATTGGCTCATCCACCCAGCAGCTGAGGAATGCAGCCACTTTCCAAACCTGCTGCTAGGCACGGGATCTGGAAAGCTGAAGTGAAGACTATACCGATATAGACTGAGGAAGGGAAGTCACTAACCTTCTTCTATGTCTTTTGCTGTTAGGTCACTGATCTCATTCAACAGTGGAAACAAACTTCCTTTATCACAGTATCACAGTATCACAGTATCACAAGGTTGGAAAGGACCTCTGAGATCATCAAGTCCAACCTATAACCTAACACTAACACCAACACTAACACCAACCATCATCTAAACCATGGCACTCAGTGCCTCATCCAGTCTCCCTTTAAACACCTCCAGGGTCGGTGACTCCACCACCTCCCTGGGCATCCCATTCCAATGGCCAATCACCCTTTCAGTGAAGAATTTTTTCCTCATATCAAGTCTAACCTTTCCCTGACAAAGCTTAAGTCCATGCCCTCTGGTTCTGCCATTGGTCACCTGAGAGAAGAGACCAATCCCTGCCCAACTACGACCTCCTTTTAGGTAGTTGTAGAGAGCAATGAGGTCTCCTCTGAGCCTACTCTTCTCCAGACTAAACAGCCCCAACTCCCTCAGTCGCTCCTCATAGGGCTTGTGCTCCAGCCCCTTCACCATCTTCATTGCCCTCCTCTGAACACATTCCAGTATCCTAACATCCTTCCCAAATTGGGGGGGGCCCAGAACTGGACACAGTATTCAAGGTGAGGCCTGACCAGTGCCGAGTACAGGGGGACGATAACTTCTCTGGTCCTGCTTACTACACTATTCCTGATGCAGGCCAGAATGCCATTGGCCTTCTTGGCCACCTGGGCACACTGCTGGCTCATGTTGAGCTTCCTGTCCACCAGCACTCCCAGGTCCTTTTCTGCCTGACTACTCTCCAGCCACTCTGTCCCCAGTCTGTAGCTCTGCATGGGATTGTTGTGTCCAAAATGAAATACCCGACATTTGGACTTATTAAACATCATCCCATTAGAATCAGCCCAGCTCTCCAATCTGTCCAGGTCCCTCTGTAGGGCCATCCTACCCTCTAACAGATCAACCCTTCCTCCCAGCTTGGTATCATCTGCAAATTTGCTGATGATGGACTCAATCCCCTCATCCGGATCGTCAATAAAGATATTAAACAGGACAGGACCCAACACCGATCCCTGGGGGACACCACTGGTGACCGGCCGCCAACTGGATGAGACACCATTCACCATCACTCTTTGGGCTCGGCCATCCAGCCAATTCCTAACCCAGCACAGAGTGCTCCCATCTAGGCCATGGGCTGCCAGCTTCCCTAGGAGTCTACTGTGGGAGACAGTGTCAAAGGCCTTACTGAAGTCCAGGTATACCACATCCACAGCCTTCCTCTCATCCACCAGGCGAGTCACATGGTCGTAAAAGGAGATCAGGTTGGTAAGGCAGGACCTACCCCTCCTAAATCCATGCTGGCTGGGCCTGATTTCTTGACCGTTCTGCAGGTGGCCCATGATTTCACCCAGGATTATCTTCTCCATGATTTTACCTGGGACCAAGGTCAGGCTGACAGGTCTGTAATTACCTGGATCATCCTTACGGCCCTTCATATGGATGGGCGTCACATTGGCCACTTTAGTCTTGCTTTTGCTGCTAGTGTGCAAATAGAAGTCTTTCTTGCTGGTTTACATATCTATTAGCAATTTCTACTCCAGATGAACTCCTAATTCCCTAATTTTGTTACTGTATACTCAAGTGTTATTTCTATGTTCCTCTAGTGGTCCATAGTAGTTTTCACCTTATAACCACTAGATTTTTCTGTTTGAATTCAATCGACCAATTTATCTTTTCAATAGAGCTTCTCAACATCTTGGATATTAGAATAGTTTTTTCCTTTTCTACTAATTTTGTCCTTGATGACCTATCCCACACTCTTCTACTCTTCAGATTTCACAACCAGTTACTTGAACAAGCTGAAATCAAGCTCCTGAAGGCAAGGCTTATTCATTATTCTTCTAGTTGCTTTCTTCATTTCTCTCAGGATCTTTATCTCCACTATTTCATCTCAATGACTTTATAGGCAAATATGGAAATGAGATATGAGGCCAGGTACAGTGTTTGCCATATGACCTTGTCTGGAGGGAGGAAATACTGGAAATTAAGTACGCCCTTAACATATGGTAAGAAAAACACAACTTTTGCTCACAGAGTTCGATGAATATTATTTCCATCATCCAAATGAGGCCATGGCACCAACTTATCGTTGTTACTGTTTTTAACTTACAAACACGAAGACAAACGAAACTCATAATTCAGAGTTTAGAATTTAGGTACCCGCAAGTAACTCAAGAAGCATTTCAGATTACCACATGAAAAACTACGTTATTTCTTCGATATAATTAGGCCGTTTCAAAGATGGTGTGTGGGGAAAAATAGATCTCATCTTGGTGAAAGAGCTGTAGATATGTCAAGTCTCACTTGTAGAGAAGTGAGACTCATCTAATTGCCTCCTGTCTCACTCTTTCCCTCTTGGAGAGGCATGCATTTCATTCATTTTCAGGACAAAACCAGAACCTTCCTTTTAGTCCATAACCACCACATACCAGATGTGGTCAAACATCAGCAGCCTCACCTGGGATCAGGTGATGCTTGTTTCTTATTCTTGAGTCGTGAAGCAAGAGAGAAGACAGGGACTGCAATGTCATCCAGTACTGCAATGTGTCCTGTATGTCCAAACTCATTTATTGAAATGCAATTTACCAGAGAGATAACTTTAGCAGAACTGTGGAATTTGCACACCTAAGATTCTTCTCTATGGGTTCACTACTGTCTACAAAGATATGAGGTTATATTCAATGGCACTTCTATAGGGCTTTTGTGCTTTCTATCCAGACCTTTTGTTTTCTGTGAAATTCTAGTAACTGATTTTTAGGTCTAGCTTTTCTCATCAAATTTACAAGGAATTCACAGGAGATACAGGGATAAAAAAGATATGTATATAGGTAACCTAACCCCTTCTTTCTTAAGGAAAGCATTTTCTATATGTTTTTAAAGAAAAGATAAAATCTAAGAAAAAAGTAGAGTGACAAAATCATTGCAAAAGAGGAAGGTATCTGGGACTGTAACATTCTTATATCCAAAACCCTTCAATATTTACAAATATACAGGAAAAAAAACTTTCAGACATATTTGGCACAATTTGAGTCTGATTCTTCATGGATAAGTTGCCATCTACTATGTAATCCCCGTAATGTAGATAAGCAGGCATATTAGGTGGAAGTAGGTAGTCAAATGTTGCAAGCGCCAACACCATCTTGAGACAACATTTAAATGCAGATAGCTAATAAAAACAATATTCAAGATACAGTTTGCAGTCAGTGATAAACCAGTGTCCTGGTTCTCCTGAGATACAGGATCAGGTAAGCCAAGCCAGAGGAAAGAAGCCTATAGAAAATCATACTATACTTTGTGTGAGGAATGAAATCACCATACACTGAACACAGTATTCTCAGAGAATATAAGGAAAGATTTTCAAAGAGAGAGACATCTTTATAAGGGAGACCAAAGTCTGAAATATATTTGCATATGCTGCCTATAAGATTATTGAAACAGAGTGCTCCATAATCCTCAGGAATACTGTGGAATAAACTGATGATGTGCCACAATTGATGACCCAAGACCAAATGGGCCTAGGATTTATCCAGGTGAAGCTTGCACCAGGATTTTAAATGGGGTGGTTTTAGAGGTGGGAGAAGTAAAAAAAAATCTGTAGTTATCCCAAACTATTTAGACCATGAAATAAGTTAAGTGCTCATTAATGTTTATAATATGGCAAGTGGTTTTTGTTCTAAGACAGAAGAATGTAACACTTCATATATATATATGCAAAGGAACCATATGTAATCCATAAAACAACATGGTAAATTTTGTCAAAATCTTAGAATTCTGATTAGGATGTATAGTAAGATTTATTCAAATGTGCATTAGAGTAGTGCCCCCTAAAGGTAATGACTAAAGACTCTTCCTATATTGAGTACATATCTACTAAATTGATTGTTCTAATTATAAAGTAAGGCCTCAATTTTCACCCTGAAAAATGGAGACTGTTAAAGTAATTCCAAGATTCTGAGATACAAAGGCAATGTATTAATTATTTACATAACTGTCTTCTTAGAATGTGTACAGTTAACAGAAGGATGCTATTTGGTTGAAAAAAGGAAAAGATCAAATGGAGCCAAGAGGTCTGTATTTTATTTATGTGGACTGTTTCATAATTTGTATAATTTTCTTCAAGTAGTCCTCCCAACAATAATTCTCTGTGTTTTAATAGTAAACAGGGAATGACATAATTTTATTACTCAGCAAGTTGTAAAAGATATAAAGTTTCTTCCCTTTACTATGAACTTTCCTTATTTATCAAAAAAACTCACTCCAAACTTCAAAACTGGACCTAATCAGTCATTTTTTTTTTTCTACTTTAACTGCTATTGGATATATTCTGTGTTTACAAACACATCTTTACAAACACATCTCTTTTGCTATATCTGTGTTTCATTTGTTCTTCTAGTAAGCTTGAACACCATGCCACCCACAGGAGTACTAAAGAATTTGAAGAAATGTATTGTGATTTAACTCTATATTCAATCCACTTAGTACAGCAAACATAATTTTCAAAGCACAGATGAATAATCAGACTGGTAAATTTTATCCTCATTTTCCAAATAATAATAGAAGTAAGAGGAGATATGGGAGGTCCTACAGTGCTTTGTTGTGGCAAATAGCATGTAGTATGTACTTTTTCTCTTTCTGTATTACAGTAGATCAGGACTATTTGCTGCCAGGTGTCTGATTGGTAGGTTTGTACAGAACATACTCTCTCTAATGAGAATATTCTTCCACTTCTTGGTTTAAATTTATTTTCAGCACTTTATACCCATATTCCCTTGTGCAAACATTGCCCGTTTGCTTAAATAGGTCCTTTCCTTCTCTCATGTTCCTATTAGAACTTCCCTGATGTTATTTTAGACAGCAATCATATCCTCTCTCATATTCCTTTCATTTTGAAAGGCTCGAGATATGAATTTTTCTAGACTGCAAAGAAAGCTTCTTCATTCCCTTCACCTTCTAAGTAGCTCTTTTCTGCATTTTTTTTCTGTTTTGTTTTATAGCTGGGATTTCATAGTTCATTTATATTAAAATTGTACATGGAATTCGCACATATACATATGAAGTTTTTATTACTGCACTCCATTAAGATTATTCTTGAAGTTTTTGACTTTTGCTCATGATAAGCTGTAATTTTTGGGGACAAGTTTTTTTTTTATTGTTGTTACAGAAGTATTTTATTTTTCTTTAAATTGTAGGGAAGTTACATATACTCACAGGAATGACCTCTACAGACTGAAATTCAAGTGCATATTTGCTTATAAATTTGGAATGGAAATTTTATGACTGAACAACCCCATTCCTCTCCCCTCCTCCCAAACCACCTCTAGTGCATTTTAACATATTATTTGAAAGTACTCTTGGGTGTATTGTTGTTCTGAAAAAGCGGAAGGTCTGTCACCACATTCAATAAATTTGGCAAGGACAACGCTATTACTTTTCAATCTACCACATGCATGGATAGCATAGGACTCTCAGTGAGCCAACACCAAGCAGGAGTTTTGTTTTGGTTGAACAGAAACTTCCATGTCAAGTAAGGAACATTACTTAATACCAAGGAATTACAACACCAGCATTGACATAAATGTTGGCAGCACCCTTTCCACTGGCATCAGAGCAGATTATGGTTCACACAGGACTGCCCAAAGAGTGATGATCTATATGAAATGCTCCCAAATAAGAAAAATTTTGAAAGGAAAATTGCAGATGACAAGGATTTTTCAGGACACTGCTGAGATGGAACACACTTTCTCTTCTGTTCTCAGAAGCATCCTGCCTGTAGAGATAAACTAACCGTAATAAAATCTTTTTCTCCACCTATTCCCTTCTGATGGCAGCAAGAGGAATGATAGCAGGGCATGATAAATCCTGGGTGGTGACTGGGGGTGTGTGATGGCAAAAAATCCTTCAAATTAATTTCTACACAGCTTTGTCAAACTCTGGGCCAAATCTATTGATAATATGACCTGAAAGTAGACAGTAAAGAGGTTTAGGGAATTAGCATGGCCCATAATTTCCAAAAGCAACATTTGGAGTGCTTAAGTATAATAAAGAGTAAATGAATGTGTTGAATAGTTAACATTTACTGCAGAATACTATTTCCAATCAGTCCTTTCTTTGTGTTTGCCTGCCCCCACGCTCTTCCTTCCTGTTCCATACGTATTCATACCTCTCACTGTCTTACTTCCCTCATCCCTAGATTAAAAACAAAAAAAAGAAATGAAACTTGTTCATATTTAGCATATATAAGTAATAAAGTAAACAGGCATCGCTTCAGCCTGTAATCCCTGAGGAGAAGTGCAGTGAATATTTAAGAGCATGTGAGAATGCTGCAGATGGGGTAAGAAGAAGAATATTGAGCTGAAACAGTGTGGGAGGATGCAGCAGTCACAATGATATGGTTACATCAGTGTTATATCAGCTGTATAATCTCACCATGTAAATTAGTGAATTTTTGTGGGAGGAAGAAATACATCTTAAAGAAATTTCTAATACAATTGGAAGAAAAAAACACTTTTGATGATGGTAAGTTTTTTGGTTAGTATTATTTGTGAAATTGAGCATAGAAATAATAATTTGGAAGTAAAAAAATTTGACAGAGAAGGCAGTTGAAATCAGGGAAAAAAGGCTGAGAGGGTAATAATTGAAATATACTCCAGTCTGGGGCATGCACAGTGATTTTACTCCTCTAAAATATTATTATCAGTTTCTTTAAAACTACAAGTTGTGAAGAACTCTTTAAGTCATAGACTGGCAGATAGCTTCATTCAAAAGAAGCCTATTGTGAGACATTGAATCCACATAGGTGTGGAGAAGTCCAGTTTTAAGGTTGGATTAAGATGACTATCACTGCTTGATATTTGCTCTGGGGTCACAATAGAAGGTAACATACTTGTGTAATTAATAAGAATGTCCTGTAGAATATACAGTTGAACACGAAGTTATAATGTGCGTTTGCTGACATTAGGATCTTTGTTGTGTCCCACAAAAATACTTCCTACTAAGCAGAGGTGTTTTTGAAACCAAGTTCTTAATCTGATGACACTAGGAAGGCAATTGATTAACTAGTTGCCCTGTGGCTTCTTTTGTTGATGAATTTACATGTATATTTAACATAAATAAAAAAAAGTCTGGAAAGATCAATAGAAGACTTTAACACATTTATCAGAAATGGAATTAAATCTTGTTTTAAGTAAATGAGAGTGTTTGGTAGTATTCCTCACTTCAGTTTTTAAGAAAAGTAGAATTTTCTTTCATTGTACTTTGATCTAAATAGAAATAAAGTAACACTTAAACACAGGATGTAGAAATCAGAAGAAAAACACAGTGATACACAAATATATGACTTTGCCCACCACAAATAAGTTTTAGTTTACTATATTCCGTAGTAAGCTCAACCTGAAGACAATCTCTTATATTAACGTAGCTGGCAATAAAATAAGAAAAACTGAGAAGCTTCATTTTAGAGGCAGAATTGAAAATCGTATACATTAAAGCTAACAAATAGCCTACAAGTTTATGTGATATCGCTTGGTATTCCCCTCCTGTTTTCAGTCCCTTTTCAAAACCATGTTGTCCCTCATTTGTTGCAAGATGTCACTATTTTTCTGTCAATTATTCTTCCTTTCTGTTAATTGACAAACGGCAAGTGGATTTACTTGTAGATGAAAATCACAGTTCAGAGATGATTAGTAATATCTTGCAAAACAGTATAATAATTCTATATCTTAATTTATGTACACAAATCTCTCAACCTATTAAATATAGCCTGACCATATACTTAATACTCATAATACTCACAGATTTAAAATTCTAAATATTCATAAAGCTATTCTGAAAACGTACAGTACATTAGAAAATTTTCCTCTTATCTGAAATGTGGAAGAACTGCTCTGAGTCCAAAAAGCAAGCTTGCATTTAAGATTTAACTAGATAAAGATTATGATTACTCTTTAATCTCTTCATAGATAACCTGGGTGCAGGACTCAAGGGTTTACTAACCAAGTCTGCTGATGACAAGAAACTGGTTGGAACTGTTGACACTCTTGAGGGAAAAGAGGCCATGCAGAGGGATCTGGACAAATTGGGGAGCTCGACAAACACCAGCCACATGAATTTTAACAAGAGAAAGTGTCATGTTTTGCACGTGGGACATAGACACCCTGGATACATGTACAGACTGGGGAGAGAGAGGCTGTAGAGCAACCCTGTGGAAAGGGAGCTGAGCGTTCTGGTTGGTGTCAAGTTTAACATGTGCCAACAGTGTACCCTGGCAGCCAAGGGGGCCACCTGTGCGCTGGGCATCATCAGGCATAGCACTGCCAGCAAGTGAAAGGAGGTGACTGTCCCACTCTACTTTGCACTGCTGCAGCCCCAACTTGAGTACTGGGTGCAGTTTCGGGTGCCAAAGTGCAAAAAGGGCATAAACTACTGGAGAGTTTTCAGAGGAGGCCACAAGGCTGATGAAGGATCTAGAGGACAAATCCTATGAGGAGCACCTGAAGTCACTTGGTCTGTTTAGCCTGGAGAAGAGGAGACTGAGTGGGGACTTTATAGCCATTTACTGCTTCCTTACAAGGGAAGCAAGAGGAGCAGGTGCTTATTTCTTCTCTCTGGTGACCAATGGTATGACTCGAGGGAATGGCAGGAAGATATGCCAGGGAAGGTTTTGGTTATATATAAGGAAAATGTTCTTCACTCAGAGGGTGGTGAAACGCTGGAACAACTGCCCAGGGAAGCAGTCATGGCACCAAGGCAGACAATATTCAAGCATCATTTGAACAATACCATCAGAAACATGGTGTGAATGTAGAGATTGCCCTGTGTAGGGATAGGAGTTGGACTAGATCCTTTTGGGTCCCATCCAATTCTATGACTCTTTGATTCTATGACTAGGTCACTGCTTTATCCTCAAACTTCTGATGTACCTGGTACAATTTTCTAACATTTTTACCATGTAGTTTTTTCTGTATATGTAACAATGTGTATACAATCAAATTTGATCTTTTCTACTTTGCAATATTTTATGAAATGTAACTTTATTTTATTTATTGTTTTTCATTTCTACTTACACAAATTTGAACAAGGTTATGATCTCATTTTTTAATGAACCTAGCTTGCGTTCAGCGTTCAGAGAATATTAAGCAATCCCATTTGTGTTCTTTGGTCGTGCCAGGGGCTAAATGTGTTCTTTATGAAACAGCTTTAAGGTTACTCAAAGCAACCTTGCTAAAAAAAAACAAATAAATTACTCAACTTTCCTGCTCCTATTCTTAATCACTCGTATAATTCACTGTTTGTTGACCAGAGATGAGGCATTTGAGAAAACATCTTGTATCCCAAGATTTGGCCTTCAGTTCTTTTCATTGCAGGCCTTTAAAAAAGGTAGAGAACAATTTATCAAATCTACTCACCTTTGTTCTTTTCGAAGATTAAAAAAATCAAAAATGCCAATATAACTCACGTTGATTCCTTGCAAATCTATATCCGGTATTTTAAAGCCATTACCTTTTTAAGAGGCTGCTGTTGGGAAGATAGACAGCTATGTGGATGTTTAAGAGAATCATAGCAGATAAGAGGAGATCTTGCTGGAATGTAAATTTGCAGTACGGTAACTATTTTTAAGATCCAGTTTTAGGTGGGAAGAGGAAAGTTGAAATAAATTCCAAAACGGGAAATGAAAACAAAAGCAGGAAGGGAAACAAGAAGAAAGAAAAAGAAATTGGATGGTGAATAGGGAAAAAAAAGGAAATAATGAAGGAGGAAAAATAACAAGAATTAACTAGAAGAGTCTTTAAACCTGTAATACGTTATTACCTTTGCTAAGAGCAGGCCTCAGTCTCTGTTACAAATCTGCATGTCCTCAGGACTGTGCCTTGCCAGGCTTACCATGGCTGATTTTTCACTGACCTGCTTGCATTTTTCTTGATCTGGTTTAACTATAGCTAGTTACAAGGTGGCTATGTCTGGTTTGTTTTACTTTTGTTTATCTTTATGTGGTACAACCACAGCTACACAACGATGGCAAGAAGAAACTGTTACTCTGCTTAGAAGGAGATATTTGCAACTCTGACACAATGACACAGATCTGATGATGTAGTAAAAGCCTTTAGGTAGGGGACGCAAGATTCAGTGCAGAGGAGTGCAGGTGCAGGATGTTAAGGTGGGTCACTTGGACTTGGTATGCCAAATCTATAAACAGTTCTTCCATGGCCAGTTAAAGTAACACAGACCTGGAGCTGGCTGAAACTAGTTCTAGAGGTAAGTTCACTAAGTGAATAAAGAAATAGTATCTAACGTTCATAAAAGGGAATATTTATAGTACATTTGAGCTTATCATGGAGGTGCAGACCAATAAAGAATGATCCAGGTACAAAAACATGTTCAGAAACATGGAGGAATGACCGTAAGTGTATCCCAAAAAGAGGAACCATCATCAGCAGCATGTCATCCTTCCTAGTCAAGGACTTCTGATGCTGGCAGCCCCCTTTGCAACACCACCACCAAAGAAAAGCCACTAACGTTTGGACACAAAGGAGTAAGAGAAAGGTGAATCTAACAGCAGGGTGAAGGGTAGAAACAAAGTAACATGTATATTATAATTCTATTCCTATTATTATTTTTGTTTCTTCTGTGTAATAATGCAATGTTAACTACTGATGATTTTTGGATTGGACTTAAAATTTCAATTATACTATCAATTCATTTGTATATTCATACTTACGGCATCTTTCTACTCTGCACATAAAACAAGATTTTGATTTTAACAGGGAAAGGAAGAAAATGTGAAGGAGAAAAATATATAGGACAAAAAAATGGGCAAAGGGAAGGCAAAACTGTAGAGGGAAATCAGAAGGGGAAAGTGAAAGGCAAAGTGAAAGGGAAGCACGTTGCAATGTTTATTGCTAAGTAAAACAAACCTATTTTTATCAGAGCTGAGGAAAAAAGGGGAAAGAAAATAAAATTGGCTGCAAATAGTTTTAAATATACAATTACTTACATTTGGGAAGAAATTCAAGCAAGTGTTCAGCTTTATCTACCTGCATTTTGTCCGAGCACAGTGGCCAGATTTGGAAACCAACCAATTCTAGTGACCTCGTCTTAGGAATATTAACAATAGCACAGAGGAATGAAAATCACTCCCTCTTTTTATTATTATTTGTCTGCACAGCAGAAAACTGTGTGTTGCAATTTAATGTGGATAAAGAAAGTACAAATGACCACTATTAATAGTCCACTCTTTTAGACCTCCAAAGGCACTTGGGATTGAGCTGCAAATGTACTAAAGGTGACTACTGCTGGTTTTCACCACTGGGCTCCATAGACAGCAACAATGCAACACAAAGATAGATAAAGAAAAAGAAAGAAAGAAGAAGTTTTCATCTAATGAAAATTTACTTCAGTGGAGCTGTGCCAGTCTACACTAATGAGAGATGGTTGGACTTGGTGAACTTAGAGGTTTTTTCCAACCTTAATGGTTCTATGAAATCTGTTCCAAGTAGTCTGCAGAATTGACCTCTCCTTCTTCTCTAGGCAGAAATTGCACCGACTTTGACGAGAATCTGTTTTCAGCTGTCTGTATTTTATTTCAAGTTTACAGTACTTGGAAGGAGGTGGGTTTGGTGTTTTTTTTTTCCACGGTGTTTCTGAGCTCTCACTCTTGGAGTACAGTGATTACAGAATAAAATACCAGTTTTATTTACTGAGTGAAGCATCATACACAGAGAAATGCTCTTCTGTCACAATGAGCAAGTCATTACTCAAATACAGCAAAACGCTTTATAAAAAATAGAAAAAAAATCCACATCCTTAAATATATATTCAAGTAATAAAGAAAGAAGGATGATGGTAGGAAAGATCAGAGGTTTCTTTAAGCCAACACCGCTTTTAAGAAAGTAGGTGTATTTCATAGGAGAGTTATCAAATGATTACCAAAATTTAATGATAGGGATGTCACAGTGTTACAGTGTCATTCATTTCATCAGATTTATAAAGATGAGGTGGAAGACACAAAAACTAAGGCTGTGTCAAGAGTTTTTATCCTTGAGAAGACAGACTGCAACGCAATCACGCCTTCTCTTTGGCAGTGACCGGCACTGTGTGTGTATTGACGTGTGTGTATAGATGGGGCATGCATGATCCCTGTGTGTGACTGTGGTTCATCCAATGAGCTTTTCATTCATATTACAGTATCTAAATTCCTGAGGGGTTAGTCCTCCTTGCTTCAAATACTATCTTCCTCTCAGACCTGCACTTGTTTGAATTTTAAACAAAAAAAAAAACAGAAGAAAGAATTAGCTAATATGTATGTGTAGGGGAAACTGCAGTGCAGCTCTCTTCTTCATGCTCCAGCACAGTATCGTGCTTACCCTCCTTGTTAAATTTTAACTCCAAAAAAACTTGTGTTGTCTCGTCATGAGAAGGGAGCAACTGCTATTTTGTTTGGATTTCAGTAAGCACTTTGTTGAAATGATTCAATGGAAGGGAATTAAAGGGGAAAAAAAAATGAAAAAAATCCAATTCCCATCTACCTCACTTTTTTTTAAGTACTAAATCAACAATTATTGATTTAATATCTGGATTTAATAGTGAATTAAAAAAACTGTATCAGAATCAAGGTGAGGATTAATGTTTATTTTAATAGTGGAATTAAGAGCATCCACTTGCTGATTTCTGTCAACCAGAAATCTTACCATACATAATTTTTTTTTGTCGTGAATATTTTCAAATTCAGGCATTTTCAAGTACTCATTCCTGTGGGATGTAACTTATACAAAATGGAGTTATGTCTACTTTGCAGACAATATGAAGTTGTTTCAGAATTTCTGCAGCCCATTACCAGGTCTCTCACTCTGGTTTAGTTTTCTGAACTAAACATTTTTTTTGTCTCAATTTAACTGGTTTTAAATGTGTTTATTTCTCACACGGTTTGGAGAAGTTATTTCATATATTTTCTCACTCACTTTTACTGTTCTTTCACTCTTACTTTGTTTTCTCCGTCTTATAACCAGACATTAGAACAAAACGCGTCCTCTATTGAAGTCGACAGTAAACGTCCATGACTTTATTTTGCATACACAATTATAATGACATTTTAAAAGACACTGTTCTTTCAGTAAGATTCTGATCTGTGTCTCCCTCTCCAGCTGAAATTTAGAAGATCCTTAGCCAGTCAGCTTGGCCACTTCAGTGGCTTGAAACACATTAGAAGTAGGGTTCATGTTATTGAAAGAAAGTAATGTGAAAAGTATTTTCCTCAGGAGGTACTTAGCTTTTCTCTGCTGACTATGAAGGGAATCTAGGCACCTAGCTTAGATAAGATAACTATTTTTCAGTGATAAACTTACTTGAAAAGAATAGGAAGAATTCATCCCACTTAGATTAAGGCATGTAAGTTAGATATTTCAGTATAAAGTAGTCATTCTACGCTCCTTATATAAGTAAGGGAGAGTTCTAAGCACTTTTGCTTTTTCCTCTGGGCTCTCCATTTCATCCTAAAATGTCTTGTTAAAACGAGCTGGATGACTTCATACTTCCAAAATTGAGAGAAAATTATCTGACATATGTGTTCAAAAGTACTCAGCACAAAAATATTTTAGTCATATCTGTACAATCAGTGTAATGAAAAATAATCACTCTAATATTTGGTGGGAGTTTTTAGAGAAGCAGAAGAAATAATAACCTTGAATTATTCTCATTAACTGATTCATATAACAATCTTTGATTTCACTCTGCTTCTTCATTTTATTTTCATCCTTAGCGATTTCTTGTTTAAAGATTCTTAGTTCCTTTTTTTTTCTGCCATATCTTCATCGAGCAGAGCAAGCTTTGAAGTAACTGTGAATATGGTGAAGAAAGAAAACTTAGATACATACCTGTGCTTTTCTCTCTCTTTCCCAATGCATAAACAGAGATATTGTGATAATCTCATACAAATTTCTAGATAGAAAGGGAGATGGATGCCCGGATAATAAAATGAGATGTATTATTTGGGTTGGTAGAGTAAACTAGGGAACCTGTTCTAACACTTTCACCAGGTGAAAGTTTCAGATACTTGTAAAGAAGCTGTTTTGTACTCTCCTTCAAATTGTTCATGTTTTCATGTTGAACGTCATTCTGTTTGATTATTATTAATTTACACTTGTTTGAGAAGTGAAAAATAAATGCTGAACTTAGAGCTTTCTTTTTGTGTTCTAAAAGGGTGAAATTTCATGCTTTTTTTGAGATACTTTTGCCAACGGACAAGGCATTTTTGTCTTGAATTGTTGTCTATCCAGGATGGTTCCATCTCCTCTGATTTTATCACGTTATGTGTACAGAGGTCAAGCGAGTACCTGTATTAATTCAAACCAGTTCTATGAAGAGTTATGAAAACTAGGGACAGACTCTTGACCTTAACAATTGATTCTTTAGTTCGGATGCAGGAATGATGTATGCTCCATAGAAATTCATTGCTCCTTCAGAAGACTGTTCTAATTCACACCCAGTGAAGTCCATTTAATTTATTTTCATTTACTCAATGTGGTAACTATTCTTTGGCATGAAGTGTTACTAAGAATCTTTCTCTGGCATCTATAAAGTATTTCAAAATTGGACAAACCTGGACTAAAATTTCATTTTGATATGACAAATCCCTCCTGCTCTAATCTTCTGCAGTCTAGTTATTTACTGGTTTTGCCTAGAGAGTTGCTTTTGTCAAACACTGGTATAGCCAAGAGATGTGTTTGTTTCTGCAAAATGCATTCTTTAATAATATTAGTCTTGATAACTATCAATGAAAATATCTTTGATTTACCATCCTCCACAGAATCTTTTCAGAGTTGTTGTTGAAAAAATAAAAAGACAGTAAATAAGACTTTTGGTTTAAGTAAGAAATACTTAGTTACGATCCAATATGTAGCTGGACTGCAGCTCCTTTAGAATAAAAAAACCAGCCTTTTGAACAGCAGTGTAGAAGTCCATAAAGAAATAATGTAAATTTAACTGCAAATCTAGCACATATTGCAGATAGATACAAGAAACTGGATAAAGTGTGTGCTTTTACCTGACTATTTTTTAAACCAGCTGCAGAACAGGTAAAGGCAATGCATGAAGAATAATTCAGAACTATTTTGATAAGCTTCAGATCATAGATAACTGACCAGCTATCCTCAAGGTGCATTTCCCTTTTATCATTATTTCTGTATGTTGCAATACCCAAGTGTTACTTCAACATCACTGCTTCTGCTTCTGAAAGATTGAAACCGGCATTCTCAATGAGATGGAGTTATGACTGTTTATACTATGTAATCCCTTTCATAAAGTCATTGTTGTGCACTGTAATGTTCTCTTATTTACTGGCTATTTAAGTGGATTCTGAAGGGGACTTTATGAACTTATATCAGGTTGTCTGTCTAAGGTCTGTATGATATTGTCAAAGTGTAGCAGAGTAACATAGTTAAAGTGAAATTTTTGCTTCTTTGTTTGCCTACTTCTGATTTTTTTGATTGGAGGAATTTGTAGTATTATTTGTATACCTTTAAGGAAAAGGTAAAAGAAAACAATACACAACTTATGAGGAAAAAAAAAAAGATTTAAAATCTACTTTGTTGTTTGATCATCAGCCATGCTACCTTTATTTTCTGCTGAATGATTTTTACTTTGACAGCGTAATGAGTATATCCTTCTCACTTCTGATGTTGGGAAAAGACTTTTCTGTCTCCAGATGAGGAATGTCAGGGAGTTAAGTTATTGTTTCCCCATATTAATGGCCTTGGCATTAGGATATATAGCATTCCTTTCTTATTTTTCTTATTATTCTATAAGTTTTACCATCTATGGGTCACCATCAAGAAAAGCAGCAGCCAGCACTTGGATCTTCAATTGCTTCTGTTACTTTAGCAATCTACAGGCAAAAATGACCTCAGCTACATGGGAGGTACATAAAAAGAAATACTTTTGGCTCTGTCAAAGAAAACTCTGCTTATGCTAGTATAACAGAACTGAAAATGGAGATGTTCATTTGAATGAAAAAAAAACCCCACAAACCCTAAATTTTTTTCTTTAACCTTTTTTTTTTTTTTTTGTCTTTTTCTATGTTCATTCATGAAGTAACCCAGTTTAATTTTGATATGAAAAACTCTTGTTGAAAGTAAGGCTCAATAGACTAATACCTTGCAGAGACAGTCACCCTGAGGTCACTTGTTGAAATCCAGCACAGATCAGTAGCATTGAAGCCACTTTGGCAGATATAAAAACTCTTCAGTGGACTTCAATCCGTCTAAAAGAGGTAAGTCCCTCTAGAGAAGTGTCGAGGAGTCTGAACTTGCCCTTCATTGAAGTAAGTTGCTGAAGCAGAGCCAATAGCTATGGCTCCATTTCATAGGTGATGAGGAGAAAGAAACATTGTATTTTGTAGATAAACCAAGTCATTCACTGCTCTGAATAGTCTGTCCAACGCATTTTTACCATCATTAAACATAATGTCAATTTTCTTAGGGACAACTTGTTTATAGTTTTTGTTTTCTCTCAGAGGTTAATAAAACAAGACTGTGCCAGAAGGGTGAGAAACATATAAACTTGAAGTGGAGGTAGTTTTATATTTTTCATAATTTACCTCTTCTTTTCTGGTAGTTGCTCAATTTTTCCTCTTTTAAATCTGATCTTTAATGTTACATCAAAAGATAATGTAAAAGCATAAAAACCAAGAACAAATTACTCAGGCATAAGTGCATTTATTTTTGAGATTTGGAGAACTTCAACCAACCAAAACAAAAACATGTTCTTTTGGAGAAAAGGGGAACAAAACCTCAAACACAAATAACAGCCCCAAACTTATTATGTAGGGAAAGAAAGATAAGGTATTATAAAAGTATCTTTATTTAGAAGTGACTCTGTCTGAATAACAAATACATACATATATCTCTTTTCCTAGTATGGGAACAACTAGCACTCCAGATACGTTACTTGTGAAAATTCTCAGGCATATAAATAATTTTCTACATTTACTTTGGTGTGTACAGGTTTCTGATGTCATCACTATATCAGTTATAATAAACAGTTACACATAATATACCTGGATATTAGAAACCAGTTGGCTGTAAAACTAAATTGTAATAGTGGTCCCCAACACACCTTTGAACTATCCGATTTGAAGTATCCCAATTTCCAGATATGCTTTAGGCTTAGTTTTAGGTCAGGGGGAATTTTCACACATCCACCTTCTTCTGAAGGTGAAAAGCTTTTAATAATATGGACGTAGCCTTTTCAGTGCCAGTTGGTAGCAGTGCCAGAAAACAGTGCTGGGCACACTTAAACAGACAATTTCTGTGTTTATTTTCAGCTCTGTCAGCTTGTAGATCCATAAACATTTATTTTCTGCCATTGCTAACAAATCAAAGAATCATGGAGTAGTTTAGGCTACAAAGATTGCTGGAAATCATCTTGCCCAACTTCTCACGTAGTGAACGGCTGCCTTAAGCTGTTCTGCACTCTGATCAAATTTTGAATATCATTAAAGGGCAGAAAACCCACAAGACCTTAGGGAACTTTTTTCAGTGTTTGACCACCCACAGGGCAGAAAGATTTTGCCCATATCTAATCAGAATTTCCATCCACTCTGGTTCAGGTGTTCATAATATGAATTTACCAGCAATGAAACTTACATCAGGTACCAGTGCCATTTATGTGCTGCACACGCCATACAGAGCTGACAGCTGGGAACCTAAGAAACCGCAATGCAGGATTTCAAGTCTAGACAGTGATCTGGTGAGTGTCTTCTGCCTTGGTTCCTCTGGAGGGAATCGTCTCAGAGCATGATAACAATGCACGTTCATATCAGTGGTTTACTGAATTCTGAAGTTAGATTCACTCTATATTTTCCCTCAGTATTCACAGGAAAGTGTCAGTCATTTCCAGAGGGTTATTCAGAACACAGGCAGGAAAAGGTGAGCTGATGACCAACTTTGGCAGAACTGCATTGTACTTCAAATGCTCCTCCCACCTTAGTTATCAGCTTAACTTTTTTTGTTGTCAGGTAGAGGTGTGGAGATCATGGTGACTCTGTGTTAGCAAAATAGTGGGACTGTAGTCATTTTAGTATCCCTAGTAATCTTTTATACTAAGCAATTATGTTACTTATGCTTTGAGTCAGGCTTTTGCTTCAAGTCAGTCTTAGCCTTCTTTCTTTAACAAATAGGTTTGCTTTTCTTAAATCTCTTTGAAATTGAGTTATTCAGTGATGTTTCTGAAAGCATGTGTACAGAAAATCACTGAATGATGTAATGAGATAAAAGAAAGCAAATAGGGCATTTGTAAGTCTTTGTCAATACAGCAAAAGGAAATTAGAGCATAGAGAGAATAATCTGCTAAACTTGACAAGGAAAAAAGCAGGCAATTAGAGTGAAGACATATATTCTGAAATGTTTGTGCATCCATATGGAGACAAAGTATGTGTGTAAGTATGTGCACATACAGCAATAAACATATATGCAAATGCAAACATACATATGAATGCACTCACGATGAATTTCTAATTATGATGAGAACAACATTTAAGCCTAGACTCAAAAGTTATCAAAGGCCTTGCAGAGATTCCCCCCGGAGTTTCTGAGAGCTGGGTTTAGTAGCCAGTAATTTCCAATTTCTTAGGTAATATGTAGGACCATAGTGCTGATTAGCCCTTAAATCATGCTCTCCATGGAAAAGTAAAGTCTTTAATTTCTTTAACGGTTAAAACATGTCTCTGCTTTCTCTTTTTCACCTTCAGAAGCTCTTGGTTAATTGCAATGTGGCCTTAGTATTTATTTTTGGGTGCTGAGGATAAGCAAGAATAGTCTTGCTGAAGGAAAATGCAAAGGGGTCTCATATTTGGGGAATTGGTTTCTCTAGTGGAGAAATGATACATCATTTTAATTCCTGAATTTTTAAAGTGATGCCTGGGGTTTTTAATCTTGAGTCTCCCTTTGACATTAATGGGAGTCATGTTGCTGAAATGAGCACGTGATGCTTTGAAAATTGAAAGTGACCATGTGTGATAGAATCATAGGTATAGGAGAGGTAAAATACCTGTTACACTATGAAACCCTGCCAGTTTTCCTTCTGACTCAAGAAATGAAGAGATTTACAACTCAGTTATTAACGTATTATTCAGTCCATCTATACATAAGTCAGAATACTTGCCTTCACTCCATTCACTGGAAGATTTCTGCACAGGGTAAATAGACTTTATCAAGTGTAAATGTTCCCTTCCTTAATCTCATCCCATCAGTTGTTATTCTTTTTGTGACCCATGAGTAATCCCTCTCACTCCACATATTTTACAACATTTTGGATATTTTCAGAACATTACCCTGCTTTCCCCTAGGCCCTGTTTAGTTGATTTATATAGATTTTTGGTTATTTTAATCTACTGACTTGGCAAGCCAAGCCTTAAAGTCCCCACAGGGATTTTCTCAGTATCTTTTCCCCTGAATACTCTAGACTCTTCGGGTCTTTTTCAGAGACAACACAAAAACTTCTAGCTTCGCTAGTGAGGAATCCATCGAAAATATCAAGTGTAGTGAGACAGTGTAAAAGGGTCTCAGATATGATCTGAGGATCATTTTGGGGTACAGATGTGTTTATTCCCTGTTTTTATGCAGCCCATATAATCTGTGGGAGGAGTGTGCACATCATTCTGATGCAAAAGGATTTTCTTCAAAAAAAGCCGTCCAGAAAGTAGCATCAAAAGGTTTGCAGAAAATAAGGTGCTTGACCCTTCAGAGTCATTTACTGTGTATACTGCAAGGAAGAAGGAATTGATAATCAGGATCCTGTGTCTTAAACATTGCTTATATTTTCTGTTGGTTTAACGTTTTACTTTATTCTAACCCTGTCTAATATTAAGACATGACAATTTCTCTTCAGTAGCACAGAACACCATTATACGTATTTACTCCCCCTATTCATCCTCTGAAAATATCTTGTATATATTTAAGTGCGAAAAAGGAAGGCAAATGAAGATAATATGCTTTTATGATTTGTATGGGACCAACCAAAAGGAATATACTGCTGCATTTTTCTGCAGTTTACAATGTAGAAAACACGACAAAGACTTGAGGAAAGAAAATGAAAAATGAATCAAAAATTAGTCATGCATTTTTAAAGCACAGCAAAAATATCTAGAGAAATTAATTGGGTAAAAGAGTCATTAAAACACAGTTGATGCTACCACCAGAAATCATTTAAACATCAAAGAAAAATTTTAAATCTTTTACTGTTCATTTTTCCTGCACCCTGTGAAGAATATTTTCTGGCTACTGCTTTATCATACTTGCATCAAAAGGCCACAGAACTTTCTAAAGCATCCTGACAGTGGAAGATGAAATTAAGATATTTTGCATGGAAAAAAAAGTGAGAAATTTCATGTGGTTCTTCCAGTTAATAATTAATAAGCACAACAGTCCTGAGGGTCTGATGGGAATACATATTCTTTCTTTACTGTTAGGGATATTCAGGTGTTAAAAAAATGGGTAAAAGCAGGAATGGGTACAACTAACTTAAATAAGTCTCGCCTCAGAAACACTGATTCAGAGTAACAGTATTTCTCTTAAGTACCAGCATTTCTCTTAAGTACCAGCAATCTACCAGGAGGCCACATTGTAATTCTGAAAATTCCTCAGATTTCACCCTGGAAATGTGCCTTTAGTATGTGCCTGAACTTGTATTCACTTTGGAAGGTGTGTGGGCATATGCACCTCTGTTAGTTTCTGCATGTTAACCACAAGTGATCTCTTTAACAGCAAAATACAGTCATTGATGTTGTAATTGTCCAGCTTTTAGTAAGAGCACAGACCAAGGTGTACCTGCTAAAAATGTGACTTCATGTCATTTTCCATTTCAAAGGATTCAAAACTTTATCTTCTGTTTCCTTTGCAAGTATCCTACCCAGCAAACCACAGAGTGTAGTGATTACAGAGAGAGCGGGGTGCTAGAACATTTTATTCTAGCCTGGGATTGTGAGTCTCTTCAGATGAGAAAACAAGTCATGAATCCAGGATAAAGGAAATGTGTTTCACATTACTAAACATTTGATGCACAGCTAGGAAAGGGAAATATGTTCTAAGAACTACTGGAATATTTCCCCTTCGATGTGTAAATATAAATAGAAGCAGAAAGATGTCCTCATGTACTCCAACTGCAAAGCGTTTCTAGTACCTATCATAAAGAGCTTCTTGTCCTTTCCCAGCCCAGTATCTTAACTGTCAGTCTCCACCACTAAACTCCATCCTGCTGTTCTCCTTCCATGCCAGAGTTCCTACTTTTCTGTTTGATCAGTAACACACTTCCAGCAAGAGAAGACAAAGAGCTTTGTGGGGTGTTGTGAACAGTATAAGTTGTGATCTTGAGGAGGTCTTTCAGCAACAAATCTATGCTAGAAAAGTTGAATTTAACTCTCCTGTACTGTTTGATTTTTAGAGTTCTACTCAATTTAGTGCTGGTTCATGCATGGGCAGAGGTGTTTAAATCCACAGATATTGTAATAAGTGTTTCCTACTGTCTAATTCTAAGCAAAAATCCAACCAGCATGCAATTGCTAGGGAATCCCCCTTGCGACTCACATCACTTTCTTCTGTTGCATTGATCAACCCATATAAGCACCCCATCTCTTATTCACTCTAAAGTGTCTTAGGTGTTTGGAACCACCTCTTTGCAGCCAGACAAACATATAAAATGTTTATTATGGTTGAGATATCCATAGTAAAACACTGTAATGTTTTATGGAAGATTTAGCTAAAACAAATGGGTACAGTGAGTTAGGAAGATGGAAGCAGATCTGTGGTTAGACCTCAGCTATTGTGACTCCGAGTTCTCCCTGACATTAGCGAGAACAAAAATGGTTCTGGTACCACAATGACAGAACATGTGATCCTTAGGCCATATAATACTTTTATTTTATAACTGTGTCAATGCAATTTTCTTTTGGTGATGTTTTGAGGCTTACACATTAAATATGATGCTCTGTACACCTCTAATATTGAAGCTTAGCTCAGTAAAAATAATAGCATGAAAACATCAAGTCTATTCTCTTGAGTTTTCATGGTCTATTTCTTTGCTTGCAGCAGAGTGGGATAAAAGTATTTACCTCTTAAATGTTTATCAAATACAGTATGAAGTGTTGACCTCAAGTGGTCTTTACAGCTCACAGACCATAAAATAAAATTATGAATGAGCAATTTTTATTCCTATAGAGCTAAAGACTGTAGCAAACTATGTTTTTTTCCTGCTTTTATCCTAAGAATAGAAATAATAGCATCTTGTAAAATTACTGTCATTCATAGATGTCAATGGTCACTTTTTTACTTAACTTTGAAGCCAAAGGCATCAATACTGTTAGAGAGGAGGGAAGGTTGCAGTTATACAACGTCTTCTTGTACTCGTTCCTAACATCAGTAAGCAAAACCTAGATTCTTCTGATGAAGAAACTTTCCTCAGCCAGTTAGAATAGGCCATCTAGGCAGGGACAAAAAGAGACTATAGACAAAAAAAAGCCTCAAAGTTTAGAGATCAGATCAAATTAGTATATGCAAAGCAGAAAATTCTCCCTTTGAGTTATGCAATAACTCACTTTCAAGTGTAATCTCATCAATGAGTTTAACACTGTGTCAAATAAATATTAAGAGAATGCATCTGTGGGCTCAAAGTTGGTGCTTTACTGCTCCTGCAAGCAGATTTTTTCCCCTTCTTTACCCTCACAAGAAGTTAACTTATTTACAGAGCCAAACAGCTCTAAGCAGCATTTCAAATTCAACAGCATTTTCTCTGTCGTTTTGTTTCATTAGTCCCATGCTCTACCTAAGCCTTCTTCCATATTCTTATGTTGCAACTTCCTCACAAATCCTGTATTACTGAATTCTGCAACACATTTCACATCAAAAAGGTAGTAATTTCTTCACCTTTTAAACTAACAGGCTGCATCTGCAAGGTTTGTCTATTTTCTCTGCTTTCTTGTTAAGCTCTAGACTAGAATACTGCCCACCCTATAACACACAGAGACACACTGCAGGGACTGCAGTCCTTGGGCAGCTCACACCAAAGGAGGGACACCCCTGAAGGACTGCCACTGCTCTATTCTTTTAAGAAATGTACATTTTCAAAGATATCTGACTTTAAAAATTTCTCTTCCTCTTCCTTTGGCTTTCAAGTGCCTTTTCAGTCAGTCATTTCTAATAATCAATAAACCCATATATATATATGCACATATATGTATTTCTTAAGCAGGAAAATAATTATACTATATTCACAAAATATGATGGGTTCTTTGCTTAGGGTTTGTGATTAGAATCCATTACCAAAAGAAAAAGTACAGTGAATCTGAAAAGCAGTTTTTCCCTCTTTCATGGCTGGTCCTTTGATCTGCTCTTCTCATGTTTCTGGGTTTGTTTTTTTTTTTTTGTTTTGTTATGCTTTGTTTTCCCTTCCCCTTTCAACCTGAGGCGTGAGTGATGAATACTGATGCGACAGAGTTTGGTCCTATTCAAAAATCCAGAACACTGGCATACAAACCTGCCTAAATTGTTTATCATTCGTTGGTCAGAAAATCTATCTAAGACATCTAATTATATTTGAGGCAAAAGTTATGCTTTGCATTCACTAGAGAGCAGGTTAAATAACTTCTACAATACTCCTAATTTTAATACAAGTGGCTGTGAGAATTTATGCAAACAGATTCTTCTGATAATATTGAAATCTATTCATATTTTGACAAAAATATTAACAAATACAGTTAACATTAAAATAGTTGTGATGATTCTTAGATCCATAGTTCAGCTGGGCTGATGTTAATTTAATGTAGCTTCAATTGAGATAGTTAATTTTACCTGCCTTCCTGCACAGATATTTATATGATGAAGTAACTGAAGAATGTTTTATGTTATTTAAATTGTGAGATAGCTTGCCTGTAAAAAAGCTGCTGATTACAATGGAAACAACAGGATAAACTCTTCAGGACATTAAAAATCAGGTAACAAAACTATGTCAGACTGAGTTCCTCAATTCCAAATTGTAATGAAAATGAGTAACTATTCACCATGACTAATTTATTCAAAAGTTGCCCCTCCTTGGGCTCATAAATTTAGATTCAAACAGATTTGGATTTCTACAGATCTGTTATTCAATGTCACAATTACACAAATAGATGTACTTTTAATCCTTTCTTTGGACACTTTTCACTCTTCATACTGTCATATATTGTGCCTCACATAATACGTGTGTCTTTCAGAGGATGCAAGTTGTGCAAAGATACTGCCATGTGGTAGTGGTGATGGGTTTTTACAAGGTTACTCTTCCACAGGTGTCTTTGTGCATGCTAGTACTCTACAGCAAATGTAAAGCATGGGTAACATTATCAGGCTGTATACTAAATCATCTTACAGTAATTTGTTCAGAAAGGCAGTTTGAGAAAAATACCACCAAGTACTCACTTTCAGATTAGACTCTGACTATAAGGTGTTGCTCATGTCTTCTCTTAATGAATCAGGGACCCTTTTCCTTAATTACTAGCACTCACAAGAGTGTACTAAAGCATACTGGAAAAAGGCCAGTATACCTTTAAATTAGGATAAAATCTGAATGTGGAATATCATCAAAATATTCCACAGTTTGGACACACATTTCCAGTAGTAATGTTTTGTCTCAAAGACAGGGCAGATTGATGAGAGTTGCTCAGCAGCTAAGGTAACTGGACCCAAAGCAATTCAAGATCAGATGATGGGTGGCTTGATTTATGCAAGGTTCAACAATAGGTAATATAGGCTGTTTCTCAGAAACAGGTACACAACATAGTAAAGTGTCTGTATGACAACCAGACAAGAAATTACTTGAATCTGATGAGCTATAAGCACCAAGAAAACTTCTTTCTCTTTGTCCTGCTAACTATGTGCCCTTAAAAATAACCCTGATCCTACATTCTTACCGCTTAGTGTTGAAGACTGAATTTCACAAAATATTTCCAATTTTTTCTTTAACACTGGCTTGACTCTATATTCTATACACACACATCTTGCCTCTCCCTTGTTTTCAGGTCCTTGGGAACCTAACAATATTCTAGGAAACACCTGGGCAAACTTAGGAAAGGTTGATATAGGACATTCTGTTAAAGGGCTCTGTATGTTTTGAAGAAGTTACCAAGATATATACATCAGAAATTTCTTCTCCACTTTCCTGAGTGGCTTTTCTGACAGTCTAGATATCAAATAATTTCACCACATATATATAAACAAGTAAAACATCAAAATAAACTTCACGACATAATATTTATAAACTAGTAGAAGAAATTTTAAATCCATCACACTTAGAGTTACTGTAGAGTTTGTACATTATGACAAACTGATTTTGCAAATTTTCTCTTTAATAGTAATTTAATATCAACAATAATACATTTCTTACGCTCATTATTATTGGTTTTGCTTCTTGGATAACATACATGCGAAATTCAAGTATTCTGTGAGATCACCATCAGATTTTTACTAACATTGACTATAAAATTGCAGGGATATCTCTTACAATCAAAACCTTGAGCTAAATGAAATGTGGCGAACATGGTAAAAAGGGGCCACAGGTGTATGAAAATGAATCAGACGTGACTGACATGAAGTTTTCTTTGTCTTACATCATTCCAAAACTCAGATGAAGTCTCCACCTCAAGGACAATGCTACTTCACAGCTAGGACAAACTATATGCACAGGATTGATAATTAATTGCAGATACTTACAGAGCATGGATATATTTTCACATAACTATTCACTTTCCCAGAAGGAACTTGTACCCCCCTTTTTTTTTAGTGAACAAACAAAAGAACTTGTATATATTATTAAAACAAGTATATAGCATGTACTGAAATGAACACTTGAAAAGAATCTTTCTATTTCTGTCTCTGAAAACTAGTTCACATTCACTTCGTTCTGGAGGTGAAAGAGGGACACAAGCACAGGATGAGTGGTTGGTAGGTCTATGAAAAGTCCTGCCTGCTCACTGCAGAGCGAAACTGAAGGACAGTTTAATTGTTGCTACTGGTGCTATCTGTTCTCAGTCGGTGGGAGAACTAGTTTTCAAAGTTTTTTATACTGTATTGTGAATAAGCCTAACATAAAGAACAAAAAAAAAAAAAAGCCAACAAAATAAGAATATTTTGTGCTTTTCTCTTTCTGGCCTACAGTAAATCCCAAAAGAACTAATACACAGTTTATTGAGTTTTCTGCTGAAAAACACACAATGAAAACTAGTACTTAGCAAATGCAGGAGGCAGAACCTCAGACAAAATAAAAAGCCTGTTTAGCACTGCCATATTCAAGCTCTGAAAAAAAAAATTAGATATCAAATTGAATAGAAACCTAAAACAATTTGTGACTCACAACTGTACAAGCAGACTGGAGAGGAAGACAAGACACACGATTCATGATAGAGACAAAAGAAAGTGATTGAAAAGTCTACTACACCTCATTTTTTTTTACAGAAAGCACATTCTTGAACCTGGAATACATCCAGCACTGGGACAACTTCCTGGCAATTATGCAATTTGGAAAACCATTTCAATTAGAGCAGCAGCTTCTAATGCTGAGATCTGGGATCTTGCAAATGGGACAAGAGGTGGTTCTAGAAGTATGGTCTTCAGGAGAGCGTTTGAGAGCTAGTAGGTATTTCGTATCTTGAACCAGACTAGATGCATTGCAATTGAGGATTGAAGAATTTATTTGAATTTAGCACTATGAAGCAGACAGAGAAAATGCACAATGGAACAGTGCTTGGATCATGCTTGAGACAGAGTGAGGTGACCTGAAATATTTTAGGTCCTTAGTATAATGTAATTAAGAGAAGTATATCTACCTGTAAAAGTACTGTAGGAGTTAACACTGGTGAGACATATATGCATCCATTTTGAAGAAAAATAATCCCTTTTTATCACATAGCTTTTATATGTGTTTTGATTTGTGATTGAAAATTTGAACTTATAATTTTTTAATTAGGTAAATTGATTTTTTAATCTATTTTTTCAAAATTCAATAAGATTTCACTGTATTTTTATCTGAAGTAATGAACTCATACTGTGATAATAATGATGATAGAATGAAAAGAAAAAACATTTGAGAGATTCCTGTTATCTGGCAACAAGTTCCATCCAGTGGATGTGAACTTAATTGCAATATGTTTCCTTAATGATCTGGCCTAATTGGGACTCAAAGATACATTATCTTTTGAGTGTTGCCTTCCTTTAACAAAGTGATTTTAGTCTGCTCTATTTGAAGCACTTTTAAATGATTAAGTTTATGTATAAGTAATGATTTTTCTGGATATTTAATTAAGACTGGCAGGAAATCATAAAAATTAGCAATGAGAATGACCTGTTAGGTCATCAGGATTTTTTCTTTCATTTCCAGTCACAGAAGTGTTTAGGTGGTTTCCCCACAGTACATTTTCTAGTCTTTGTCCATTCTTTAAGATTTGAACATTTCATGTTGAATAAATGGCTGGAATACATAAGGCATGCTAGATCCACGTTGTCTTTTCACTCCCATCACCATTGATTAGAAGTTTCATCACCACTGAAATGAACACAACTTTTCCATGTTTCTATCAAGTTGCAAATCAAGGCACAAATTCAAGGCAGAGTCACCAGTGGTCTGAATCATCCTTTTGTAGAGTTTGTTTCCTTAGTTAGCATGAAGGAAGCCTCCAGTAATTGCTTCCCTAGGTTTATGGTTCTTACGTTAATCTCCAAATACTTTCACTCATTTTTCATACATGTGCACTCAGAACTCCTTCAGTTTCTCTCTCTCTCACACACACACACACTCTTTTAGTGAATACATTTCATCCAAACTTCCATTTCATCTAAGAGAGCAACATCTGTAACTAATAAGGTGTAAGGATTTACGAAGGAATGAGCAAAGATGACAAAGGTGACCTGCTGACTCCTGCTACTTCTGCTGTTGCTCAGAATGTTCGGCAGTTTTAAGGACCCCTGAAAAGCAGAAAAAGGCATGGAGACACATTAAAATGAGATGCTGCAGCTGCCTTGTTGTCTCACATTGAACAGAGTCACATGATTCCAAATACTTCTGATTTTCATTGTCTTTTTTTTCTCTTTTTAGAAGCACATTTTTTTGTTTGTTATTTTACTTTTTTATATTTTTGTCTTCTTATTATTCTTTTTTTTTTTCAAACCAGGAAGTGTGATGAAAATGTACTTGACTGATATTTCAAACCTTTACACAAGTTTCTGCTGCATTCGCACTAGATGCCAGATATGAATAATCACTACTCACTGAGGCAACTTTAAAACCAAGCGTGTATCATCCAAACTCTGTCATGCACCTTTTATTGTAGTTTATTTTTTCCCCTGTTATTGTTCATGACCAAAACATGTGTTCATATAAGTAGAATATTTCTTTTCCTCTGTCACCCCGTACATCTCCCCTGATTCATTATTTATGCTGCAGACTAATTTTAGTAACATCACTAGGTTTTATTTGATTGTGGGAGATGCAAGAAGACTGAGCCAATCAAGATCAATCCCCCAGCAGATGTGGAAAGACAGACCTTGTACAAATGTGTCACAAATTAAAAAAGGAAGAGAGAGAAAGCACATAAGAAGAGAGAAGATGTTTATTTACAGGGAGAATTCAAAGACTAATAGATATGGAGAACCAAAAGCTAAAAGATGCAGGGTGCTCAAAATACCTAAGTAAGTGTTCAATACCAGAACCCATCATATGCCTGATATCCAAGCTATACAGAGAATAGGCAAAGGAGCTTGTAAATATGACACAACATCTCTGGTGGTCCATGATCTTCTGGAGTTACAGCTGAACACTAGCAGCTGTTTGTGGGTGTCTAGCATGTCAGTAGGTGCTTGTATATGGGCACATATATTGCTCCTTCTTTAGACTTACGGGTTTTTTTTCTGTTTATGAGGGTTATAAAATCTTGTCTTTTTTTTTCCTAGAAACACGTTCCAAATAAGGGAAAATACATGCACTAACTAGTTTACAATTTCAATCTTTTTGCATTTGTTTTCCATCTGAACCCATGGATGTTTAATCCAACACCACACAGTGATCAAGATTCAAGACATGCATGGGGGCCTGCATCCCTCTTCTTTTTCTTTGGAGATGTTTACAGAGAGCTTATGCACCCATCCCTGGGACTGTACATCTCTTGCTGCACTGAGCCTGGAAATGCCTCTGTCAGCTAGGTGGTTGAACTTCACATGTGTAACATATTTACCCAAAGCCACGGCAAAATTCTGGGAAGGTGTACAAGTTCAAAATTGATATCCACAGACATAAAAATCATTCTCACAGTAAAGAACTTGAGGTATTCCAACATTATCATTTAAAACAACGTCAAATGAGGTAGAGAAAAAGGAGAAGAAATGTTAGACCATTTCTTACATAGTATTTATATCATTAAAAAAAAACAAAATCACAAAAAAATCCCCTAAAACAACCAAAAAAGAAACAAAACACCATAATCAAAACACAAAGTAAGAAACTACTGAGAAGATATTAGAGTGCAAATTATTATAAGAACATTCTTCCTACAAACATGTGGGAGTTACTAAGACTCTGGATTCAGTCTTCACAGTTTTTTCCCTTTGCAGCTACCAAGTGAATGAAGGATAAATCTCCCAAATGATGTGTTTTAATTTGAGAGTAGGTAAAAGACTGATACATATCATTCATGTAGTGTGGTTGGGACTAGCTTGCTTAGGGAATGTTTACTTTTAGTTCTTTTACTTTTACCCTTAATTCTGCATGACATTTTGAAAAGGCATCTCTTCAGCT
Organism: Tapera naevia; assembly: GCA_033556795.1. Classification (NCBI taxonomy): domain Eukaryota; kingdom Metazoa; phylum Chordata; class Aves; order Cuculiformes; family Neomorphidae; genus Tapera; species Tapera naevia. The sequence goes on along the minus strand of JAUMJJ010000219.1, from coordinate 139,547 downwards.
TGCTAAGTGGCTTTGGGGCCAAGTATGTAACTTCAAATCTTAGCATAATCCAGTGAAAAAAAAATAAACAGAGGAAAAAAATAAAGAGGTTACTCTAATATTATAATACATAAGTATGCAAGTGGTAAGTGTTACTCTTTGCCCTCATCTGGCACTGGAAACAAATATGCCTCACTTTGCCTGCAACCACAAGACAGTTGATGATCCTTGTGTAAGTATCATGGTTGTTTCATAAATCAGACAGCAGGAGATGGTTGAAAAGCTAAATTCTGACTGCTCCCCTAGGGTCTTAATGTGTTACCTATGAATTGGAGCAAGCTCTCATGGGTCCCAAGCTGTTTGAACCCCATAACTGGGTCTTCCACATAAATAGCTATCAAGTCAATGGGTCTTCTGGGTTCTTACTTAATATGCTTGGAGGTTTTCCTGTTAGAATAAATGCCAGCTCTTTTTGTTACTAGATTGCCCAGGATTTCAGAGTATGGTTTAAAACACTCTAAATGCCACCAGTAGCCATTATCCCACCTCCCACTCCCCAGTGGAATTCTTAAGTGACAAGAATCTGGAAAAATACAGATGGCATAATAATATATTTTGCAGTTGATTAATCACCACAAAACATTAATCACATTTGGTATTATAATACATAATCAAATTCTTTATAGTAGAAATTCAGGTTCTTTCCTATAGGGAATGGATTCCTTTAGGATATTGACATGACTTCTCAGCATCTGTTTTGCACTAATTCCACATCTGCATTTGATCTAATAAGCTTTAGGGCTCTGCAAAAATACGACTTTAAGGTTTGCTTCATTTTTCTAAGTACATATTAATAATAGTAGAAGCGCAAATAAAGACATATCTGCTGTAACAAACCCCTCTTTGTATGCCACACTTACTCATTTTGTGTCTTCAGTGAATCTTTTCTTGTTTTAAGCTAGTTTGATAAACAGAATGGATAATTTCTTTGGAAACAATTCAGGTTGGTAACATATTGGTAGAAGAAAGAGGATCTAGATAGTACAACAAATAAACTCCAGACAGTTTATTACAACTGTCATCATCAAAGGTATCAGGGACTATTGTTGGTCCACTGGTCCACTGTAGCTAGTCACATCAGATATTTGTCTTCGGCTCCCTAGTGTTGATGGCCTGTCATATACAGCTGTCCTGCCAAGGAATAACCTTTGGTGTTTGTTCAAAGCTATAATTCATACCACAGGCCCATATTTTGTATGTTGTCCTAGTATATGCTAAAACTGATTTCAACTTTGCCTTCAGATGTGGGTGAAGGAGGCCACAGCTTTCACTTCCAAAATTGTGTTTTACCAACCATATTATAGAACAGCCAGGGGCCAGTACATATTCCATTGCTGCCACTAAATCTGGGTCACTGTGCAGTAAAGCAACATAAAATGTGTAAGCCAGAGGCAGAATAATCAAGCAGAATTTGGATTTAATTTCCCTCTGCTAAGGGATACTCTCCCCTGGATAAAACACATAAACATAACTAAAAAGAGACTCTAAAATCCAGGCAGATGTCTCTGTAAGATTAACTCACTCTTGCTTGTTTGCATTTTAGTCCAACATAACATACATGTTTTCTGGTAGATTAAATATATTAAATAATCTAGCCATAGCACCTAGGCTAAAGAAACTCATACTCGGCTCAAATTCACTCTGATGGAGGCTCTTGAAGATATTTCTTCCCATTTCTAAAGGACATATTCTGACCATGAGGATAAACTGGAAAGAAGATTTCATCCTCTCTCAACATTCTATTCTGAGAAAACTGTTGGCTTCAAGTTGAGAGAGGTACTCTCTGTTCAGTTTGGATTGATGCATCTTTCTGTTTCTCCCATATTGCACCTTTAAGCGTCCTTCCACCCCATCTGTTAATCCCATAGAGACATACAAGTTGCCTACTGTCACTGGCACTTATATCTTCTGAATCACGTTTACAAGACATGTGCTTTCTCTTCTAATTCTGTAGGAGACACCTGTACCACTGTGACAGACCAAAACTATACTGAGAAGAATGTCTTGATTCAAATACAAAACCGCTGTCTTCCATTGGAGTTTTCTCAATTGATATATAGGTCATCTCTGAAAAAAACAGCAGCAAGATTATTTTTTAGAGTTAAAGAACAATTTGTACTGAATAGTACCTCAAACCATGAATGATACTGCTTGTTAAAGAAGAGCATTTTCTAAGTAGATTGCTAAGCAAAACAGGGCAAATTAAAATCAATCAGGAAGTGTATTTCACATTCAGTGTATTCAGCTCCCGTTTTTAATACCTAAATGTAGGATTCAGAATATGCATACGTTGTAAGAGTAATCCTATTTGTAATACATTTGTAGGAGGGATAGCAAGAGAGCAAAGCAGTATATTTGTGTGTGTAATAATATTAGCTGCTACATGAACATTTGAAAATTAACCGTGCAACATACGAGGAGTTATTAACAAACAGATGAACCAACCTACCTCACTTTAAACTAAACCAGATCAACTAGGTTTTGAAACAAAGAACTGAGGTATTTTTTCTGAACATGAAATTTGTCAGCTGGTGCTCAAAATCAGGATGTTACTGACTTCTATGAAACACTTTTAGAGCTATGAAGAGTGGTGCTATAGAAATAAAGTGACTGATATTTTGCCAACAGAAACCTCAAAAGGAGGTTGAAAAACACAGTATGAGTTGCATCTGAAGCTGGAGATAGGGAAGCATTATGTTTTATTTTGCCCTCTAATATAAGCCCTGAAGCGTTGTTTCACTAAAACAGGTCTACTACCTGAACTGAGTCCAACTCAGTCTCTTAGCACAAATGCAGTGATGAAAAACCCATTCAATGTGACGCTGTAAAATTTCCTTGTTTATTGCTGCAGTGAACAGACCACAGGGTCTTCATATCCACAGGTTTTGACTTCTGTTTTATTGCATACTGAGGAGATGTAGAGCAAGCTGTACACTGTTCATTCATACCAGGGAACTGCTACTTGCCCAGCATCCCCACTGATAATAAACGGACTGCTCCAATTGTAACAGTTCACAGTTATAAGAAACTGTATCTGAATCCTTAAGGACACACAAAGGCACTGTCATAACCAATGGCAGGTGGGAGAACTGCTTACTTGCTTTGGAGAAGGTTTTGTTTTGACTGTGCCTGTGAAACTCCCTTATTACTGCAACATGCTTTTGAGCCTTTGCGTACATGAACATTATTTTCTCATAATGTTTACCAATGAATCAGGAGAATTGCAGGATCATGATTCTAATCTTGGACATATCCTTTTGTCCCCAGGAAGCCTCTACCAAACAGAAGATGAAAATCTGGCCAGGGCTTGTAGAGTGAAGGAAATTTGAAAAATAACTACAAAATCTCAAATCACTTTAAAAAATATAATCTGGAACGTGTGCGTATTTTCTCAATATTTCTGAAATTAATCAATGTGTGCAGCATAAATCCTTTAGAATGTAATGTTGGTCCTTGTTAAGGTGAATATTCCTTCCTAGTGCACTTCAAGCAAAGTAAATTTGGCATTAACATCAATGGATAATCTTTTTGCCCTCAGTTTTAATATTTAAAGCAGGATATAAAGTATCTTAGTGTGAAGAAACCTGAACTGTCAGTCAGTGGAAAAACAAGTATTTTTCATCTCTGTTCTTACTGCCCAGAATTTCTAGGGAGAGACAGGCTCTAGTCCTTTGACGTACTTGTCATAAATGTTAGATGCTTTTCTCCTCTCTTAGCTCAATAATACTGGAGTGGTTTTACACATCTTCCAATAGACATTTGTGCAGAGTACCCTTAGTAGTCTTAATCATCATCTTTGTCTTGAATTTCTAAAGATCTAGAGGAACAATATAATTGGATGAATGTGTATCTGAGAAAAAAATGGGCAAGGATTTATGTGACGACAGCATACTTTTCATTCTCAGGAATAAAAATAATATTGTACAGGACAGAATAAAAGTATATTCCAGCCACTGTTGTAGTTTAATTTATGGGGTAGATACAGCTAAACTAGCACTATTCTGGTGCGGATAACAATGAATTCCCTGTCTTCATTAAAAATTTAAACACCGTCATTAACTTTGCAGATGAAACCAGGTTGTCCAGCAATGTTGATCTGCTTGGGGTAGGAAGGCTCTATGAAGTGGTTTGGACAGGTTTAATTGGTGGGCTGAGGTCAGCTGTATGAGATTCAATAAGTCTCAGTTTGGGCTTTGCATTTGGGTCAAAACCACCCTATGCAACGTTAAAGGCTTGGAGAAGAGTGGTTGGAAAACTGTCTGGTGGGAAAGGACCTGGAGCTACTGGTAAATAGCCAGCTCAATATGAGCCAGCAGTGTGCCTGCGTGGCCAAGAAGACTGGTAGCACTCTGGCTTATATCAAAAATAGCATGGTCAGCAGGACCAGGGAATTCATTCCTCCCTTGTACTTGACATAGGTGAGGCCACACCTCAGATTCTGTGTTCAGTTTTGGGCCTCACTACAAGAAAGACATTGAGCTGCTGGCACATGTGCAAAGAGCGACAACAAAGCTGGTGGAGGTCTAGAGCACAACTTTTATGAGAAGCAGCTGAGGGAATTAAGATTTGTTATTTTGGAGAAAAGGAGACTGAGGGGAGACCTTATCACTGTCTAGAACTACCTGAGAGGAGGTTGTAACCAGGTGAATGTTGGTCTCTTCTCCCAAGTAACAAGTGATAGGATGAAAAGAAATGGCCTCGGGTTGTGCCAGGGGAAGTTTAAAATAGATATTAGGAAATAGTACTTCACTGAAAGATTTATCAAGCACTAGAACAAGTTGCCCTGAGAAGTGGTAGAGTCACCATCCTTGGAGGTATTTAAAACGTGTAGATGTGACACATGGTTTATGGGTGGGTATGGCAGTGCTAGTCTTACGGCTGGACTTAATCTTAAAGGTCTTTTAAAAATGAAATTATTCTGTGATTCTGTGAATTCTGCTGAACTACTTTCCAGCACACACAAAATTACTGTGAGCATTAGAACTACATAATTGAAGTTAGGTTATGTATGACAGCTTGTTCTAAGGTCAGATCTGTGATAAAAATGCAAGACATATCTATTCTTTAAAAGAGTAAAGTTACATCAAAGCCCAAAAAATTTTTACTTGAGTAACAAGCAAAATATTCATCCTCCTGGGAATGGAAAAGCTGATGGTTTTATTTTTTTCATGAAACAGGTAAAATATTTAGAACCCAGAGTAAAATGCTCTTTACTTAAACTATTTATTTCATGTAAGTTGGCTACAGAAAACACAGTACTGCAACAAATAAAGTCTGCAGTTCTCCTACAAACAAGGGAGAAAATTGCAAAGGTAAAAACCTCCAAGCCTATTTCTTTACTCTATCAGTTTTATAAATAATACAAATACCTCATGCTAAAGTACTAGACGTGTATTTTGAAGGCCAGCTTCTTCCAGAAGAAAATGGATTGCACTTGAGAAATCATATACAGGTCAACATTACGCAAGACATAAAAGAGGATCTTGAAAAGTCAATTGTAGATCTGCTGATAGCATATGACATTCTAAAACAACAAAAATACCTTGTTAAAAATGTATTATAATGAAAGATCTTCCCTTAATATGGCTGATTCAATCCCTATTTGATGCTTACATTACCTGGAATTGTGTAAGACATAGAGAAAGACAGTGTCTTACTGAAAAAGAGTATAGTGGCAGATAAAAAATTCCATTTTCATTTGAATGAATAACTTACCCCAAAACTTCAGCAACCTGCCAATGGCCAATAAAAGATAATTTTTCTATCATTGTAATGCAAAGAATTTTACTCCAAATTAAAATATTAAATGGACACTGAACTTTATGTATATATAAAAAACATGAAAATCTACCTCAGACCCAGTGATCTAGGATGATATTTGTTCCACTCAGCTTTAGCCACATAGAAGTTGGTCACTCAGCCTATTCAATTATCTTAGGAAAACAAGAGCTACTCTCTGAAGTTACCCATGTCTTTCTCCATCAGCTATGGAAGGATCATGGAAAACTAACACAAACTGAACAGCTAAATTGAATAGGACAAGTTGAGGTTGCTAAATGTTCAATAAATGTGTTTTCAACAGTCATCATGTGATCAAAATCGTAAGAAAATCTTTTGCCTCAAGAGAAATGTTTAAAAGTTTTAACAGACTATGGAACTGGGAATGAGGCTTTTATATGTCAACATTTAATAAATGTTTGGAAACGAATGTTTGTGTTTCTTGGAGAAAATTTATATTGGTAACAAAAGAATATCAGTAAGTAGATTGTAGTATATTTATACCCTCAAGAGTCTTCTCCAGCGATATCTCTGATATAATAAGAGACTAGTATAGAACAATATGCTAATACACTTACTCTGTTTTCCCTCAGTTTTTTCACAAACTGAAATTCCCTAGACATTCGCAAGAGCTGTACCCGAGCAAGGACCAAGCAAAGGCAGAATCAGCAACTCAGGAATAAGTAATTTTAGGAAAGTACATTGATTAGCTATCTCTATTCTTATTTAAACATATTCCTGCTACATTGTTGACTGAGAGGATTTGCATATGAAAGCAGAATGTGCTCCAATGTTGAGGAAAGGGTGAGGTACTTGCTGTGTATTTATGGAAAATAAACTGTAAAAGAGTGACAACCAGCTCTAAAACTTAGGGGGCAGGAAGAAAAGAGGGAAAAGCAGAAAGAAAGAGAGATAGAAATCTAGCAGCTTTTGACAGGTATGCATAAATCTTCCTGAAGTGTAGAGTCACCTGAGGAAAGACAGTGTGAGAAACCATTAAACCTTAGGAGTTTTGCAAGATTCCTGAGGAAAAAATGTAAGTTTGTGAGGCCCAGATTGGCACCTCCAAACGCAGATTAAATTTCATCAGGAAAGCTCTTTATCTGTGAGGTATTTGACTCAAAAGACCCATGTTACGAGTGATGCTTCATGGGGTCATATACTGGTAAAGGAAAAAGTCACGCTTCCTCATGTTTCTCAGCAGATATTTTTCATGATGGATTGTTGTTGCAAAACTTAGCAAATCCAGCCTTTCTAAACAATACGATTAAAAAGTCCCTCCTTATAAGAAAATACAATGAGCAATTTCTACTGTCATGATCCAGCTACAGCTTTCTAAGCCAACATTTTCACGTGTGCAATGGTCCTGGAATGACAGCAGCTATAGACAATCTTTGTTGGAAGAACACAAACGATTTGGCATCAGCTTACCCCTTTCCTATGAAAGGAACAACAGAGTAACGTATTGAAAGTAGAAAATTGTTTTATTCCCCCTCCATTCCTGTATAAATCAATTGTAATTCTCAACTTTGAGCCCAGTATTTGTGTCTATGAGGCCCTTGGTAGGAGGTGAAGAACTGTATTTCCAATTTGAAGGTTTTATTTGTTTGTTGTCATGGAAGAGGGCAAAGAAGGAAGAAAGAGGGTTGGAACTAGATGAGAGGGAGTTAATTGTCCACTTTGCCCACTTCCCTGCTTTTCTGTGTGCCTGTGGGGAGAGCCAGAAAGGCAGTATTTCAGTCCTTTCCCCAGTACGTAAAGCTTGCCTGAGAAAACATACAAGGTCTGACACACAAAAAAAAAAGCAAACCCAAAACTGTACCTGTATTTTTTTTTTAACAAATTAAGAAAATCAACTATGATCACCTTCAAAATTGTTCCCTTCTGAGCTGATGCCCAGTTGTATATGGTGCTGCCAACTTTCAAAGCAATTCTTCAGATCTGAAACCATGTTAAGGATTTTGTTGTTTTTCTTTCACATCTTTTACCTACAAAAATGGGTCTGACAAATAGAGTGAGTGGTCAAGCACAGCAATGTTATTAGCTAAAAACTGCTTCACACACAAAGAGTTGCTAACTTGCTGTTTAATCTTGTACATCAACACTTTCTAACTGTGGCTAAGAAAATACTTGTATTTGAACACATATCCACTCATACTGAGTGATATGGTTGAGCTGAGCTTTGTTTCACTTTGATGGATTAAAACATGTTTCATAACCATCTCTTTGTGTCTCCCCTCCAATTACTTGTTTTTAATTTATAGGGTTATTCTCTTTTTTTGTGTGTGTGTTGGATCTTGTATACCTAGTTTGTTCCTACCTTTCTTAGATAATATTCTGACCTCAAATATGCTATTTTTACCTTTCTTCACAAATTTCATTCCCTGTGGAAACCCAAAAAAAAGAAATAATTCTTGCCTGCTACCATGGACTGTATTTCACGGCTGGTGATCAGACAATATGATGTTAAAATTATATGATCTTATAATCGTATAATGATTTGATTCTTTTATTTAAGAATCATAGAATGGTTTGGGTTGGAAAGGACCTTAAAGATCATACAGTTTCAAACTTCTGCCATGGACAGGGACACCTCCCGTTGGATCAGGTTTCTCAAACCCTTATCCAGCCTGGCCTTGAACTCCTCCAGAGATGAAGCATCCACAAATTCTCCAGGCAGCCTGTTCCAGTTCCTCACCACCCTCACAGTAAAAACTTTCGTCCTAATATCCAATTTAAACCTTCCCATTTTCAGCTTAAAACCATCACCCCTCATCCTATCACTGTACTCCCTGATAAAGAGTCCCTCCCCAGCCTTCCTGTAGGCCCCAAGTTCAGCTCATAAACCTTGAAAGACAAATAAGGCAAAGTAAATGAAGAATGAATAGTGGAGAATCTATTTAGCTCTAGGATTTGGCTTATATTTGCAACATTTTTTCTTTCCTAAGAAATGAGATCTATGGATAAGTGAAATATCAGATAATTCCCATTTTTTCTTGTTGTTGTTATATCAGACAAGATCATACTAAAAAATCAATACAGAATTTCAGAAGATGCAATCTTAGTAAATTATTTCCTCTTTAGTTCACAATGCCTTTAGATATTCCCTACTATGATGAACAGAAAAGTTGTGATTTCAGTGCAGACTTGCACACACTCAATCTGCTTAGAACTATTGATGTTAATATGAGCTAGTTATGTTCATTTGATAAAAAGTAAAATTATGCTCTCCTTGCATAGAGACAAGTTTGCATGTACAGTTGTGGAACTGAACTGTAAAATGATTCCAGCCTTTCCTTATTGCTGCCAGCATGATAGCTGATGGAACATTAAAGCCTATCAGGAATAACCTCTTTCTGTCCAAAGAAAACCAAAGCAGAAAATAAACACAAAATAAAAAACATGCAAAAAACCCAGACCAAAATTTATTCCTAAAATACAAAACTTTTATCATTACCTTCCTGAAGTATTAAATAACAAAATGGAAAAAAATCCCCCAATGTTCTTTTATACTTCTTTCTTTAAGATAAGCACAGTCCACCTCTGAAAAAAAAACAAGATCTAAATCCACAAAGAGGCATAAAGAATGATTCACCTCAGCTACTCTAAGGTGTTTATACGTTTTATGTGCATACTTCAGCTACTTTTAAGTTTGCGTTTATACTCAATGGAAAAACAAAACCTAAACTAAAGAAATTCACACTTCAAGAAAAATTCTTTTCAGCTGAAATATTTCAGTCTTCTAGCTAAGAATAAGGTGTATTGTACCTTGAAAGTAACTATCTGCTTTGCTTCTTAAGAGAGCCAAAGACTCAGTAGCTTAGAATCACGATCTACACTTAAACAGATGAAGCCTCTCTGTAGCACTGGCAATAATGATAGTGGTGACATTAATTGAACCTTCACACGTCGCAGCTTCAAGGCAAGCAGAATGTTTATATAGTGCTTGGGGAGAGATGTATAGTAAGAATGGAATCTTCAGAAGCTAAAATATGAACAGTTTACTGAAAACCATAGACACTCTAAAAGCTTCACTTATCAATTGTAATGTAAATGCGTAATGTGTAAATTAAGATTCTCTTTCTCTACCTTAGACTGCAACCTGTAAATTTTATCCAAAATTTGGAGCTACAGCAGGTCATGGAATATTGTGCGTTTTTTTTCCCTTAAAGAAGTAATGTGGAAAGGAAGAACAAGTGTATGCATTCTACCTTAAAAGTCCAGAAGTTGATGCACTTCCTTTGAAAAACCTTTCTTTAAATACCTGAAGTGTCTAATTTACGAGATCAGAACTCTCATACCTCAGCAGGGAGAGAATCTCCACTGTGCAACCAGGTATTCTTCAGTGCATTTCTAGCTTGGTAAGGAAGAACAGAAAAAAAAAGAAAAACAGAATAGCCATAAAAGAGAGGAATTGAAATCCATAAATTAAGAAGGAAGAAGTGTTAGGTACCAGTTCCTGCTGTATGAAATATTTCACTGGTATTTTGATTTTTTATTTTTCTTTTTTAAAAAAAAAGAAATATATGCTAATTACTTGCTCCTGATCAGCTTCAGTGGGAAAGGTAATTATAAACTCATAACTGCCAAAAAAGGTATTGAATAAACAATTTATAGGTTCCTGGATTTATAGACTTTTTCCATATCCATAGGTGACAGGATGATGGGATAGTTTTGGTTGGAAGGGATATAAGGGTGTTCTGAACCCATGACCAAGGTAAAGTCAGCTCTGTTTCCACCTGTACTACTGAACAGTGATCTTCTTTCACAATGCAGAACTTTGTTAAATTTCATAAGATTGTAGTAAACCCATTCAAGTCCATTCAAATTTGGGGTTCCCACATCCCAGATAAGTCTTCTGGGCACAGCAGCTTTTGGAGAGTGAGAACTGGGCAGGCAGAACATTCCTGTGCTTTGCGTAGAGGTTCAGAGTCATGCAGAAGAAAAATTTCATGTAAAATCTGAGGCAGAACTGTATTGCTGCCTAATGGGGTGACTCGAGACGCAAGGCAGTCACTTCACAAGTCCAAATAGGTTTTCTCCAAAATGTAAGGCAGTGATGCGGGTAGGAAATATGCAAAATGCCAGCAGTAGCCAAAGGAAATAAAGCTTATTGTTACTCTAGACAGGACACTTCTACCTAGATTTCAGACGACTAAATAAAATTGTCTGAATGGCTACCTTAAGGCATCTAAAATCTGTCTGAGGATGGTAGATGTGATATATGAGCATATGCATAGATGTAGAGGATGCAGGAGGTCTCTTTTTGTCTGTGTTGACAGCTGAAGACACCTCAATTAATCTCCTAGTTTCAGAACCCTTCTAGGGCCTAGGCATATACTAGGATTCCAGGTAAATAGCCGTAGGAGTTCCTTATTTTGCATATATCTGAAGGTAGAAACCAAAGTATCAATGATTTTGATGTTTATAATATTAAAGCAAAAGCTAAACAGGGAATCTGAGGATCAAATCACTTTGTGAAGTCAGTGTTGAGTTGTTTGCCCATTCATATGAAAGAAGCCTGTCAAGGAACTGAAAAAAAGGTCTTCCAATCCTCATTCCAGGGTTTCAAAAGCCACACACTTCCCTTACATATAATATCAAACAGTTAAATAAAAAGCAAAACATTGCTGTTTACATGAACTCAAAGTTTTAAAAGGCTTCCTTTTATTCTATCTGGGTCACTGCAAAGAGCTCTAGCTTTTTTTTCCTTTGTAGGAAATCAGTCTGTACTCACTGTCCATTGTTTCAAAGAGAAAAGGTTTAAATCAGAAAAGAAAGGAAGATAGACAAAAAAAAAACTAAACAAAAAAAAACCAAGTTCAGCAAAGTTTTATAATGCAGAAGAAGAGCCACTAAGCATACGGTCTTGTGTTCTCAGAGTAAATGACGTGAGCTTTTTGCTCTGGTGAGCCATCCATATTTTAAAGGTCCCCATATACCATTATCATGCATAACAACCTGTCACTATTATTCATGTCTTTTTCCCAATATCCATATTTTGACATTACCACTGAAAAGATCCGGTGTGCTCAGTGGCTTCTTAAAAATAAATAATTGAAAGCTACTGTAAATTATATTAAGCCTTGACATGGCTGACCCTCTCTTGCCTCAGTCCTTTGCTATCTCTTTAAACGTATTCCATCCTAAATTATATTGTAATTTGGAGGTGCTGAAGTCTTAAGTTTTTGACTCAAATGTAACTTCCTTCCCAATGCATAATTCATTTTCACTTTGTTCTTGGTGCTGCATGTGCAATCACATTTTTTTGGCAGCCAAATGCAGGCTGAAATCAACAACTCTGTAAAGGGTGAGAATGAAATCAGAATGGACGGCTTGGCGGAAGAAATATTAAGCATGTCATAATGTTTTGTACTCTATCTTGTGAAATGGAGACAAAAACCTCAAACAACTGTGAGTTTAAAAGGAGAGAATGACATTTAAAGTCTAAAAATGATCCACTGCTGATGTCATGCTGTTGTTGCATTTAATTACTTTTCACTTCATCTAAAGTGATGTCTTCTGAATATTTTTATGCTATGAGATTTTTTTGATGAGAACCATACTTTTCCAGGTTTCATTTTTTAAGCTGGAATAAGTCAGTCAATCTCTATAGACATAGATGAGGACCATCAAGCTTATCTGATAAAAAATGAGTTGGTTTAACTTTAGAACACTGACCTTATTCTCTAATATAAGATCCCTGCAGAAGTCTTGATGGTCCAATGGTATTAATATGTTATTTGTTCCAAATTTTAACTGCTTTAAGGCAAAGTAGTTTTGCCAGCTTATGTTGACTGACAGCTATACCTTTGTTTTTATCCTTTCATCAGGAATAAGTAGTACTGATAACAGAATAATTCAAAAAATATCATCCTCCAGTATTATGGTTTTCTTAACACATAATTATATCTGCATGTCAGTGAAAAAGACAGCAAATTAGATGGAAGTGCAATTGTACCATGATGGATCAATGACAAAAACTTGTCGTATTGATATGCATTCATGAGATTTACCATGATCAAACATAAAGATGACAAGATTTTTCTTTTGAGATCACACAGTATTTAAAAGATAGAAAGGTGAAAAGGAAGTTGTGAAAATTCAGAACTGTTTAGGAAAGTGAGGTGCATAGAAAGACAGATTTACAAGAAGATGTAGAGATGAAGTGATGAATCAGGAAGGTTTACATAAAATTGTGAAAGAGAGAGAGAAAATGGATAGGGATAGGGTATTATAAGGAAGAGACTAAAGATATAAACAAAAGAGGATCCGAAAAGTAATTGAGCCATATAACCCCTCTTCCAAGCAGAGCAAACTTGTCATTTACCTGACTAAAGTCCCATGTCAATACATTATATACAAGCAGTCCTACATTATTAGAAGTGCCTAAATCTTATTGGGTAAAGCTGAAAATTTATAGTGACCACCATAACTGTGTATCATTAATGCTCATCTGACTAACACCATTGTTCCTTTTCTCACATTTTGCTTTCTTCCCGTAATAAGACTTCACTTCTGTTCACGACTATGTTGAAATTTTTGACTGTACTTCTGAAGCATGGCACCACTGGATCCCTCAAAAGTTGATTCATTCCCTAAGTGATCAAAGTCTTCCTGCCATCTCCCTTTATCCGTGACCAGTCTTACTTCATCACAACGTTAGTCAAGAGGATAAATAGTCCCTCGGTAGAACTCAAGATCAGGATGTTCAGTGTCATGAGTGACCAACAGTCTTGCTTTTTGTCTACTTTTTCCTCAATTGCACCTTGTACTCCTTGTTTTAGTAGTGAGGTAATCATTGGTTGTATGATAACAGCTCCAGTCCTTACCTGCCTCTGTGTTTTTCTCATGTTGTTCTGCAAGACTAGAACAGCTGTCCTGAGGTACTATGCCAAGCCCCTTAGCCTTGCATTATTCAAATCTTTCCCTAGGGAACCAGGAAACTCTGTGAGCATCCTTCACTTTTGGGAACATACTTTTGTCAGTTTATATGGTATTATCTCAATCCTACTCCTCTTGCTCTACAGAAGAAGGTTATTGTGTTAAAGAGTTTGTATTTTCATTGAGTCTGTTTTTCTGAAAAGACTGATATGCTCACCTTGACTCATTAAGACAAAGAATGTGAAGACAAAGAAAATAGTTCAAACAGGACATCTAACTATTCTCCTTTTAAAGCTCTGACACAGAAGACTCAAAGTGAGTTACAAAGAAGGGAAGGAAAATATATGAAATAGAATCTATATCGGTAGAATTTAATGGCTACAATATTATAGGCAGAATTAATGTTCCATAAGTATACATTGAGCATTTACGTTACAGTAATGTCAGCTCTTGCTGTCAGTTGAACAGGTACCTATATGGTAAACTGCATATGACTTCTGAGCTGTATGTCGAGTTTTATTTTCTGATATAAAATAATATTATTACGTGATGTGATGCAGCCAGCCTTTAATTTTTCCACTAGAAATTCATACTAAAAATAATCCCCAGGCCCACTCTGAAAGCAAAGAAGCAAAACCCACAAGGGACAAGTATGTTATATTCATCATACAATAGCATATCTTAAAGTGAAACGATGTGATATGGGATGATCAACTGAACCATTCAGATCAATAAATATATAAAAAAAACCCCACCATTAGCTATTTGCAGAGCTATCTATAAGGTAAAACTAAGTTGAGAAGGTAGCAGTTGAAATACCAGAGTTTTTTTTCAGATTTTGTACTGGTGCTGTCTAAGGATGATGGCTATGGAGCTAATTAGAAAAGCACTGCCACCACCCAAAATAAAAATAAGTAAAAATTATGGAATTTCTGAATTAAAGAGGCATGGAATCACTGAGTGCCTGTGCCCAAATGAAAACCGTGACACGCTTTTTCAGAATGTTATATGACTGTGTTTCCCTATCAAATGAAAGTAGATAAAACGGAGGGTTTGCTTTACGCCATTGTGTTGTGCCGCCCCCCCCCCCCCAATTTTGTTTCTTTTTTTGTTCTCAGATTAGGGACACACAGTTTGTCTAGACACGTGGTACAGGAGATCTTTGGCGTTAGTCTACACCTCAGGGGAGTATTAACCACAGTGTTTGAAAATCTCTGCTCATCCAGCAAGAAACAACATAACAGATGGGTGAGTTGATCACAGTAGCAAAGACTTTTCCTTGTATTACCACATCAGAGGAAGCTTTTGAGAGAAAGCCTCAGCTTCACACAGTCTTAACTTCAAGTAAAAGAGGAATATATTTTTTCATATCCTCACATTGCCTAAGAAGTTACTCAGAGTGAATTGTCGTAGTTCTCCTTAGCATGAAAATAAATGAAATATATAATTGTTTGTCATATTTTAAATAAGTTGTGGTTCTATTCAAATTTCAGGCACAGTTAGTTTGACCACAGCCAACTGTCTAAACAAGCAGGCGACAGTACTTGTACTGCATCAACAACCAATCAGTTTACATTTTTACGTGAAATTTCCTTAGCTTACTAAAAATTTCCTCAGCTCACTGCCATAGGCTAGTTACCTGTAGTGGAGCTTAGCTTCAGATACACTGAATATAATGAGAAGAGCTAGCATCAATAAACAAGAATACTGTCAGCAGCAATCTGTGGGAGAAGGAGCCTTGTCATAATTCCTGCCTCAACTTTCTATTTTGCAGTAAACCTGAACTAGTAAAAAAAACAAAGGAAAAAAAAATGAGTGAGGGAACAGACCTATTACAAACTGTGTTTTCATTACACCAAACCTCTAGTGAAAATTATATGACATTGTATAAATTCCCAGCTTTAAGAAGGATACAATCTGCACCATTTGGACAAGTTCAGTCCTACTGATTTGCTTATGACCGTAAGAAAAATCTACTAGTGAAGCAGAGAAAAAGCACAAGAATATGTGCTGATGCAATCATGCACTTTATCCATAAAAGCAGCTGTATTACTATAGCGGTCCAAGCAGTCTGCTACTACCAGTAATTCAAATTAGCAGCTACAAAGTTATGGAAGCAACTTCTCAGCCTAGCCTACCCTTTTTACTTTCTCGTTTTAGTCCTATGTCTCTGTGAGTCTTGCCTGCCTCAGAAGTCTTCTTACAAAGTATTTACATCACTGGTACATTTATAGACAACCCTTTATTCCTCATGTGGTCATCAGAGCTCAGCAGAATGTAACAATCCTTTGATTCCATTCTAAATAATTGGGGCTACACCAATGGGTAATATCAGTTTTATTTAATCTATTTAATTCAAAATCCTAGCAGAAAAAACAACCATCTTGAACTGAGCTATAGGCAAATAATCCTACCTTAGCTTCCCTTTTTTCTGCATGAAAGTAAAGAAATTCTCAGCTTCTCACAAGATCTGTACAAAGTATGGCATGCATTCATTAAGTGACCGTAGAAAAGCAAACATACTGAAGATTTAAGGGTAAACGTGTTAAATTCAAAGCTTTAGTTACTGTGTAACAGAATTTGTGACATCACTAAAGCCTCTGTTTCTCTAAAGAATCTCTCTGAAGGCTGAAGTGGAAAGTTATGGAAT
The DNA here is from genome assembly GCA_033556795.1 of Tapera naevia. Classification (NCBI taxonomy): domain Eukaryota; kingdom Metazoa; phylum Chordata; class Aves; order Cuculiformes; family Neomorphidae; genus Tapera; species Tapera naevia. Next base: position 123,196 of record JAUMJJ010000219.1, on the reverse strand, counting down.
AACAATTTTCGTCGAAATGCAGTAAACTTTTTACATCTGTATGCTAAGATATAAGCACTAAGAGAATGGCCTTCTTTGTAAGGGTTTCAGTTTCCTTTCTTTCCCTAAAGGACAATATACTTTGTAAAACTCTTTTCTACTATATTTTTCAGTATAATCTTCTGCTCACAGGTGTAAAGTAATATATATCTAAAGTTACACCAATGTTCATCATGATAAAACTTAGTGTTTTCTTAGCTTATTATCATTAATTTAGCCCTTCCTAACACATGCATTATTTGTATTACACATCCTTAAATTCAAACCATTCTCTGTGCCAGATGCACAGAAATTTTAAAATGTATTATAATCCCCCTTGAGTCCCCAGCCAAGTATGGGGCTTTACTGCATCAAAAACTGAATTTCGTAAGATGAAAAGTTAGGGTAATATTGGTCCTGAAGTGTAGGTGGTAATGTTATCTTTTCACAGTTACATATACACCTCTCTCGAGAAGATTTCTTTCAGCTTAAGTCTTGGAGACAGCGCTTTTGTGTCAATATTATTCTGTGATAATTCTTGGAAAGTTTATTTCTTTGTATTAGCACCACTGGACAATATCCATCTCTGAGTGAAAAAAACATCATTTACGAATAGCTTGTATTCAGACTAGTCCCTTCAGCACAATTCAGAAATACATTTTCTATTTACATTTGTCTCTCCCTGCTCTCATTTCACTTCCCAGAGCTTTTCTCCCCATGCTGTAGTAGGCCTGAATTTTGATGAGGCCAAAACACAAAGCAGTCATCATGAATGACTTATTTAGATTCACAACTTTTAGCATACTGCTGATTCGGTTACTACATCAGTCAATTTTCCTGACTACTCTTCCTGAGATTTAGCAGCTCCAGAAGGATTTGGAGAAACACTAAAATAGCCCAAGAGCTGCATTTGTTCTTGCTTTTGCTGTTGCCCAGCCCTGATTAGAAGAAATATTGCTGTTAGCTAATTACTTTCACAGCAGTGACAGATGGCCAAAGGGTGCATGTGTTGGAATAAAACAGAGAGGAAAAGGGTTAATGTTGCAGATCACCTCATCCCCCTTTTATTTAGGCTCCTCTAAAGCTATTGATTTAATGGTGTGATTTCTTATTGGGCCTGGAGCAGTGATTGCAGAATCAGGCCCACGAGGTTTAGTGACCTCCAGGTGAAGGCACTGCAGGTGTGTGGCTAACAAGATACTAATTGGGTAACAGAGTGAGGATGAAAGCAGCTACAAGCAGTTGGTCAAGAGGCAGCACCATACCCCGAACAGCTGCAAGTACTGAGCTTTGTAACTGGGAGGAGAGGTAAGCTCTACTCCTAACTGGTTTTCTGCTGAATCTTGCACTGTGAGTGCCTTCTGCAGGAGGAGTAGCCTTTTGCTGGCAGTACTCCTCTGTGTTTCTCATGCAAACTGATGAATCTGAAAGAAAAGTTAGACATTTAATTAACAGATGTGGCTCAGTGAGTTATGTTTTATTAAGAACATGGATGCAGCGACAAAATTCTTCAGCGAGAGTATACAGTTTCTGCATCTGCATTTCTTCAGAAATCTTGAGCAAGTTCAGATGCCTTAATTTTTTCATTCTGTTCCTCTCTTCCCGCATTTTATTTTACATTGTCAGCTCAATGAAATCTGCTCCCCCTTACTTCTTGCTGTCGGTATACAAAATGTCCACCTACTAGGAAAGATTTACCAAGATCAGGAGTCCCTTACATTTAAATCAGCAGAGGAAAAATAAAATAAAGGTTACAGACAGGAGCCTGAAGGTGTTTTTCCAAACTGCACACACCCAGGGGTGAAAGAAGTGCTGTCACCAGTAAGACAGCAGCAAGAAGAACCGTGACCATGAGTTTGGTATATCACGTGATACCCTTGTTTTTGTTTCCCTGGGAGGTCATTTGATTTCAAAATATTACTTCTAGCACAGAAAGAAAGAAGTTACCTGCTATGAGGCTATACTGGCCAATACCTTCACAATAGAATCAATTTTCACTGCATTTTTAGAGCGTGATGCATGATTTACATTCCCTGCTCCATAATACAAATTCTTTACCCTTTCCAGGTAGCTGCTCCTCTCTTTGTTTACTTTTGCTTTGAACAAAAGATGCAGTATTGACTGTCTTGTCATCCACATGTTGTTAACTTTTGAGTAACTGTGAGTAAAAGGGGAAAAAAGTAAAAAATAAATAGCTAATATATAAGTGGGAGTGCTTGTATAATGTTCCACTCTGGATTTTTGTTGTTGATTTTTGGGTTTGTTTTTTTTTTCTTTATGAGGCATCAGCTGCTCTTTAAATTGCTGCTGAGATTAATGGAAGCTAATAGGAGATGTTCCTGAAGTTTGTTTTCTAATCAGATCTCACTGGATCTTATTAATAAAAGCGACTACTCTGAGTAGAACTGTCTGTGGCTAAATAATCAGTTTTGTTACTGAAAAGTGATTAAATTGCCTGAGGGAAAAAAAAATATAAATTACACCTGGCTTACTAAGACTTAAATTAAAGGTCTTTCTCCCCCCTCAATCAATCTGTCCTGAATTGCTTTTCTGCTCTATTTATTTATTTATTTATTTATATGCTTATTTAATCTCTTTAATTTCAGGCTTATAGTTATTCTATAACATGCAGCTCTATTGAACTCTGCATTTCAGACTGTATTGCAAGACACACTGGCATCAGTCCGCTGTATTTAAATGGTGGAAAAAGTCAGGCACAGAGAGGGAATACGTAACAAATGTTAAATCCAAATTGGCATGAAAGAGTATTTTAAACAATGCTGAAGAACAGAAAAGAAGCTTATGGATGGCTTTATGGGCTGCAAACGTACATTGCCAGCTCACGTTGAGCTTCCCATCCACCAGCACACTTGTATCATTCTCTTGAGGGCTCTTCTCAATCCATTTTCTTCCCAGATTGCATTTGCTGTTGGGATTACCATCAGAATGGTCATTTCACCAAATCCATGTCTTTCTAATTTAGAGACAAGGTTGTTGTGTGAGACAGTATTGAACGCTTTGCATGAGTCAGGTAGATGATGTCTCTTACTCTTCTCTTATCCACTAATACTGTAGCCCTATCATAGAAGACCACCAAATTCTTCAGTCGTGATTTGCCCTTAGTGAAGTGATATTGTCTGTCACCAATCGTGTCCTTATTTTCCATGTGCCTCAGCAAAGTTTCCAGGAGGGTGTGCTCTGTGATCTTGCCAGGCACGGAGGTCAGACTTACCAATCTGTAACCATCTGAGGTATCTTTATCAGTATACTTGCTAGAAGACTTTGTATAATATGCTTAGCACAATTGACTTTAGAGAAAGGCTGAACTCTTCCCTTCCTTCATCTCAGAAAACACAATATTGAAAAAAAACCAAACCAAACAACCCAGCCTCTTTTAATTTCAACTGAGTTATGAAATTCTTCTGACTCTATCACATGCTTAAGTGCTTTGCTGACTTCAGATCTTAATGAGGCCCCCTGCAACCGTTCCTTGTTCCTCTCTGGTGGAAATTCTACCTGAAACTTTAAAACAGGAGAATATGTAGCTCCAATTCCACATTCTGTTTTTCAGCTAATTTGTCCAACTTGAGAACTTCCTTCCCCAGTTCAGGCTTGATTGCTTGATTGCAACACTGAGCGTGATGATGGTACTCAACAAAAAATGCTTCATAATTAGCAGTACTGATAAGCAAGAGAGACAACATTAAAATAATAGTTAATGGGCAGAGTGCAACGATCTTAATGGGTCAAATTCTTCTCTTGGCTTCACAGTGCTGCTGAGGAAAGTTTTTTCCTTTTATTTCTCCTACTTCAAAGTGGTTTTTGTGTCTGGTAAACTAAAGGCACGTTCTAGTACAGAAAAATCCACACTACCTTAATTAAGCATAAAATACTTCTCCTAACTTACAAGTTTTACAGACCAAGTCCTCATCTCCTGCAACAGCAAGTATCAGTTGGAAAATCCTCCACCATTATTCTTCTTATTATCACCCTGAGGGGTCAAACTGGCATTGTGGTGCACTGTGAAGAAGGTGAAATTCAGGTCCCACAGGAACGACTTGAGGATCTCACTGAGAAACTTTGATGGTGCTATTCCTGACTAACCAAGATCTTTATACATAAGAAGAGCTTACTTGAGCCCAAGTGTTCATGTAATAGAGGAATGATCTCTCAAGTAACAGGGTCGTAATGCATTCAGGATTCGAATGAGTAAATCCAGCAACTTTTATTTGACTCAGATAGGGCCTGCAAGTGTTACAGGACTCCAAGACTTTAGGGATTTGACTTGGGAAATTTTTGTTGTTGTTTTTGGATTTTCCAAATGGTCTGGGTTTTTCAAATGAGGTGTAAGCTACCCAGGGATGCTGGCTTGAGACTCTACAGTAGGGTACATCCCCTGCTCACTCTCTTGCAGATCAAATGCATCTCTCTACCTATAGCACATAACTGCAGTCTAAACTTGAGGCAATGAAAATAAGAACACGTAAGAGAAAACTAGGTAGCTATTTTCCTGATACAAACATGTGGTCAGGGCATTCTTATGACCCCAATGCAACTTATTTTCCAGATGCAGCAGTAGACAGTTTCTAAACCTTCAAGCTCAGGGTCTTTATTATTATTATTCCCCTCCCCGCCCCCCCCAGGTTTTTATTTCATGTACTTAACCTGCCAAATTTATTTTTGTTTTCTTCTACTTACACACCCCACACAGAAGCCCAAGAATAAAATTGTCTAAGTGAGATTTCGAACAAAAAAAGTGACAAAAACACTAGAAAGAACAGGGGAAAAAAAAAAAAAAAGGAAGAAATTTGTAATCTATTTCTCTGTTTTATTTTTTTCTTTTTTTTTGCACATAGGTGCCGTTTGGTTTGGTTTCTTAAGAGACTTAAGCTCAACAAGTATATTGTTGTTGAATGTTCCAGGTTTTTAACTCCTTGTGTCATGCAGAGGGGACCCTAATTTTGAGAAACAGCAGGATACTAGACATGAGACTTTATCAATATAGTTGTGAGTTTTCCAGTGCATAGCTGTATGTATATATGCATAGTTACATGTAATATATATGTGTACTAAGTATATGCAATATATACATTTTGTGCTCAGATATGTTCTATGTATATACAAATGTATATATATAAACATACATACATTCAGAACATTTCAGGCAAGGGGAAGAGGCATGCTTTGCTGTGGTAGTGTTTAGTTCCAAAATGAAATACAGAAATTACATGCAATCACTGATGTTACGGTCCTTCATCTCCATGTAGCATTCAGGATTACAGGTTTTTTATTAAGCTGAGGCATTGAGATAGAATATAGGGGGTGGGGAGGGTTGGGGAACTTGCTTCTCGTGTTTCTAGAAATTGCCTCCCATTCTTTCTTGTCCAAATGGAGGCCCAGCAAGTGTTACACTTCACGGGCAGCTGTTCTGAAGAGGATCAGGATGCAAACACTTCCTCTCAGGCTAGTAGGCACCAAGCAAGCATTTGCAGAGCTCGATAGGAGAACTGGATTAGTGGGAAATCACATTTAAATATGATTTTTTTTTCTCTTCTGAATATGTTAATAATGGGTATTGGGTACTCCATGACATTTGTTCATCAATGTCAGGAAGTGTGTATACTCATAAATGCTATCACTGCAGTCCTCAAATTTATTCTGTGTGAATTATTCTTTATGGTTCTGAATCTCAATATGTCGGGGACAAGTAATGGACTGTGAATCTGAACTACTACTAGTGGTTATGAGCCCTGATCTCTGAAGATACTTGGTTCTCAGTTTTTATTTTAGATCCTTCTCTACACTCACCAGTCCCACCATTGCAGTAGGAGTAAAATGGGATAATGACTCTATTCCAGGGCATTAATGGGCAGAACATGTTTGCAATGTGTTTAGCCAACATCAATATTAATGCACTAATTTGAGGGGCAATAAATTGATAGAGTGTGGCCTTATAATGCAAAAAAATTGCATCAGCTTCAGAGCTGTAATGGAAAATTTCTCCATGAATAGAAGTAATTGGGGAAGGGGTTTTTCCTAAAGACATTTTACTTAGCAGTTTGAATATTCAGTGCTGGACAAGATTAGTCTTGCGTTCTTCCATTAGGATCTCAATACGACAAATCATAAAAATGAAAATTGTAAAAATAACAATTGAATAAACTGTCTTTGCTGTTCCAGAAAAGATGATGAAAAGTAGTTGTCTCCTGTAATGACCAGTTCAAAAATAAATCAACTATATTTATCTCAGCCTTGTTAGTTTGAGAAATTGACTGAATGACATCCTAAAAAAAGAGCAAACAGTGTATCAAAACAATTACATATCCATTTACCCATCTATCACTTCCTCCCACCTTCAGTCAAAAGAAATATCAGAACATATTAGTGAGTAGACACTAAGGCTGCATCTATGTTAGTAAATTACATATTACATTACTATGTATGTATGACCAACCTGATTACCTTTTTTGTCAAAGTTGCACATTTAATGTATGAGGGAAAGTCTGTGGGTGTGGCATTCTTGGACTTCGGTAAAATTTTGACACTGTTTCTCTGTTTCTCAAAGTATTCTACTTGAGAAACTGGCTATCATTGGCCTGGACAGACACACACTCTCCCGGGTAAAAACTGGCAGGATGGCTGGGCTCAAAGAGAGACGATGAATGGAATCAAAACCAGTTGGATGCCAGTCATGAGTGGTGTCCTCAGTGCTGGGTCCAGTCCTGTTTAATATATTGATCAGTGATCTTGGCGAGATGATTGAGTGCATCCTTAATAAGTTTGCACACAACACTAAGCTGGGTGGAAGTGTTGATCTGCTTGAAGGTTGGGAGGTTATGCAAAAGGATCTGAACAGACTGGATTGACGGGCTGAGACCAATGAGATGAGCTTCAAGAAGGCCAAGTGCTGGGTCCTGCACTTGGGGCACAACAAACCCATGCAGCATTTCAGGCTTGGGGAAGAGAGGCTGGAGAGCCGCCTGGAGCAGAAGGACCTGGGGGTGTTGGTTGAAAGCCACTTGAATATGAGCCAGCAGTGGCCCAGGTGGCCAAGAGGGCCAATGGTATCTTGGCCTGTATCAGAAACAGCGTGGCCAGTAGGACCAGGGCAGTGATTGTGCTCCTGTACTTGGCACCGGTGAAACTGCATCTCGAGTACTGTGTTCAGTTCTGGGCCCCTCACGACAAAGAAGGATATTGAGGTGTTGGAGCATGTCCAGAGAAGGGCGATGAGGCTGGTGAAGGGGCTGGAGAACAAGTCCTATGAGGAGCGGCTGAGGGAACCGGGTTTTTTTAGCCTAGGGAAGAGGAAGCTGAGGGGAGACCTCATCACTGTCTACAGCTGCCTGAAAGGAGATTGTGTTCTCCTCTTCTTCCAAGTGGCAGTTGATAGGTGGAGAGGAGACGGCCTCAAGTTGCGCCAGGGACAGGTCAAACTAGACATTAGGAAAAATTTCTTCTGAAAGTGTGGCCAGGCACTGGCAGAGGCTGCCCATGGAGGTGGTTGAGTCAATATCTCTAGAAGTGTTTAAAAGATGGATAAATAAGGTTCTCAGGGACAAGGTTTAGTAGTGAACGGGTGTGGTTGGACTCAGTGATCTCAAAGGTCCTTTCCAGCCAAGTGATTCTATGAATCTTTGCACTTAAGCTGATTGTCTACAATGTCATTAGACGTAGTCCTGGTCTACTTTCAGTCTGAACCAACAGGAACACTTTCAAATAACATTTTTTCATTTACATGGGTTAAAGACCCAGCAAGTAGTTCAAAGATGGCCATTCTCTTCTTAAGGCTGTGTGAAGTAGCAGTTGAACGCCACTCATTTTGTGTTTTTTTTGCCTCTGTGACTAAATGGTCCCAGGGATTTACTTAATTTATAACTATAAACATAGCTATCAAATACTTCTCTGCCTTAGTCACTTTAGAGCTGGTAAAAAAATCTGCCATATTTATTTGCTTAAGCTGGAAATCGTGTATGTGCCATAGAAGTTGACAAGCCTATTTAAAAGAATGAGATATGTAGAGATTAATACTCTAAATTATGTTTAAATATACGTACAAGATAGCATGAGGAAGATTCATTTCATGTGTCCTAGCACATGCCACTCATGACGGGTAAGATATCTTTTATTCCAGCCTCTTGAACAGGAGACTGGTTGAGACAAATGGCACTTTGATGAGATGAGAAGGGCTTGATGTGTGCTACAGAGGGCTCACTAAAATCATATGATGGTAGCAGGTTCAGTCTCTGAATTAAATCATGACCAGTGTGAATCACAAACCTGTTTAAAGAATAGAGTTTATAAGGTATGGAGTTGGATAAACTGCCAAAAATAAAAAAAAATACAAGAAGTCATGTCACCCAGTGGGTTCCTCTGCAGGCTAATTTAGTAATAACTGACAGACACAGTCATAATCCAGACTGCAAACCACAAATAACAAATCACAGACACACCCTCCCTTCCCAGCCCCCCAAAAACATATATATGACTCATCTCTTTTGATCAATTCTGCTTTCCACCAGCACAACTCCTGCTATGTCAGGGCTAAGGCCTGATAGGCCTGATCCAACAAACCGGCCGGACAAAGAGGATATGCAGCACTTGGCAGCCTGCTGAAATTGAGATGTAGAGAGCTGGATGACAACAGTGTGCTGAAAAACACTGTAGCCCATGGCTCCTCATTATCCTGATATCTGTAACTGTACATTCTGACCTGGAGGGGATGCCTTAGGGTACCTTCTTACATATCCTGAGGTAAGAAATATCCAGCTAAGACTGAGAGGAAATGTTTCACAACCCTGTGTCGAGAGCCTCTGTGCAAGTCTAGATGTTGAGTAACTTTGCACTTCATTTTTCCCCTTGGGTGTCTTTTGAAGACCACAATAACATAGAGATTTTTCTCAATTTAGGACCGGTCACAAATTGGCCTTAAAAATCTGTAGGAATGAAGATGAGAAGGGTGAGGATGGACCAGAGGTCCTTGCAATGTGAAAAGGGGGATGAGAAAAATGTGAAATACCTCTCAGCTGGGAAACAGAAAATGTGAGAAAAAATGTAGCAAACAGTGTGGAGGTTTTCAGAGGTCTTTGCAAGCTGGGTGCCCACCCTCCATCACTGCTCTGGGGCTGTTATCACTTCATTTTCCACTCCATGAAAGAATTACACCCATAAGTAACTTTAGGTCACCTTTACTAGTCATGTCTCTCTAATACCAAATTTTGTATTGCAATAAACCCTAGGCATCGTGTTCTTGTCTCAGAACCCTGATGTATTTTGCATCATTTAGAGAAAACAGCAGAACCTGCCTAAAGCAGCTGGTGGGATCTGGATTTGTGTCACCCTCGTCACTCTTTTCTTAATTCCCAGGCACAGGCGGCAGTGAACAACAGATGTCTCAACACAACTGTCATCTTCATGGGACCTGCTTCCTTCTTGTTTTCAGTGTACTAGGGCACCCAATCATGCTCACAGTGGCTCTGTATGCTCTCAGTGGGGAAAGGGTGCTTGCTGAAGTCTGGCACATAATCACATTGAGGAAGTAGAGTTTAAAAAAGTAATACAGTCAGCAGCAGGGGGACTTTCAAACCCCAAAAACTTTTTCTCTTTATTTCTTTAACTACTTTCTCATTTACATTTAGAAAAATGACATATAGTAATTAGATTCCCTAGTCTGCCAAAACTTTAAATAGGATCCTTGGATCCTTTAAAAATAGCCTTTAAAATTTCAAGTCTCTTATTTTTTTCTCTTTCTTTTTTTTTTTTTTCTCTCCAGGAGATGAACAATAGAACTAGTCTGCCTTCTTAACACTTTTTAACAATAGTCATTTGGAAATGCAGGCTGAATACTGACAGGTTTTGACTAACGGGGAAAGTTTTGGAGCCTATTGTGGCACTTTCTGTCTCTTTTACTTTCTCTCCCTCCACCTGTCCTTTTTGCCTCTTCCTTTCACTCACGATTGACAATGTATGCATTCATAATTGAAGAAATTCTATTCCTAACAGCTTACAGTTGTATGAGTTGTCGCTCATATCGGTGGTATGGCTGCTGTTTCCACAAACTAAACACATTTCACTGCTAATTTCCCATTGAAAGACATTGGAAGGTTCCTGAAATTAATGATGTAAGACAAGTTTACAAACTGACAGGCTCTGATGTGAAAATTAGTGTGTCTTCTTTTCAGAGTTTAAGTACAGGAGGTTGAAATAGCAGTGAGCAGCCTTCAGATTCGTAGAGATCTTCAGGAAAAAAAAAATGAGGAAAAAACCTCCGACCCATATTTTAGAGACTTGGAAACTGAAAAAAAAAGAGAAGAAAAAAAAATCAGAATATATGTAAGGAAAGAGAGTGAGAAAGCAGACTTGTTGACACTAAGAGGAAATTGCAGGACTTTTCAAGCAGAAAACTCTATTTTACTCTGAGAAATCAACAGCTTTTTTAAGGACCTACTATACTGGAGCAAGATTCCAACAAAATTTATTGAGCTATGCGTAATCTTTGTGGGAAATTGTGAGGATTTTTAAGCCTGTAAGTCACAGTACACAACTTTAGTTACTTAAGAAGCAAAATCACTAGAGGAAGAAATCCATAAAACCATAGAAGTTAAATAATTTCTTCCATCCATGTAAATAATAAGTAATTCAGATAAAGCAAGTGGAATATTCTGCCAGAGTAAAACAAGGCAACGTGAGAAGAATTTGGTCTATTTCTTTCAAGTGAGAAAAGAATAGTCCTGGTCAGTCATTTGCTCAGGAACAACAGTATACTTCAGATATGCAGGCGGCATTACAGTCGTCATTTAAAATGGTTCTGAAATACTAACTGTCTTTAATATTGTGTGTCACATGAAGTAATGAAACTCTTTGGACGTACCCAGATTCTAATTTTCTCTAGAACTCTCTGCTAAGACTTCCTTGGGGTAAATGGTAAGAAAAAGGTAGCTTCTCTAATTAGTGTTTTTCTGGTATAAAGATTCTTGATGAAAGGGTTCAAACCACAATCCGTTCAATTGTATTTTATTTTATTTGTTGTTTACAACAGAATTGACCTGAATTATCTGAGAGGATTATTTGTATTTTTGGTTTGAAGTTACGCTATTTTTAGCTACGGATAATATCTCTCACTTCAGACTCTTTTATCTCATTTGCAGTAGGGACAAATATATTTTTTTAAATTAAACAGAAAAATGTTAAAAGAAAAATGAATTATATTTACTTTTTCAGTATTTTCAATATGAATTACATTAAAAATATTTTGGTCCACTTGAAGGAAATAATGGTACGTTCTTATTTTCTTGTAGCACCTGAATGATTTCCTTACTGCAAGAATATCAGGAAATAATTATGGTAATTAATATGTACTACTAAAAATTTCTACGTGATGGTGGGAAAAATAATTACTATTCCGTAGTCTTTTCTTCCTTCTAGATGACTTGCCCACCACTAGTGTTTTCCACTAATTATAGGCTACATTGACTACCCAGACATAGATAGATCACAATTTTATATCCTACATGTCTATTTTGTATCAGTGTAAAACCAACATTTAAAACAAATCACCAAAATTTGTTCAGCTGCCCCTCCAATGTGTCAACTCCAAAAATAAAATACATGAAGCTGTTGTTCTGCCACTCAGAATAATTTTTAAGTAAGTAACCATGGGGCAGAATGATTCTGTAATCTATTAAATCTTCAAAGTAAGCATAATCATGAATAAAGTGTTAATATCAATGTTGAAATTTCATCAGGAAAGAAAGGATGACCTCAAATTATTTGGAAAAATACCATGAGAGATTTTACAACAATGAATGATCAGTACTATTCTATGTGGACTTATCTTAAAGAGTCTTTTAATACTGGCTTCTACTGTTTTTTCAGAAAATGTGTTTTCTTGTTATATGTAAGTACTTTCACCCATCACTCATTCTCTTTATCAACATCAATGGTCATAAAGGGAAATATACAGATTAAAATACTTGAAGAGAGTGCGAGTTTTTTTCTTGTATATTTCTAGTTAATTGAGTCATGGATGAAAGTGAAAAAAAAAAAAAAAGACATGAAATATCAACTGAGAAATACATGTCCTGTACACCAAGAACTAATTTAATAAGCAGCCTCTCCCTGCTACTGGGCGATCAAACTAAATTGCCAGTCTAAACTTTTCTATGCTGCATTTCAAATATCAACACATTACATTGCTATTCCTCTTAATTTCTCACAAAGAAAATGCAAAATGAATTCATTATACTGGAGTAAGTGGAAAAAATGATGAGTTTCTCCAGAAGAGTAGGCAATGGGGAGAGATTGGGCAAGGCGATTATGTTGAGATATTTGAATAGCTGGCCATTAGCAAGAGGATCCCCATTACTTTGCTGATAATTATATCCTCTTCGCTATGACTTCCCAGTGGAATAATACAATGTTCCCAGCGCAGGACATAATGAAAAATACTGTTCAGGTGGTGCATATATACTAAGAAATATCATGTTGTATTTCTTGCCTTCCCCCATCATGTGGATTGCAATAGCACACACCTACGCGATATGTTAATGCATGTTTGGTTGTTCAGAGCTGTGTACAGGGCAAATAAATGTATCTTGAAAATGGAACTGGCAGTAGAATATCATTCACTGAGTGTAATTATCTCCCGTGTTTAGTGGGCCCGTGTATTGCTGAGTACATTTTTGTTAGCTATTATGTAAACGACTTTCAAAGCCCACCACACTGTAATAATGAGGACTTTAGAAGGGATCTTGTAGAGATGAAGTTATTTCCTTTTTTTAAAGCGAGAGTAGTGGTGCGAACTATAGCTGTGTGTTTCTTCTAATTAATCCATCATTTTACAGACACGTTTCCATTCAGCAGTCAAGGAAAAGAAACAAATGAAAACGAAAAAGAAAGAGGGAAAATATAGCGTGAGAAAAACACCCACATGTTTACAGTAACTTTTTTTTCGATGTTATACATAGAATCTCTGATGTGTTATTGCTGCCTTATCACTTCTTGGCATTTTTATTGCTGTTCTATTTTCAGTTTGGGGGACTCTTGCTGCATACTCTGTATCTCTGTCTCAGATTCATTAATTTTCACAGAAAGCACTATTTACATCAAACTACTTTACTGTTTGACTGTTGATTTATGTATCCTTGTGGCTTACATGAGACCTTTGTCTTCAAATTATTAACAAGATGGCGGAAAAGCAATACCATTAAGTTGCCCAGGTTTGAATACCATATGAAGGCCACAAAATTACGCTGTAAGTTCCTTCAATGAAAGGGTTATATTGGACAACCCATGTCTTTGTTTGGTTTGATTTGGTTTGATTTTGTTAGGTTCTAGTATTTAATAGGAATGATAAAAGAATGTAGATGAAATTTAATAGTGATATATGGTAACAAATTTTTCATTGTATGTGTACCCATAAAAAAGTTTTTTATACATTTAGAAGTCATAAAAAACCAATTTTTAAGAATATTGATATACGCATAGAAATATTCAATTGGATGCCATTAATAAGTCTTATAAAGGAAGCTGCTAGAATTTTTGGTAGTTAGATTCCTCTTTTAGTTATTGAATACTTATTTGACATAAATCCAAATGGACTTAGTGAAGGGACAATAAATAGATATTTGTTTTGTTCTGAGGTGTAGGGTTGTTTGGGGAGAGGGGGAGGCATGAAGAGAAGATACCAAAAAAGATCCCTTTTTGTGGTATTAAATTCCACTTACTACATGATTAAGTCCACTTCCTTTTGAACGGAACTTTCCCCTATAAAAAGCAGTGTATCAAGGCATGAAAAATTAATCTCTAACTTGGACATATTTTTTTTTCCACAAAGGATGTGAAAGTGAGACAGAAGATCCTGGCTGTACTTTTGCATGTGAGTATCTGTTTGATAAAACTTTCAGAGGGGAAGAACATCTGTAGTTTCAGTTGACACTGTCAGATGTCTTGAGAACCCAGAATATATGAAAATCATGTCCTTTGGAACAGAAGCTGAAATAACGATGTAGAAACTTATCATTTCCACAATAAATCTGGAGAAATATAGCTGCTAAATGAAACAACTTTATAACAAAGATGTAAATAAATAGTTATTTGAGCACCTGCAGTTAACTGGTGCTGCTTCCTATGGATTACTATATTGACTTTCTCTCCTCTTGTTTTCTTTCTTGTGTCACTTTATGTCTCCCTTTTCATTATGTAATTCATTTTGCCTCTCCTTTTATATTTTATTTTATCTTCTATATTCTCAGCTGTTTTCCTTCCAACGAAATCTCTTTTTTCTTATTACTTATTTATATTCTAAAACCCCTCATTTTTCTCACTTGGATTTGTAGCTCTTTTGTGCAAAGAAAAGCTTTAACAACATCATGTACACTCACTATTGCTTTACTAAGTTCTTAGAAAATAAAATACCAGAAAGTTTTAACATTTGGCTAAGCTTGTGATCCCTAGTCTGCTCCTTTGCAGCAAGGACAGACAGAGCAATTCCTAATAAAAATACTTGAATAATAATCCAATAAATATGTTTTCCCATGTTTTTCCATATTTATATAGAATATGTGATCTGAAAATGTAGCTGTTGTACAAAGCACTTTTCAGCTATTTGATAACCCTGTTGGTAACTTAACAGATGTAAAAGCTCATGACTTCTTGGAAAGAATGAGTTTTTCAATCTGTAACACGTATAATTAATATGCATGCATGTCTTCCAAAAATCATCAGGTTTTGGTGAGAACACATTGAAAGAAAATCTGCTTCCACATGTTATGGATAAATTAGATGAATGGGTTAGATGGGTGGAAAGATTAGATAGAATGTTATTTCATAACAGGTTTTATTTTTTTATTAATATTTGCATAAATTCACCCTTAATGTTTCATTTCATTAGTGTTATGCCTCACGTTATTTGAATTAGTATGGAGGAGGTTTTGTGTGTTTTATGTAACACAGCTTGAAAAGCTTGGACAGAATCATAGAAATGGAATAAATCTGTTAATGTCAATCTAATTGTGCAATCTACTCAGTGGTCTTGAAAATCAATCAATACAAAATATGTTTTACATATTTCAATATGAATTTCCTCCTGTCACTCATCAATGGTTATTCACTGTAAAAATGCATATTTTCAACAAAAAAAATATGAACTGGAATCTTATTCTGCAATCTCTGTTCAAGAAAACATATTTAGCTTGCCTTTCAAATGACCTAGAGAGGCCTCCTACGGAAAAGTGATGGTTTTCATTCTCCATCTTCAGTCAAATTTTAGCATCCTTCCTGAGGGAGCCAGCTGTCACTTGGTGAAGGGTTTGGAAATCTAGACACTATTCTACTTTTATTTCATCAAGACTATTCAAATGATGTGGACACTTCCAAACAGCTATTAGAAAGGGCATTAACTTCCACTTGGTCATTAAGGCTGAGACTCATCTGACTAAATGTAGACAACAGTGAGGTAGTCACATATTTTTTATCTTGTCACCCTAGCCTATGAGGGAAACAAGGTCATGATTCATCTTGTCCTTAAGAAAATGTTCAGAATATATCAGCCGAATTACTATTCCTCTCCCTAGACTGTAACGGAGCTTACCTGAATGGCTCAGAGGTAGATATTCAGTGTAGATATCTAAAAGTAAAGATGATGAATCACAATATAAATATATGTTTGGGGTTTTTCTGTAAGCTCTGAGTAATTTATATTCAATTTCTCAAGATGATTTCAGACTAGCTGTTTAAACACTCTTTAAACCTGTCCTAGTCTGACTTTTGAGTCAAAGACAAAACAAGTAACTCTGAAGGGTCATTTATCTGACCCTGCGTTAGGCATCTGAGATTCTTTGTTGAATATTTATGTTTAATTTTTTGTCTTGGAGTACGATTCTTCCCACGCAAGGTTTTGGTCTAAAAGACATAACTAAATTTAACACCTCTCCTTGTCCTTGTTATGTCACCAAATGTAACTACCATTTTAATGCCCTAACCCTGTTTCATGTTTTTGAAGATTTTTAGGGAAGTATTTAAACATACCATTACGACATTGCACTTACCTTATATAATGTATGCCCAGGCCTTGTTGTTTAGATAATATATGAGAAGCTTTAGAGCTCTTGGCACCTGATCTTCACTTTTTTTGGAAGCCCATTCATTACTTTCTAGATCCGTGCCCTGTTATCAATTAGGTCAGTTTGTGCTAGGTATGTAATATGTACTGTATCATTGTCACTGTATCTTCTGCATGTGAGTCACTTTTTACTTAAGTCAAAGGGTCACCTCATTTTGTCAGTAGTAGCTAATTCCTCAATAGCAGCAAGAAAGCACAGTATTGTTTCTACGCAACACAGTGTATCACAAACATTCAGACTGCCTTCAGAGTAACAGGAATAATATCCCAATACCCTCAACTTATGAAGCCATTCAAGAAAATTATATATATATTTCATTTGAATGGATACAAAAAAGGGGAGCCTTTTCTGAACAGATCAGTCATCTGCACATTTTGTTTCTCATTATTTAACAACAATAACTGAAGGGTGCTTTATAAAAAAGGGGTTTACATAAACGAGCAAAGAATGCACTAGGGAAAGATCTGTCAGCCTGTCTGTCCCAGAAAAAAAAAATAAAATAAACAAACAAACAAGGAAAATCTCCCCAATACGTATACAGTGATTGCTATCAATATTAAAGACCATGAAAGCAATTCTGAAAAGCTGGTCCTGGAAATTTGTCCTGTGAAACCAGTTCTTTATTTTTCCAAGGACACATAGAGGGTGAAAGTCTATGAAATGAGAGTTAGTAGGGGTCTCATCAAACTTGCAAATGAAGAGAGCACCTTTTGATCATCACTGTTCCTCTGTCTTACTGCCCTCTCAGTGACAATTTTTGCATTATTACCGTATCTTTGTCTTTTATACATGACTTTCTATTTTTATTTCTATTTTCCTTCTTCAGTTTCTCTGGTCAGGATGTCTCTGCCACTCCAGGAACACGTCTTTATGATATGTACAGTAAATATGCTTAGTTCAGAAACTAGCTGTAAAAGGTCTACCCCAATGGTCTCCATGTCTTCCCTACTGACCTATCATAGATGAAAAATGGTTACCTTAAAACCAGGACATTTTAACATTTACAGCAGCCTGGGGATCTGACTAGAGAGCCCAAGCTGTAAGAGGACAGTGTAGTGTGTTAACACCACACTGGGAAGACGAGATCATAAACACTTTGCTGAGTTTGGCCTATGGTCCTTCAAAAAGCCATATCAATACAGACACCAAACAATTTAAGAAAATGTCCCAAAATCTGTTCATCCCGTCATCAGACATTCTAAAATATTAACATAGGTTGTGAATCTCTTTCAAGGGCTATTTTAAGGTTTCTAAGGTTATAATCTAATCATTTTAATTGAGTTATCCCTTCTGCTAAATTACTAAGATGAAGTCTATATTCCAAATCATGATAAAACTTGTTGAAGACAAGATTGTTCCATCTATCTCAAGATTAAGTGTGCCTTTTATTTGAATGTATTACAAAAAAAAACAAAAACAAAAACAAAATCAAGCAATATTAGCCCAAATGGGTTTTCTGGTTTTTATATTAGACCTTATGTTGCCTTTCTTACCCTGTCTCTTACCCATATCCGATAATAGGAAATTAACAGTATTTGCTATTCTTCATCATTAGCACATATTCTGGGGTTTGGCTTTTTTTGCTTGCTTTTTCTCTTATAGTCTCCTGAAAGAGATACCTGTAAGTACATTAAAAATTTTGGTCTAATTGTCTATGAAATAGAATTGGGCAATCAAAAAAATGAACCAAATATTCAGGACTTTAATTAAAGATATTCATTCCAGAAGCTTGGATATCTTTGTGCATAGGATATTCAAGAGCACAGTATCACAGTATCATAAGGTTGGAAAGGACCTCCGAGATCATCGAGTCCAACCTATAAGCCAACACTAACACCAACACCATAATCTAAACCATGGCACTCAGCACCTCATCCAGTCTCCCCTTAAACACCTCCAGGGTCAGCGACTCCACCCCCTCCCTGGGCAGTGCAATTCCAATGGCCAATCACCCTTTCAGTGAAGAACTTTTTCCTAACATCAAGTGTAAACTTTCCCTGATGAAGCCGGAGTCCATGCCCTCTAGTTCTGTCACTGCTAACCTGAGAGAACAGATCAACCCCTGCCCGTCTACAGCCTCCTTTTAGGTAGGTGTAAAGAGCAATGAGATCTCCCCTGAGATTCCTCTTCTTCAGACTAAGTATCATAAGGTTAGAAAGGACCTCCGAGATCGTCGAGTCCAACCTATAACCTAACACTAACATCAACACTAACACCAACCCATTATCTAAACCATGGCACTCAGTGCCTCATTCAGTCTCCCCTTTTTATTTTTTTCTTTTTTCTTTTTCTTTTTTCTTTTTTCTTTTTTTTCTTTTTTCTTTTTCTTTTTCTTTTTCTTTTTCTTTTTCTTTTTCTTTTTCTTTTTCTTTTTCTTTTTCTTTTTCTTTTTCTTTTTCTTTTTCTTTTTCTTTTTCTTTTTCTTTTTCTTTTTCTTTTTCTTTTTCTTTTTCTTTTTCTTTTTCTTTTTCTTTTTCTTTTTCTTTTTCTTTTTCCTTTTCCTTTTCCTTTTCCTTTTCCTTTTCCTTTTCCTTTTCCTTTTCCTTTTCCTTTTCCTTTTCCTTTTCCTTTTCCTTTTCCTTTTCCTTTTCCTTTTCCTTTTCCTTTTCCTTTTCCTTTTCCTTTTCCTTTTCCTTTCCCTTTCCCTTTCCCTTTCCCTTTCCCTTTCCCTTTCCCTTTCCCTTTCCCTTTCCCTTTCCCTTTTTCTCTTTTTCTCTTTTTCTCTTTTTCTCTTTTTCTCTTTTTCTCTTTTTCTCTTTTTCTCTTTTTCTCTTTTTCTCTTTTTCTCTTTTTCTCTTTTTCTCTTTTTCTCTTTTTCTCTTTTTCTCTTTTTCTCTTTTTCTCTTTTTTCTCTTTTTCTCTTTTTCTCTTTTTCTCTTTTTCTCTTTTTCTCTTTTTCTCTTTTTCTCTTTTTCTCTTTCTTGTTCTTTTCTTTTTTAATCAGTCTGTAACCACAGAAATCTGCATATAGAGGCCACTGCCATCTTAGGTACTGCTGAAATTTTGACAAATCATCTCAACCTGCCTGCCTTATGTCTTGCTTTACATCAAACTTTTTTTTAGGAGGAAACAAGACAATTTCTATACAGAAAAAGATAGGACTCTAGTGCAGCTTTATTCTGACTAAGCAGTACAGAACATTAGGAGAATGAGGTGGAGGGACAGGATAAGGACTCCGTAGTAGAAGAGGATCACTTGTTAGTGTAAGGCTGATACAGCTGAGAACACATAATACTTTGCATCCTTCTTTATAGTCAAAGAAATCTCTAGAAGAAAGAGATGTGATATTATAATGAATATTTTAGTGCTACTCTCCTCAAGACGCTCTGAGTGTCTGCTGTTCCTAAGTTGCATTCTGGCCAAAAACGTCATCTAGACAATTCAAGTTGCTAAGACTCAAACTTCTAGGATGAATATTTTCATGGACTGCAAATTAATCACCACCTGCTCTTAATGAAAGAATTCATATGCAGATATCACTCTGGATTCTTGTCCTGTGACCCTTGGTGTATGACATCAAAATGACACAAAAGAGTTTCTGTTTGATGAAATGTGAGACAGAATTGGGTGTTCAGATGGTGCCTCAGGATAACAGTGCTAATCGTCAGCACCTCTGTATACTTGTGTGTTATTTTTTTCATGATAATGTCTTTTACATTTTGGGTTGTATGTGTGTATTTGAAATTATCATTTACTTCCCTTGAGTCCTTCCTTTCATCAACGTTGACATGTACTTTTTTCTTTTCCCCCCTTGGATTTCTAGATCCTTGGGATTTAGACCTTAAATTCTTCTAAATTTCTTTTGTATATATACCACTTATAGACAGTTAAGAGTAGGTGCGGTTATGATCAAATCCCAGCTGCATCTTGAAACCAATAGGTCAAGTGTTTTTTTTGTCTTTTCTTTATCATTTATTTTGTACTCTGAAAAACTTCCTCACTACTTCTCTGAATAGTGAAAAATAGAGCTGCCAATAATGGACATAATCCTTGTACTTCTTATGTAACTGTAACTCCACTGAATCCATAGTGTCGCTTTTGATTTCCCTCAGTAGAAAAGGAGAGCAAGTCATTATTCAAGCCACAGCCACAATTCATTTAAGTCAAGTGATATTGCTACTGGTTGGTCTGCATGCATTATCATTCCACAGCAGTGACACAGTTCTTCTCTAACGACATGTAATAAGTAGATACCTGTTAAAATGCATACATTGCTTATCAATTGCACTTGTTAATAAGTCACAAAACCCCCTCTATTCAAAGACTGAGCCCTCTGTTTCGAGTCTTTACAATATTATGTAACATAATTCTCAACTGAAGAAAATCTTCATACAAGAATACATCTATTTACAATCTGACATTATTCAGACGGGATTGGTATATTATGCAGACAGTAATTACAAAATACTGTCCCTGTAATACTGTAGTTTTGTATGTATGCAGATTATTAAAAATGGTTAATCTTAAAATCACTGCACACACGCTACAATCACCAGGGAAGAGTCTTAGCTTTTATGCATTGGTGTAACAACATTACAGTTAGTGGAGCTGAGGTCCTGGTCTCATTTTTGCTCCATTATTTTGTTGTTGTATATAAAGGATGAGATCTGTGTCTCCATTACATCTTGCAACACTTGAGCAATTCTTCAGAAATGAAAGACAAATCTCGATTCACGTTGTTTGGGTTTTTTTCTTATTCAGTGGTTGAATACTATTCGAGTGATAATATCTTTCTCTTTTTTTCATGTTCTGCAGAAAGTTTCAAACCAGAGATGCAGGATCTGAAATCTGAATCAGAAGTCAAATTATCCAAAACTCTTAGGATGTCATAACTGCCCTTTCAGTTTTATGCAATGTTCCAAACAGAAACTTCTCTTTACCTCTGACTGAAACATAGACATCTAAAATGCAGGGCCTCATATTAACACAGACCTAATAAAAAATTAGGACACAACTTCTTTATATCTACAGGTCTTTTTACTCAGACATGATTATCTAGAATATAATGATACTGAACTCACTGAATCTGAAAATGTGCGAATCATTTTGTATTAGCATAGAAAAACAGAGACTGTGATCCCTTGATCTAAAATGGGGCACCTCTGTGGGTGCAGCTGAACAGTGACCCAGCCAGCCCTCAGAAGCGCAACCATTATCACTGACACAGCAGGATCCTACAACTGGAATATACACAGAGGGAATAACTTCATGCTATGAAATTAAAGAAACATGGAACTAGCAGTTACGAGGAAAGAAAGGAGTGGATTTTTTTTATTTCTTGTGATTATTCACTATATTTTTGAAGGGCAATTTCATATAATGGCAGAATTTGGGCAGGGAACTGTAAATGAATTCTTAAAAGAGGTTTATACTTAATTAAGGGACGAATTTTCCACTCAACTCTAGAATATAACTTTAATACTATAGGTGATTATAACTGTCTCATATGTCTCCTGAATATGAGATGAATATGAAGATCTGATATCCACTTACTGCTTGTATTTTTCCCCTGTATAATCTTGTCTAGTAAGTGTGAGAATGTTCTTTTTACGTTGAAAAATTATTTTAGTAAATATATAGGAACAAAGCTATAAACATTAAAAATGCCGAGCCACTAGGGGCAATTGTGGGTTTTATCCCTTCCACAACGATCATAATAAATCCAACTTGTCTTCTGTTAAGCTAAATGAGTTACAATGTTTGTAAATGCTGAGATAATAATCCTACCCATGTATGCATGGTCTCCAACCACAAGAATTTCATTACAGTAAAGGCAAATTATAAACCTCTTCTGTACCACGCACAGATCCAGGAAGCGCTGTACAAACTCAACAAATAGATGTGAAGATTGTACAGAGCTTATCCCCTTGCTCAGCACTAAAAGCAACCACAACCTCAAATAAAACCGCAGCTTGCAATCCATTTGAAATTTTATTCAGTTAAGCTCTATTTATTACAATCAAAAATAGCACACAGTGGGACAGCCAGAACAGTCCCGTTTCACAAAGCACAACCAAGATCAGCTGACTGGAACTCACACTTATGTTCATTGAAGGGCCATATTCTCGTTTTCTTTTCCTTGTTTCTATTTAGAGTTAATGGTAAAAGTCTTTTCCTTATCCACTGTCAAATTGTCAGAACGCACTTTGAATGTTCAAGGCTGGAGGATTCAGTGGGTGTCAGAGGGAGGGGGAGGACCATCTGGTTTGTTGACAGAAGTTTACTCCCAATATTTTATACTGAGTAATTATTCAAGGTCCCTTGTATTTTGTGTCTCCCAGAGAGAAGGTATTAAAAATGTCCACTCTTAAATGCTTTTCACATAGAAAACAGGATTTTATGACCCTGTAACTGCAGGATCAGTGGTTTTATGTTCTTTAGCCTCTGCATTAATGTGTGCCTGGTTCCCTCATGCAGGCCATGCTGTGGTTAGTGTTGATTCAGTAAACAACATTTTGTTTCATCTCCACAGATATTAGGTCTATAGAGGACAGATTGAATTTGCTGATGGTGCCTCATGGTCTTAAAGCACACTTGACTAATTCTAGCTATCATTTGTGGTTTGCTGTATTTTAAACAAGGGCAGAAACTTTTAGAGAGACAAAGTAAACGAAAAAGTTGGAGAGAGAGAGGAGAGGAGAGGAGAGGAGAGGAGAGGAGAGGAGAGGAGAGGAGAGGAGAGGAGAGGAGAGGAGAGGAGAGGAGAGGAGAGGAGAGGAGAGGAGAGGAGAGGAGAGGAGAGGAGAGGAGAGGAGAGGAGAGGAGAGGAGAGGAGAGGAGAGGAGAGGGGAGGACTTTTCAATGGTATTAAAAAATAAAATGTGAGAAAAAAGACTCCACACCCTGCTAGAGAAATTACTTAAACACAAAATTTAAATTGAAAAAAAATGAACAACGCTCAGGTGTCCTGTTGAGCAGCCAATACTTGTAATTTCTGTTGTGTTTAATGGAAAGTGTAAAGGTTGTTGATTTCCTGTTGTCCATTCTTTACATTTAGATGCCAAGTTCATTACTCATGCAGCCTCTTAAAACATAGTTTTCCTTCCTTCTGACTAACACACAATACCTGAAATCTCATCATATCCTTTGGCCGAGTAGCCCTGTTGAGAAGTTTACATAAGAGATACATATATAAGAAACAAAATTGCCCGATTGCATAGATGCCTGTGAGAACAAGGGACTGGCCTCTGTTAGAAGGTACTGACTGCTGGGATCACTTTCAGGACTGCGTTCTTATTTCCTTTGATGATTCCATTCAGGAGAGATTTCCATGGTAAAAATTTATGGCAAATTCTGATCTTAAGCTTGTCTATCTGCTTGTGATATTGACACTCAGACAGGTGGGATATCTGTCCTTTACCACTGCAGACAAGGAAGTTAGTGGAAGAAGGGGAAAAAAGTCATGAGCCTATACTAATCACTAAAAGGACATTCCCAAAGCATACCAACTATATTCCAGAAGTTAATTAGACAGTACCAGTTCGTGGAGAACATGCTGAGGTTATGTCTTTGTGGTACCATCAGCATTTCCATGTCTGCAAAAGTAAACACTACCATTCCCACTGAAAAAAAATTACTTATGATAGGACAACAGCTCACTTCTGAAAAAAACCAGCTTGGCAGGCTGTGCTGAAGATAGTTTTCCCATCCTCCTGTCATCTACTTGCTTACAGAAGAATTAGTGAGGGAGTAATGCCAATGGTCAAGACCGAGAGTCAGGTATAAGTCTTCCATGAGTCATAAATTTTAATATGGAGTTACTGTTTTACCCCGTTTTCCTTCTTGATACCTCTGCCATGCTCATTTGTACTCTCCCAGATCTGTCTGACCCAGCACAGGATTCACATACCATCCTTCAGAGAACTAACAACATTTGACAATTGCTTAAAATTTGCTGAGGTGTTCTCAAAAAATATCCGCTACTTTCAATTTCCTGTCCTTTCCAAACCATATCTTGCTGGTTCTGGTTTTGGTTTTGGAGATTTTTGAGGGTTGTTCTTTTCTGTTGTTGTTTTTGTAGTTGCTTTGTAGTTGCACACTTTAGCCAGCTTTCAAGCATCAAAGATTCAATTTTTGGTAGCCATCTCTCCATTTATGAAATCATGTGTTTAACTCTTTCTCTGTTTTTCAGGTTTGTTTAGGGCTACCCACTGTGTCAAATACTCATGCATGCATTAAAACCAGAAAAGTTTGATTCCTGAGGCTTCCAAGCTCATTTTAAAGTACACGTTTCTGGACAGAAGATTATCTAAGTTAATTATTACCCAACGTTGCAGGTCAGAGAGATATTTGTACCTCTCTTGACAACAGATGGCTATCCAGTCAAACATATTCAATGATACAACACTTTCACAAAACGTACCAGAATTCATACACCATGCTTGCACACGTTATCTGCTTTTTCATAACAAGCAATTAAAACAGGCAAACAACAAAGACGGAATAGAAATGTTACAAATATTGAATACCTTGAACAAGATGTTCATAAGCTCAGTTTTAACCTTGAATTACTTTTGCTGGAAGCAACATCTCTCAGTACCTGTCTGTTCGCATACACATACACAAAAAACCAGTCACACTCACAAACTTCCCATGATGGTTGCTAGCTATATCTTTTCCTCACACAATCCCCTCCCTTCTCCACCCCTACCAACCAGCTCCTGATGGGGAGATGTGCCAGCCAACTCCCTTGATGTGTCCTGCCCCAGAGATGGCAGCCAGATGGCCTGACATCTGCAGCAAGAAGAGCTGGCAGGTCGCCCTGAAATTTCCCACTCAAGGGAGCTGTTGTTATGTACTGAAGTCCTTATCCCTAGAAAGACTTCCGTGAATAAAATATATAATACACGATAAAACGCAATAAATCCTAAAGAAAAGGAAAGTAAATAGAAATTTCAGACAGCTTACCACAACCTTAGAAGCATCTTCTCCCCATGGGCAATATTTGTTATGGAAGGCCACCAAGTCTGTCCTCTTTTGGTATTCAAACACAATATGTATCATAATGCATGCTATGAATTGAAATTTTTATTAACTTGCATTAGAGGAAGCCACGGTATAGACAAGTCACAGAAAAAAAGTGGATCAACCCAAAGAGAAACAATTATAACTTATGCATTGCGTACATTGCCCTTCTTTCAGAGTACATATTTTAGTACCTTCACTGAGAATTCAAATACCTTTCAAACAAAAGCAGTTTTGCACTCCATTAGTACAAGGTTAAGAAGAAACAGAGACAGATTGACAGGGTATTGAGAAAAGAAATAGAGGGAATTAACTTTAGTTATATGTAACACCTCTTAACCTGTGCAGCATTCAAAGTGCAGAATCCCAAAGGAAAGATGGAATTACCAAAAAGAAAAAAAACAAACCCACACAAAAAAGTAAAAAAAAAAAAAAGAAAATAAAACAAAAAAAAACACAAGAAAAAGCCAAAGCAACTAGGGAATTCTAACTATAAAATAATAATAATAACAAAAAAAAAGAAATAGGGGGACTATAGATGAAACAGCAAAAAAGAATATTTTATTATCAGTTATTAATGCTCTATGTCTCAATCCTTTTTTAGAGAGCTATAGACATATGTGTAAACATACAAAGCTCAAACATGAGCTCTGAAGGACCTCTTTGTTTTAGATTCAGATCAAAACACTGTCTGTGCACTCATTCTCAATCTAGAGTTCCCCAAAGGTGAAAACCAAGTTCAAGGTTAATTTTGTTGTGAGACAGTTGTTTCTCATTTTGCTAATTTCAGACATAAAACACAAGCATAACTTGGTGAAAAAAAGATCACCAACATAAACCACTCAAACCAATTCACAAGTCAAGCATGTTATGTGCCTATTTGTTACCTTTTAGTTGTCCAAAGCAATATCCACAAACTCATAAGTGCTTTCCCTTATAACAAAGCAAGGCAATAGGATCTAGCTATTTTATAAAGCTGCTGGTAACATCTCTTTCCCAGAAGGCAGTGACAGACAGAAAGAGAGCAAAGAAATAACTTTCTCAGTTTTTGTGTTTTCCTAGATATCAATCAAATTCCCTCTTACATTGCTTCATTTATGGATTATTGCAAAAACACCGAAACAATGTGCGATGATAATGTTGTAAAGCTACAGAAATGAAATTGGTAGGAGTAACCCATTTCTCACTGTGTTCCCAAGCACCTCTCCACTCTGAATCCCCAGCATTGTTTAAGCCTCAGTTCTATATAAAAAAGCTAATCAAATGACACTCAGGAAAATTGACTTGGGTTTTCAATCTAGTTTCAGATCTCTATTGTACTTATTTCAAATAGCATTTGTTATTCTCTGCATATCCTTAGGAACATGCCCTGTCAAGAAATGCCATACAACTTCAAACCGTTTTTTTCCCACCTCTATAACTTTTTATGTATTCCCTTTTTACGTTTTATTACAGCATAACATCTAAAAATGAAATAAAGATTATAGGCAACGCTTCAGGACCTGTAGTTTTATGGCTTGCCCTGAATATCAAATCTTGTCAATAGGAAGTTGCAGCTATACCACTGTAAATTGCCAAAATCTCCCCACTGACCATCACTGTAATTATTTCTGTTTGAAAATGAAAGATTTGATCGGTAAAGTGATTTTTCTTTTCTTTATATTTCCCACTCCTTTTCCTGTCTATCTTTCCCCTGTTCACCTGGACTGTGCATTTTCTCTTGATGGGGAATTTGAAGATTAAATCTGTATATATTTACCATGGTTATCTCTAGAAGTAAAAGGATTGCAGAAAAAAAAAAAAAAGGAAAAAGAAAATAGAGGAAAATGTGAAGGAGGAAGGGAAGAAAGGATGGGGAGAGAAAATGCCAGAACAGCCATTCCAGTTACTAATTTAGTAGGGATTTTGTATTCCAGAAGTGCAAAAAATGAAATAGAACACAAAGTAGTCACACCCTTTGTATCTAGCGCCTGGGGAAGTTGGTAGAATTGCTACTGAAATTTTAAACACTCCCACTCTGAATCTACAACCCTTCATTTCATAAATGTGCCAGAACCTGAGAAACAGATCAAATTTAGTGGCAACATAAGGTGGGTTTGAAGAGTAAATTGCAATTCAAATCCAAACAAATCAGAAAAGTCATCACATCAGTAAAGAAAGATCAGTATCAAAGCATGAATCAAAGTGCATGATGAGGCCACGTACAATGGAAGATTCAGGGGTGACTGTGTAGGAACAAGGTTCAGCTTCAAGGTTAACATCAGAGTGGCACTAAATAGGAGTAATTTCTTTGTGTCATAGAAAAATGATAGGGAGGAAAACCATAATTTGTTATTGTTTTTCTTTTCCTTTAAACTTTGGGCTGAAACTCAAATGTTGTGCAGTCTCCACTTCCAAGATTGCTTTTATTTGTTCAGTAGGAGAGAGAAGTGTTGGCCTCTGCCTGGCCTTGATTTTCTGCTGACAGGATTTTCCTTTTTGTCCTCATTTCTTTAAGGGACATCTACCAATTCAGGTAGGCAATTCAGAATAGTGCAGTAAGAATGTCTGCATCACTTGAAGATTATACAAGAGAAAAGAAGTGTGATTCTATGAGAGGTGAAGTCTGGAGCCTTAAAAACAATATAGGAATGATAAGAAAGCATTATGCCACTGCACTTACAAGGATTACTAAGAAGCCTTTTCTAAATCTTCACACTAATGAGCCTAACCAGCTTCTCAATCTAGAATTTATTTCTTCTCTGACAGATAAACTAGAAGTTTCTGTTTTGCTATGTTGTTTAGAGATGCCTCAAAGCTAAGAATAATCTTTACAAGTGCACTGAGAGGGTGTTTTTAGGTTACAGAATTAGTATTTTTTCATTTATAAGCCACTCATTTTTTATACCAATTTGCTTAAAAATTAATGAAAAGGAAGTTTTCAATAGAAATGGGTCAAGCATCTTCCAATCACTGGCACAATGGAGTAGTCGCTGGCCCATGGACAACGTGAATTCTTTACTGTTGTGAGACGTATACATACACAGGTATTTAATTCCTCTGGAATAAAGCAGGCATTTTCCTTTAACACATTAAATACTAAATGAGAGCCAATTAAAAAACCAATTAAATAATATATTAGTAGACTATTAGAGAAGTTGCATCATCGGTTTATTTTGGTTATAATATATAAGGATAAATTAAAAAGAAATATAAAATATATATCTTTGTATAATATCCATTAATTGAGAAAGTATGCTTTCATTATACAGGTAACTCACATATATAAAAGGCACACATAGGTTAAATATGTGCACTTCAAATGAGGATTTATATAATAACCAGCAGAAATATATATGACCCATTGATCATCTACCTTCTTCTTCCCCTTGTTAAACACAGGGACAAAGTTTACTCTTCCATTTTTCTAGTAAACTTGTCCTCAAATTTTTGAAGAAAACCGTTAGTGACCCTGAGACTGCTTTAAAGTTCTGTATGTGAAAAGTTCTTTATCTTTATCCTGATGTGAAAAGCAACTAGCATAAAAACAGAACACACCGGGATTCAAGTGTAAGTATCTTTATTCTAGTGCTCTCTGACTTCTACTGTTTTAGGGTGAGTACCTGTCTGTTCTTCAATAACACCAATTTTGTAAGTTGTGTGATGGCAAGCCACACCCTGCATCAAATTACCTAAAAAATCATCAGAAAAAGCACCTTTGTCGAGTTTTGTTGAACAAATTCTCTCCTGATTTCAGAATGATCACAGTCCTCTCTTTGCCCTCCTTTAGCATTAGCATACTTCATGAAATTTTGTAGTATGATTACATTTTGTGCACTGTTCCTTTTTCATTTGGCCTTTATATTCTTACGCTGTTATCCTTACAGACTTTATTCGAGAATGCAACTGTATGGTTAACACATGGCAAGACAGGACTATATTACTGATGAAATAGATATTCAGGCTCTGCCATCCTTCCATATACTTCCATCCCATCCCTTATATTGGCTCTAATGATGGTGCAGCTGCTCAGTGAACCAGATCAGCTTGTTGATCTGACAGCGGAGTAGACAGTTTTTCTCAAGGACTAGTTTGGATCAGCTCAGAAAGATTCGTATGGAAAGCATAAGCGCAGTTGAGAAGAATAAGGGAAGGTTTGTCATGTCTTCAATTCATCAATAGCACAGATAGAGATCAATATAAACTGGCTTTGAAATTTCTTATCTCCATTTTCTTCCTTTCTGTGTTTAAGACCAGTAAAGGAGTATTGATGTGGTTAATCTTATCCCTTACTACAGTTTCTACTCTTCATATTAGCATAACATTTTTTTAGTATTGCTTATTTAAAGAAATACTGCCTCTCCATCGTTTTTTTCATGACGTATGCAGACCAATTCTCTGAATTTATTGAAAGATAATTTTCCAAATACTCGGTTATGATCTTTTTATTTTGTTTCCTGTTCCTCCTTAACTGTCACGGCCTCTGTTTTTTTTTGTGGTGCTATTTGTCTTCCAGATTGTTAATCGGTTCCTCATTTTGGATGAGAAGATTCAATTAAGGGCCTCTGCATAGAATGAATTATGTTCAGTATTTTTGGGGGGTGGTGGAAGTTTCATTCCACCAAAAAACACTGGGTTTTATGTATGTCCATGAATGTCTATCATGGAAACCAGCTGAGGCTGAAGTTTATCTTCTTTAAACTATTTGTAATTTGAATGTATATGGCTGAACTAATCAGCTAAGGCTTCTTTTGTAGTTAGTGGTGAGAAACAGACAATTTCAGATACATGGATCTGTTCAGGTACAGTTCCTCTTTGAAGTACTTGTTT
This sequence comes from Tapera naevia, assembly GCA_033556795.1. Classification (NCBI taxonomy): domain Eukaryota; kingdom Metazoa; phylum Chordata; class Aves; order Cuculiformes; family Neomorphidae; genus Tapera; species Tapera naevia. Next base: position 93,284 of record JAUMJJ010000219.1, on the reverse strand, counting down.
CTCTATTGGACTGTGACGGGGTTGAGACTGAATAATTCAGATATCTAGCTTTCAGATGTCTATAGGTAGGCAAAGAAAATCTTGTTAGCAATGAATCAAAATCTTTCAAAATTGTAATGAAATCTTTTCTAAATTTGAAATTTAATGTAATCTCCAAAAGGTTATGAACTTCAATTCACAGTTAAATTCAAGGAATCATAAATGTACCAATATAAATATACTAATAAAGGTATTCTTTTGAGTCCTGCTCTAAGCATCCTTTGGAACAGATATAAAGAAACTGCACATGAAACCAATCCCCTTGTTTCCTTAGTAATACCTTGAGACCGCGTTCACTCAGATCAACTGTACTATGATGCTGTGTTCCCTTGAACCATCTATGCCGTGATGCTGAAATGGTATCTGTCTGAAGAATTTTGTTCTTACATTACTATACAAGCTACAGTTATTTCTCCCTGGTTTATACTATGAAGAAGAGACAGTGGTCATGAAAATGAGCAAGTAGTCAGTTCTTTTGCCTTTGTTTCTTTCTTGTTCTCCAAAGATAGACAAGTAAACCTTAACTCTCTTCTTATCCTATCTCTCTCCTGATGCTACTAGAAAGTTATACCCTGTTATTAGAACATGTAATTCACTTTGTCTTTCAACATTGTTCTTAGATGGCTAATATAATTTTTTCTTGCATTCTGTGTTCAGGGCAGCTGTAAGAGAGCACCACTATGTTTTCAGTGGCTGCTATACAGGGTGATATTCTTAGTACTACTCTTGTCCATCATGCATGTGGACTCTCTTTAGGAGAGTCTTATCTTACCTTGGACATGGTCAGATCTCAGCAGGCTAAAGTCGATTCACAGCAATTTGCACCTACTGAGAATCTACATGCTGGTGTTTCCAATGAGAAAAGAGGCTGTGATTTAAGAACATTCTGGATAGCAAAAATAATAGGGTTTATTGTTGGTGCTGGCTGTAAAAGAAACATTGAATTGTGTGTATTATAACGGTCGGTACTGGACTGGTCATCATGAGGAACTGAAAACAGTTTTTAGAAATTCTGTGTCCTGGTCCTAATTCTGAAAAACTGTGTTACTTTCTGCAAAACATGGAATTTCTGTTTCGCAGTTTACCTATCTGCAGTCGAAGCATAATATTTTGTCTCATGACTCTTTCAAGGCTTAATTAATGAACGTGTGTTTCACAGCTAGTAGAGAAACTCAGATAAAAAGGTCTACAGAAGTGCAAAGCATTATCATGTTGCAGGAAGCCTGATTTTCTTTTCCATCAGAAAAACAAGACTTTGTGCAGACTTAATTGGGTTTTTTAAATTTATAAAGAGGATTAAGAAAACTGAGCCTATCTAAGTCTGCCTACTGGTGAATAAAAAAGAAAAGAAATAAAGACTAGAAGCAAAGAGAGGATTTTTAATAAAATAAATAAATACATCCAAAGGGTAATACACAACTAAATGTTAAAACAAGAAAAAAAGCACCAGATTTTATGAGCTATGAAGTGGTAGATGAATAGAAGTAAAAATTTTCTTTATGAGAAGTTTATGGAAAGTTTGAAAAGCGTCAAGTTTTAGTCAGTTATCCTCACTTAGTTTCATTATTCTGACACATACAGGATAGTTTAAGAAGATCAGTGAAGCCAGAACCACTCACTCTATAGTGTTAGTCATTTAATGCTTGATATAAACATTACGGAATCATTTTACATTACCCATAGGAGAGGAGAAGTTCTTTTATTTTGAGTCAGTTGGAGAAGACTATAATGGTAGTCAGTATCAGAAGATTCAAACCAAATCCCTTACAGATCAAAATCAGCAAAATTTCATCCAGAATAGCTCAATTGTGCAGCTATGCCAATTGATGCCAGCTGAGAACTTGTTTCCAAATATCACTGTAACTTTGTTCTTGACATTAGGATGGCCAAAAGAATAAGCTTTCTTATGGACTTCAAAAGAAAGAGCATTCAGCTAATTTGCATTTGCATCATTTTCTCCTCAGATTTTGTTGTTTTTATGTTACCAGCTGAAATGCAAAAGTATGACAGCATGTGCAAAAAGAATGAAGCCAAAATGAAATTGTGTGTTGTGAACCCTAAGGTAAAAGTTTTCAGCTTATATCATACGTTCGTTTCTGGCATATTGATTTTAAATTTCTAAATCTTAAGTGGTCTAGAATTGGATAAGAAAACGAAGAAAAAATCTATTTTCACAGGTTTTTTTAAATATGAATCTACTTTATTTTCATTTGTTCATTCAGATACATTTTTAGCCTAGTTTCCTGAGGATATGGAGTATGTACTGTTTTGATGCATGCCTGTACATTTACAAGTGTCTTTTTCTATGTTTTGCACCTAACTCTAAGAAAAATGTGAAGAATAATGTGATTTTAAGTCCTTCCAACAACCACAGAAATGTATGGCTGTTTAAAGAAGAGAGTAATTGTTTATACATAGAAACTTGGATACAATTTTTCATCCTGACCTAAACCATCCTGCATTAGCTAGCAGAGAATCCACACAGGAATTGTTGGCATTCCTCCACTCAGTTATCTTTGCTGTTTTCCAAACTTGAGAAATTTTGTTTAAAACATGCAAAGCAAAATGTGTTTCTCTACCAAAAACACCTGTTGTTCATAAAAAGGCAATTATCTTGGTGTCTCATACATTTTGTTTTCTTTTTGAAAAGAAGGCCTTCTGTGTTGTATTCTTGGGAGTTTGCATTATAATCCTGTGAGTGACAATATTTAGTCAAAGATTTCCATTTTCATCAACATTCCATCAAATGATAAACTGTATTTTTCTTGCAGAGAAACCAATTAAAGGTCAATGCTGTCATTTTGGTCTCCATGTGGTGCTTACCCATGATGGTTTTCATCTATGATCTAGAACAGGAGTGTCAAACTCACCAATTCTCCTGCTCCTGCATCATAACCCATGTCACACGCTGCACACATGACCAATACTGTCAGGAGCATAGGGGCAAGGAGCTCAGCACTGCTGCCAGGTAGAAACGAGGTGCTGGGCTGGATAAAACAAAGTAGAGGGCCGGATTCAGCCCACAGGCTGTGAGATTGACACCTCTGATCTAGAAGCAACAGAGATGTTTCTCTTCATTTACCAGCCAATCTTCATTCACATTTTAGAATCAGAAAGGGAACTAGAACTAAATAACTTTGCATTTGAATGGTAGCAAGTGTAGAGTAGGGTGTCTATGGTAATCAAGAATGTAGAAACATATTTTGTATGAACAACAAGTTGCTTCAAGAATTTAGCCCTGAGAGAGCTGTTCTCAGTAGTCCCTCAGAGGCAACTAAAGACAAGTCTACTGTGAATAGGCTTCAAATTTCTGTGTAAAATTGTAGAGGACCAACAGTCTGAAAAAAATAGAAAACAGCTACCCAACAGACCAACAGCTGACTCGTCCAATGTTAAACATTGAGGAAAATTGCCTCTTCCAAAGCATGCGTCATAGAGAGGACCACAACAAGCAAAAAAAAATGTCTTTGGGATTAGAAAAAACTCAAGAATTTAACTGTTTCTGAAAAAAGAAAAGAAGTTTACAGGGTGGTGAAATTTATAACTGCATGATTAAATATAATAACCAGAATAGTCCATCTCAGGTGCTATTTCTTTAAGGGCTGATTTTGAACGTTGTATAGGTGTTTTCTTTGAGTTCAATGACAGTAACTAAATGAATAATTCTGCTGTTTCAGGCCTATGTATAAATGGATTAACTTTCAAGATATTTGGCTAATTTTTGACTAAGTAAGCAAGAGTTTAAATGTCCTATATTCATACCCAACATAATCGTTGTGAAATCATACATTACAAAATGTTTTAATTTCTCTTTCTATTCTCTAAGGAATAATAATAACATATACAGAACAATGTTGTAATGACACAAAAATATGATGGCTTAATGAGTATTTTTATCTCTGTTTCCTCTTTTTGTGTATATTTTACTTAATGTGTATAAGTGTAGAAAGTAGAAAGACAGGGGCATGAATATTTACATCTCTGAAGCTTATATAATGAATCTGTTTTATGAACTCATGGGTACTTTTTTGTTTATTTTCCATTAACAATTTTCTTTATAACACAGCTAAAGTTTGTGCAAGGCAAATCCTTGCATGTACGTTGAATTACAGTATTATCATTTTTGGATGATGTTTCTAAACATTGTCCATCATTTGCATGCATTGGGAGGATCATGATGGTGAATTTAATAACTGGCTTGGTGCATTTAGTTATTAGATACATCTAAGCCTGAGAACTGAATGTAAGATTATGCCAGACAATGGCAGAAAGTCACCAAATAGCTGGAGTGGAAAAAGAACAACTCTGATTGCTTTTACATGGATCCAACATTAAAGAATCCAGTGGAGCTGCATTGTTCCCTGTGGGGCTTAAAAGTTTGATTTTCTTTTTTCCTCTGTACAGGAAATTATGGTGATTGCAAATCCTAAAGCACTGAAGTTATTTAGAATAGAAGCTGTAAATATATACAGTAGAAAATACACATTTTCTTTGGTTTATAGCTCTAAAGGATTAAAGTAGGATTAAAAAGAGGAGAAAATAGATTTCAAAGTTGTTATATTTTCTAACAGTAAGTGACACAACTTTTTTTTCAGGAGGAAAGAATAGCAAAAAAAAACAAGCACAAAAGGAAAAATAACCACAAAAATGAATAGTGAATAATGAAAAATTAAAATAAAAAACAATAATAACATTAGAGATGTACACAAATATATATGCACAAATGTACGTGTTTATACATATGTATACCTTTAATCAATTAAAGATTGCATTTGTACAGGACCTTCTTCTAAATTAATCAAAGCTTCCCATTAATTGATGTACTGCACATCCACTATAGAATCAACTAATGTTTGCAATGTCACTTTTCCAGTTGAATTTAAAGAGTGCGCTAAAATAAAGTGTACTGAAAACTGCTTACTCCAGGTACTCCTGGAGTGTGTGAAAGAGGTAGGAAAGTATAGTGGTAAGTTCTTAGGAGATGGAAAACAGCCTCCATTGTTTCACTTCTTATCTTCAGGATATAAAAATCTAGAAGTCTAAAAGGCTAAAAAGCACCCACTTTTAAAAGCTAAAGGTATGTAATTTCATGTGCAGAATATAAAATCTAGCTTTCCTGAATCTCTCTTACCTTCCATCAGGAGCTGGTCAGGACTTAGACTGCAGGTCTCACAGAGGTACATAATACCATTTTAACCCCTCTCCATTTTGTTTTCTGCAATTAGAGAGTGCTGACCAAAAACTCACTGCAGCTAATTGGAATCTTTTTACTAAGAGGAGGAAAATAATGGGAAATAGGTGCTTTCAACTCAATTGAAACTGGTGGGACTTGAGAACACGCAACATCTTGCAGCCTATGCTTTGCACCAAGCTAGACGAGCCTGAAGTTCCTCTCTGTTTTGTGGTTGAAAGATCTGTTTGGATTCCTAGCAGCCACTAATGTGGTAAAATCTACTTAACTCTTTTTTTGGCAGAATAATTCCTTAGAAATTGTACAATAGTTGGTTGTGTTTTCAGAGAGGCCTTTTTTTTTTGAGGAGAATAAATTACGTACACAGTTTACTAACAATAGGCAGAGAAGTGTGCCTGCTATTGAGCACTCAATGATGTACTTCATGTGGTTGTGAACATTTACATCAAAATTATTTATTATGTCTAAATAGAGTGGCATATCTATGGGATGACTCACTGTTTCAATAACGGCATTAGTGGAGAGCAGAATCAGTAGAATGGTTACTCTGATTCTACACTTTCTCTATGGCTTCATAGCTGCGTGTCTACAAAGGATTACAGACTATATATACTTACTGAGGTGAACAAGAAGGAAATTCACAGCTCATTTTGTGTGAGTACCAACAGTACCCATGGTAGATGGATCACACATGAGAAGATACATAGGCAATGTATGAAACCTGGTAAGAAAATTGTTCTGACCAAATTCAGTGTTATTTAACAACAGACCAATCAGGGTCCGAAAAAAGGTAGGCAAGTTATGTATCCTTATCAGATCTAGAAAGAGGTTACGATGACCATCTAAAGCTTCAATTAAAAAAAAATACAAAAAAGTCTTTTTGACTCTATTGCAAACAAGACTTTCACCTGTAAATACAAAAATGGGTAAACTCTCCCCAGCTGCTGAATATGAAAAGGCAAAATAATACTTATGCTTGAAATTTCCTCAGATGTGAAGAAAGTAAATTTCACATATTCATATTTGCTCCAGAAAAACCTCTGAGAGCTTACCTACATTTCTACAAGACGTGATAAATTACTGATTCTCCTTATTGCACCGTGGCTCATTCAGTAAAAAAAAAAAGTACTCTTTAGAGCTTTTGAGTAGCCTGATCTTTGTCATAAGCTGAATTTTGTGGATTTTTTTCTCTCAAGGCCATGATAAGTCTCCAAGCAAGATCCACTTTCTTCATTCCCCATGTTTACCCTAAGCATGGGGTCTTTTACACTGGGAGATGTGACAGAGGACATTATATAGACAATGTGCTGACTGTACTCTCTTTCTGAAACTCCGTTTTGTGCATAGCGGGGAGGATATTCCACAGTGGCCAGTTCCAAGGGCTATAAGGTCGCTTTTCGCTGCCGCAGCACCATAAAAGAGCCATGGTGTGGCTTAGAATTGTACCTCACAACTGCCTGTGCCACTGGGATGCATCCCTTTGGAGGAATTAAAATGCCTAAAATGAGGGATGTAATGTAACAAGGAAAGCACATAGCAAGACAAGAAATATAAAAGCAACAAAGGGGAGGAAGTGATTTTGAAGAGGCCTAATAAACTATATGTCACCCTGCTGATTGCTTTGTCTTTTCTTCTTTTCTTTTTTTTTTTAGCTCAAAATGCTTCCCACTCTCAAGCGTCTGTCTTGCTAGCAAATGAATCGCACTGCAAATCTCTGTCAGTATCCTATTAAAAGGTGAAGTTTTAAAGGCATTTTGTCCCATTATATATTTGAAGTGATGAAATATGAAAGTAAATATTTTTGCCTGTCTAGTCTGCCTTTTACAGTCCTGCTTTCCTCTGCTGGCTCTGGATTGGATCCATTTGTAATTGCCAGCAGATTCTCTCTGTTGAATCTTCAAGCACTTGAGTCAGGTTGGACAGACAAAATGTCCATCTGTACCATCCCTGATGGATGTAACAAAGCTTGGAATCCATTCACAGTATCAAAGCAGAAATCAAGGGAGCAGAGAACAAGTGAAAATGTTGATTTATGATTTATTTTATTTTAGATTTTTTAGTTCAATTTTAATTTAATTTAATTTAGTTTAACTTTTAGTATAGATAGAATAATTTCTGCATTTCTCTACATGTAAACAATATAGCCCTTTCCAAAAGCCTAGCAGACAGGACACTTAGTGGAAAACCTTTCAAAGTGAGGGTAAATGTGGTATTTAATCGATCAGCTTTGTTGATGTTTCTGAGAGTAGTGCAGATAAAACTCTGTATGCTATGCTGCTTTGAAAAGATACCCCCAAAATGTCACGAATCTAGTAGACAGGCAGCTGTAGGAGATAACAATTTTATATATCTCTGTGCCTGTCTAATTTGAAGAAGATTACCTAGGCATGATATTTCTATAAAACTCATGCTCCCAAAATAACATATCCCACAGTTGTACTATGTATTCTTAATTTTAACATATATTTTGTAGGAATGTTTTATATTTCATGTTCATTTTCCTTCTGAATGTATACAATGTTTCCTTTATATCAGGAGCATAAAGTCGAATGAGAATTCTCTACCTGACTGGTTCAAAATACTTTCCTTTTAAGATTGTATAAAGAATAAAGAAAGGCTTATTCAGGGAATGACATTATGGTCTGAAAAAAATTTGACTGAATTTGACCTTTGCTGTACATTCCCACTCAGCATGACCTATAAATCCATCCACGAGACTTCTATTTCATGTTCACAGAAGTTGGAAAGAATTGCAGAGACAGTATATGAAGTCAAAGAAGAATAGGAAGTAATTCCTTGTTGACTCAACCTAATCATGTATTAGTTCCTCCCTAGGATGATAAACAATTCAGGAGGAAAATTACAACATGGTTATACAGTTAGCTCCTTGAATTGAATTCTGAGTTAACTCAAAATAATAATGTCTTAGGTCAGATAAGCCTCCAAACAGAATCTTCTCCCTTTTGTAGGTCTTTCTCTTAGCTTCAGATTGATCGTTATCTTGCTGTCTACAAATGACTTGGAATAAGCTAAGATCTATTTTAAAATATACTATGGTAATATCCATTAATGATCACCTTACTAGCAAATGACTGGAGAAAATTATTTTAATGAAACCACTTCAACTATAATGTTCCCAGGAGTGTTCTCCAAGATGGAATTCAAAGGAAAAAAATTATTTAATGACAAATCTATGCTTCCATGATACCCAAACCTTCCTTTTCTCTTTGGACAAATGCACTCTATGTACCATTTATAGCACTGTTTATTAAACTGATTCGTATGTTGAATTGGAACAACCACTTCTTATTCATGCAATGATCCTGCTGAGTTCAAAGACTTCCAGCAGTTGAACATGAGGTGTTTAGGAGTGTCTTTTCAAAGTAGTGTATCAGTTTAGTCACATAGTTCCTGCTAACATCAAGGGAAGTTGGCTGGTTAAATCCCCATGCAAACTTCCTTTGAAAAAAATACCCCTAAAGCATCCCGTCTGCTGAGGTTTGAAAAGGGACTTCAATCAATATATTTGTTAAATGAAATGCATAGAAGATCCATTATTTGTACCCTGGATACTGTTGCTTAATAAAGGATGTAACACAGCGATGGTGGAAATATAAGGGTTTACAGTCTGTTTGAATTATTCTTCAAATGTTTGTCTAAAATATTCCTACCTTCCACTTTACAAAAATGGATATAAGATTTCTTTGGAAGAACTTTTGCCAAATGACTGCTTATTAAAACTACTCCTCTACTCTGAATGTTTGCAAACATGTACGCTAGGATGTGAAGGTATCTGTGTGTATTTATATACACATACAAAGATTTTATCAGTTTTAAGGATTTTGAACCCCAGATTGAGAATTAATCAGGTTTTGTTGAGAATCACCTCATCTAATTTTAGATACTTAGAGGTTTATTGTCTCATTTAAGTTAGGGTGTCAGATTTCTCATATCTAATGGAGAGGAGCATTTTAGGAATCACATCTTTCTTTTTTTATATATATTAAAATATTATTATGTATCCCTGGGTTAATATGGGGACAAATTTTTATAGACACTAATTTTGTGATTTGAAGTCAAAAGTGTAGTAAATTTCAGATGAGGTTCAGCTCATCCTAAAGTAGATGCTCAAGTTTGTTTAGATGTATCATACCCTAAACTCTATTACCTCTATTGATCAGATTTCTAATGATTATAAAAGCAGCCTGATCTAGCTAACTCAAAGACCCCTTCAATTTGAACTTCTAAAGCTAGATAGTATTTATTTTATTATGAAAGTTATTCTCTCAAAGTGCTACTCACTCTCTCTTAAGTATAATGAGAACTCAGGGTAATTTGAATACTGATTTTCCTACTGTAGTATGAAAGTGTGCCTTGATCTATTTGGAAATTGAAGCATCATGTAGCTTACTGGTAAGAGAAGGGAATTCTGTCATGTCTCATCACATAAAATACAGAGTAGAGAGATTTCAAAGTTAACCTGTGAGTTTGCTGAGAGAAAGACAGATAAACACTCTAAAAGAGAATTTCCTGTCTTGTGAGTTTGTTTTCTAGAGTTAAAATTTGTTTTTATTCCAAATTAGGGCAAAAAGTAGAAATAGTTGTAAATACTGCAAAAGCATTAAACTCAAAAATAACAAAATATAACCTGGTGATATTTTTAAAACAAAATGGACCATTTCTGGCATTCCTCACGATTTTGTTTTCATGCATGAAACCTCATCAGATATTTTGTGTCAGTTTTCCTTAGCATTAACCACATTCCTAAGATATTGTGTGTTAACTCATCACTCTACTTCAGATGTGTCCTTGCTGAATTATGTCCTCTAGCGTGCACCACAGTAACAATGTTCCAGTAATAACTGCAGTACTACAATCAGATTATAGGCTGTAACATGGGACATTTACTCAAGCTGTGATGTCTGGACCATATTGGTGAATGGCAGCTGACTTACATGAATTACAATGTTCTGTGGTCTTCATGAGACCTAAGGCTAAAGCACAGACAAGCGTCAATAAAAACATTATGACTGTGATCAATTTAGCCTGAAAAACACCATCATTAGCTTTTGGGGAATTTTTTTTAAAAAAAGAAAGGAGTGTGAACTTGTAGCAGGAAAACATTGTCAAACGAGAGAAACGCTTCCAAAGCATTTGGCTTTTTTAATTGAAAATTAGTTTTCATATTCTATACTAATCCTTGAAAAAAATTTAAAAAATATTTAGCTAGCAAGAGAGAAAGAAAAAAGAGACAGACAGATAAAGATGACAAGAATTTTTACCCAAAAGACTAAATCTGGAAAATAAAAAGGCTTTGAACTTGATAATTCTGCATAGATTTGATTTTAATGTCAGTCTCATTGCTGAGCTTCCAAGTACATGAGGGGAAGGGGGAGAGGAAGAAGAAGAGGTAAGAAAGATAAAAGAAAAAAGAAATAGCAAAAGAAAAAAAAAAAAAACAAAAAGAAGGGAAAAAAAGTCAAAAAACGACAAATGAAAAACATAATACAATAAAATAACAATAGAAAGCCCTAGGTGGCATTTTTACTAGTTTGACTGACAGGTTTCAAATTATTTGATACCTAATTATTGGTCTTATTAAAAAAGGATCTTTCCAGTGCGCAACATATTCAGCTGCATAGAAGGAAATTTCAGCTTTGGCTGCATAGGATTAATTGAGACCTTCCATGTTTCCTCTAGCAGTGACCATTAATCATTGCTCAAAATCCTCACTCACGTGGGGAGGTCGCTCATCACATATATGAAGTAACATATATTTCATCATGTGTGTATGGGGGCTTACCTTTGCCTGTACGTTCAGCATACAGAAGAGGCTTCTTGGAATTGTGCAGTACCTTTTCCACTAAAATATGACTGTCAGGCTTTATTAATAAAAATTAATTGTGAAGATCTCTCATTCTTACAAGGGGCCTTCTAAGCACTTCATAAGAACTTGAAGTGAGAGCCAGGGTTGAAGACAATCAGGAAGCAACATGACACCACAGCAATGACTGTAAGGTTTTGATGTGGTTGTGTATTTATTTTATTGGCAGAGCTAATCATTCCTAACCCATGTTCTGCTTCTCTGCCATGCCCACCCATCCTCCCCCTACTCCCTCACCTAGTTTCTCATCTCTCCCTCTTTTTTTATTTTTCCTCTCTCAGCCTCCCTCATGCCAAAGACCTGTGCAATATCATTTTCCGCATAATGAAATCTAGAGTGACATTAATGTAAGTGTAATTTTATAGTGGGGAATGGGCCTAGCTGATCATTTCTACCTGCTGTGTTTTGATGATAGACATTGGGATGTCACCATCTGTGTAATGAAATTTCACCTCCGTAATGGTTCAGATTATCAAACATTCTTCCAAGCTGTCTCACACAAATTTATTTATTTATTTACTTGCTAAGGATGGCAAAGTTGCTCATCTCTGGCAGAACAAGGATGGAGAAGGGGAAGAAGGGAGGTCGAGGGCTGAACAACAGCCATTACCAGAAAAGACAATAATAATTAAAAAAAAATGCCAGGGAAAAATGGGATTATGCCATCTTTGTATTCAATTTGTGTCCACTTTCAGTCATTCACCTAACTCCCCTAACAAGAAAGAATAAGATGCCAAAGCTGTATACCAAGCAGGGTATTGGCATATTAACACAGAAAGTGAAGATCCTGGAAATTTTATTTCCACAGCATGTTTTTGATTCATTCATACTCATCTTCCCCTAGTATCAGCAAGAGCTGCATAACATGACAGAGTCAAATATGCCTTATAATTGACATTTTCTTCCTTTTAAATGCCTGCTGAGGTGATCAGGAGGCTAAGCGAAACACGTTGGGGAGAGTCAGAGACATACAGAAAATATTTCAGATAATCTTTAGAAACACTTCTACATCTCACTGTCTGGGAGTCAGGAGCTAGTCCTGAATATCACTTGGTCCTTCTTGGTGTTTCTGTCCCGTTACTTTTATATCTCTCCTATGGAGGCTGTAAATTGTAGAGACTACTTTTTCCTCCCCATCCCGCTTGAGAAAAATACCTGGATGCACATTTCATTGGACACCAAAACAAGAGGTACTGTGGTTCACTATGGGGTACTCATTCTTTTTAGCTATGAATTACCTCTTCTTCATTTCTCCCTCACTTCTAATACCCTGAAATCTCTGCAGAGAGGAAAACTCCTGGTCTGCAGGGAAAGCCACCCCATCAGACTCACAGCTGGAAGAGGTACTTGTTCTCTTTTTCATCTGAAGCTTTATAGCTATGTTTTATATTTATCTAAAACTTCCAGGTATCTCACAGTCCCAGCAGATAAGATGCTGTATTACCTTTAATTGTGTTCCTAACTCCAAAAATAACAGCACTCATGTACGCTTTAGCTGCCTAGCACATACTTTCGAGAAACTGCAGAAATACTATGCATATCAATTGCTGCATTTTGATGCAAAAATCTGGATGGATGAACTGTGTAGACACTTCCCAGAATGTAACACGCTTACTACCTATGCACATATTATGTTATTTTTGCCTGAAAACCGTGGATGTTTCTGTTTGTAAAATGTCATGTAAAGAAGTCAGTAAACAAGTAAACTGTCCTTTTTCTAATTTTTTTACATCAAAACAGAAGGGATGTGTGCTATGGGAGGAAACAAACAAGGCCCCAAACCCTCATATGATCTCACAAAGAACTGTGAGATCTCACCAAATTTTAACAGATACGTTTGGTCTTCAAGGAACTAGAAACTTACCAAAAAACCCTCAACTGCCACCTCTTCGGCTTGGATGAAAAATTACTCCTCCAGGTTTCCTTTTCTGTGCCTCTTCTTCATGTCCACCAGAGGCTCTCTGATGATTGCCATAATTTTAACTATATTAGGAAAAAAATTTTCACTGAAAGGGTGATTGGCCATTGGAATGCTCTGCCCAGGGAGGTGGTGGAGTCATCGTCCCTGGAGGTGTTTAAAAACAGAATGGATGAGGCGCTTAGTGCCATGGTTTAAACGAAAAGTAGGTGTTGGTATTGGGTCATAGTTTGGACTCAATGATCTCAGAGGTCTTTTCCAACCTTGTGATACTGTGATACTGTGATAATGTGATATCTGGTTCTTCTGATTTTGACGCCTGAGTGACCATATGTGTTTGATCTCTAGAACCATGTACCTGAAAATTCAAGGCATTGACCGATCTCATTTCCATTGTTACATGTTTTCTCACTTCCTCTAGCACAGGATTATATTCTACACAGAACTGAGAAATCCTTATGACTCCCACCTTGCTCTAGTGGTTAAATAAGCTTGCTTAATTTTGTTTTCTTAGTTGTTTTTTTTTAAATGTAACCACTTTGTTCATTTTAACTGAAAAACACATCTTCTGTCATTATATAGTTAATATTTTATCCCAGTTTTATGTAGAGCTGAAGTGATGGAAAAAATGCTTGAAGGTTTTTTTTCCTTCTAGCAAATCTTGGCTTTAGAAGAAAAATTGCTCAATTCAAAAAAAAAAATTACTAAATTGAATAATTCTTCCCAAGATGTATTTTCCTTCTCATGATTATTTCTTAACTAGTCTAGATAATGATATTATTAGCTAATTAGTGATAAATGCAAGTAATTTTATTTTGTTGAGATCATTTGAAGTCATGCAGATATTTATACAAAACGTAGATTGACTGAAATCTAAGTAGTTATGAAATACACTTCTGTCCCAGAGGCCCTGCAACAAGCCAAGGAAACACATATATCCAGCTTCCACAGACAAAGATGGCAGCAGCACCTGGGTGGGCTGCAATGGGAGAAATGAGTTTTGCCTTGTTTGGGACTAGATCGTGATGATTCTTGGCATGTGGAGGACAATTTTAGAAGAAATGTCATAGAATCATAGAATTTAGAATTACCTGAGTTGGAAGGCAACCAAAAGGATCATCGAGACACACTTCTATCCCTACACAGGACACTCCCAACATTCACATCGTGTGACTGAGGGCATTGTCTAAATGCTTCTTGAATGCTGGCAAACTCTGTGCAGTGACTGCTTCCCTGGGGAGCTCTTCCAGTGCTCCATCACCTGCAAGGTGAAGAACCTCTTCCTAATATCCAGTAAACCTCCCCTGGCACATCTTGCCATTACCTCTAGTCCTGTCATAGGTCACAAGAGAGAGGTGTTCAGCACCTGTTTCACCTCCCTCCCTTGTGGGAAGGCAGTAAACAGCTATGAGGTCCCCTCTTAGTCTCCTCTTCTCCGGGCTTAAAACTGTCAGTTTCAGCTCTAGTCAAAGATCAACTTGAGCAATGAACTTGAGGTTCAATCAGTCAGGCACTGCCAGTCCTAGATGCTTCAAATGAAAAAGTAAGTGAGATCGTGACTTCTTTTCTCATTTGCTATTGGAACTGGTCAAGTGTGGCAGAAGGGCACGGCTTAAACTAATGACAGATAACATATGCTAGTTCCTCTTGTAAAAAAAAGACTGTGTGTGTGAAAAACTCCACTAAACAGAACACAAACAAACAACAAATACCTACTCTCAATCACCTTCCTCCAGTTATTTTGACATGTTCTTCAACTTATCTTGGTTCTTCCTATGGATGTAAGACAGCAAAATGAGCTTTTGTATTTCCCAAAGCCTTTGTCTTACGAAGTAATTGTAGAACTCCTCTTCCAGTAAAGCAAAAGAACATTTTCCCTTGGATAAGTATTTCAACTTCGTGTCTTATGTTTCTGACACAAAAACTCCAGCGGAAAAATGCTGTCTCCTCCACTACCAGTGTACAGCAGCTACACTAAATGTAGCAGAGTATTTTTAGGTCAGAAGGCTGTGTGCTTCAGCGACACATAGTCTACTCTGACAACAGCACCATCGTTGAAGACAAGCAATCATTATTCAGCTCATTTGGGGGAACTTCTTCAATTCCTTCCCTACTACAAGCTCAGATGTATTCTTTCAGTAAGTACCACCAGGACAAATTCATCATTCAGAACTCTTAAGTAATCATTCATAACAGTTTTCTACCCTCTGTCTTCTCAGGTTCTTGTTTTTGTTATTCCTATTCCATTAGCAGGAAATCTGTGCATATGCTAGCTTGAAAGACTGAGAAGAGACCTATCACGGATAGCTCAAGAGAGCCATATGCAACTTTAGAGTAACTGTCGCCCACTTTCAACTCAAAGGGAGAAAACAGGGAATATATTATCAGTCAGGAAGCTTTAACTAAAAGACTCTGCATTTCTAATCAGAGTAACCTGTAACAAATTGGAGATTGTGTCCATCTGTATATAACGCCTATATTTTTCTGATGCATAACCAGACTATAATAAAATAAATTTTTTATAGGAAATAAATGAAAGGAAATTTCCGAGCAGTAATTTTTAAAGCTGTCACTAACTGTTGTAAATGCTTAGTGCTTTCTTCCAGAAATAAATTGAACCATATTAACCATGTATATAATTGTTTGAGTCATCAGCCTCTAAACCACAGATTTTCCAGAAGCTGAAACAATAAACGAGGGGAATAACCATTGCATATTTGTCCGGTTGTTGGTTTTTTTCCTTAAGTATTTGTCTTTGACCATCGACATTGACAGAATATTAGGCTAGATAGACCTTTGATCTCACCCTGCAAGGCAAATCTTATCATCCTGAATTATTATTACAGACTATGATTTACAGCACTCTTGCTTTTATTATTTTATTATAAGTATTGTCCCCAGGCACTATGCAAACATGTATCCACAGTTCCAGTAATTTATGATCTCCTTGGAAGTGTTGAGAAAACACACAACATGTGTTAACATTTTCATCTGTTTGGTCATTTAATTGATGTTGCTAAAACACAGACGCTGAGGAGGGAAACGTGCAAAGGACTTATATATTTATTTGCTATCTAAGGTTCACAGGGAGAAGTGAATTTGTGACAGGACTGGTGGAAAGTGAAATTGCTGAGGTTTCTGTACAAGGCTCGGATTCACCCTGGCTAGCTTTAGGTGCTTATCTCACATTAGGAGACTATTCTCTGAACTTTTCTCTATAAGCAGGTAGAGACAGGTCAAGAATTAACATGTTTCTCAGGCATACCGTGTGCACTTCTCTTTTTTTGAAAAATTGTAGGTCAATTTAGGATTATTGCAAGTCTCATTCAGATGCCTTGGTCATTACTTAGTGGCATGAATAGGGGAGTCTTTAACAGAGCAGAGGTTGCTACATGGGTTTGCAGAATGGAAACAGCTAACTCAGACATTGTACTGGAGCGAAACTACAATAATATAAAAATG
Organism: Tapera naevia; assembly: GCA_033556795.1. Lineage (NCBI taxonomy): Eukaryota > Metazoa > Chordata > Aves > Cuculiformes > Neomorphidae > Tapera > Tapera naevia. Next base: position 76,790 of record JAUMJJ010000219.1, on the reverse strand, counting down.
AATCACACTTTTTACTCTCTTTGAATGAACAAAGCTATTATAGTTTTCAATATAAAACCAAAATAAAAAAGTTTTATAAAAAACTGAGATTGATGTAGTTTATTCAGTGGGTTGTTGGTTGTTTTTATGCTACAATTATAGAATTGTATTTTGTTGCTTTTTTAAGGTATAGTAATGATAATAATGAAATAAAATATAGAACACTTGTTGGCTTTTGCTTTCATGACAAATAGGCACTGACAAATCCATGCCACATTACCATCCTTGATTGCTCTGATGGAACTCATTTTCATCTCCTATTCCTCTAATTACATGAAAATTGCATACTTTTTATGCATGACACATTTTCTGCAGCTTTAGAAAAAGGTTATGAAGGGGAAAAAAACCACATTTATCAGTTTCTTTCCCCCACTCATAAAGGCCATATGTCATCTACTCAGTGATCAATCCACGTTTAAGTGCTAGTTTTCTGTTCTATTGTTATAACCAGAAAAGGAAGTATATGAAAAGATATTGTTTCAGGTATGTTTTTTCCCCCCTTGTCTCTTAAGAATGGAGATTTAGAGTGGTCTTATCACTGGTCTGTAATTCCCTTTTCAGTCCTACCTTCTCTAATTTCAGATTTCAAGGCATGGATGAATGATGCAACACTGTACTAAGTAGAAAAATATAACTTTGAACAATAGCACCTCTTAAGCTGTTCCTCAGGTTTTGTTGAAGATTTATTTTAATAGTCAGATTAGAGAAGTGAAAATCACCATTGTTGCTGCACAGACATTAAGACGTAAATGGACAGTACTAATAAATTACAAGTACAAGGATAAATTAAATGCCACATACATGGTTTTCAGTTATTTGTTTGCTTTCATGATGGAAAATGGAGAGGTGGAGGGGAGATAAATGTTGATGATGTTAGTCAGTATTTAACTATTATGGGTTTGCACCAGGTGGGTGCATTTTCATCTTTCTAGGGTAACAAGTGATCTAGGTATTTTTTTTCTGACAATAATACTAATGGTGAAATGTGTTCAGTGTGTAAATATCTCCCTTCAGGTAGTCAACACAAGCTCCAACCACAAGTCCCACTGGAGGTTTTTTAAAAATCCTACTACAACTTCAACACTGATCAGCCCCTGAGCTTTGAAGACAAATGCGTTTCAGGGTGTGGCTGTTGTTCTGGGTTTTATTTCTAAGTTACTCATTATTCGTGGTAATAGTTTTAAGTCAGAATTATGTATGAGGAGGGAAAATTTAGACAAGCAAAATAAAATTTTCAGTCTCCTTTTCTAAAATAGAGGCTTGGATCATTCAGTTCAATCCTAGGTTAAAGCTGAGAATCTCATAAGAATGAACAAAATAAAAATGTACTGAATACTAGAAATTAAATATTGAAACTCCTGTTTCCAACTTCAGTGGATTCTTAAGTGGATTGCAGAAGAAAAGCTTTCTACACAGAGTGGAGTAAAGCTGTTAGATGTGTCATGATGCCAGTGTTGGCAGACAGTGAAAGCAGGATTCATCCTGGAATTTTGGTATCTCTAGCAACTGAAAAAGTACATTAAGGCTTGTGAGCAAGGGAATCCCCCACTTGGCAAGCCCACTGAAGCTTCACATTCAAGAAGGTACAAGCCTTTTAAACTTTAGAAATGAAACTCAGTTCTTTATATATTTTAAGATTCATGATGGTAAGGAGGTCTTATGAGAAAAGCACGGAGAATTAAGTTTCCTGCAGCATTCACAGCAAGTCAAAAGAAGAAACTGGCAAGACACATCCCAATGAAAGAGTGCCATGCCATGAGCTCATTTTGATCTGATCAATATGCATTTTATTTCCATCATAAAACATTCACAAATAAATAAGGTACCAATGAGTCCCTCTCTAAATATCTGCTTGCATTACTCCCCTTTTCCTCAGATTTGTTTATTACAACCACTGGTTACATCATCCATTAAATCAACCCGCAATCTAGTTCTTAAAAACCTGTGTAACCTTGAGTGAAGTTATCACAGGTGATAAAGACATCACAGACAAGTAATCCAACTTCACTTCATTCTCTGTAATGCTTTTATCTTTGTAATTTGTTCTGGTGCTGGGGATGAATGAAAAGGGAGCTTTGCTAATCACCTGAGAAAAGTTATGCATATTGTGCATGTGCAAAAGTGGGGACTAAATTTTACATACTCTTCAGAAGAGAAACTGTCTTTAGTCAGGGATGAGATTTTCATTGAACTTGATAGAATCATTGTACTTATTTAACAGACAAGATTTAAGTCTTTGTTTTGTGGCTTGCATAATGTTTAGTACACTGGGGTCCCTACACACTGTCAATTAATACCACTGAATATGTTTACGTTGTTTTTCTAAATCTATGATGCGAAACCTTTAAATAAGTAATCTCCACATTGTTTTTTAGAAAAATCTGTATTTTCTATGTGTTTTTAATAATGACAGTGAGAGAATTATTTATAAATAAATATATTTCAGGATGAAAGTAATAAAAAGTTTATTTAGCTTTACAAAGGAAAAGATTATATGTGTTATCTGTATTTTCTTATTATTAAAACCTATATTTTGATACACAGGTTTTACAGGTTTATAATGACAACTGTTTAGAGAGGGGTGCAATATTTTCTTTGAGGAACACTTTAATGAAGATGTCTCAGTTGTTTTTCAGTCTTTTTTTTTACCAGGACATGATATGAATGACTACTAAACACTGACAAATATATTGAAGGATCAGAAAGTTTCATGAATTAGATAGATATATATACATACTTGAATATTCATGCCCTCAAAATCGCCAGATACAGGAGATTATCCTTATTAATCTATGGAAGTAGTAAATCAGTAAATTTTCTATGACAGCAACAGGACGTGGCATTTTTAATGGTGGTTTTGAAAGTGAAATGCTGTCTTCACAGTGAAACAGAAGTAATGTTTTTTTCTGCTCCCAGCGGTAAAGATTTACGTGACCTCTGGTGAGTACCATTGAGTTTCTGTGCCTTAGGATTCCCACCTATAAAGATGAGTTTGAAATTCAGTGTGAGTAAACATGTAAAACAGCTAGCATTACAATGAGTATTTATTTCTGAAGTAATACATACAGCAATTTTGTTCTCAAACTTCTTCCGAAAGTAAAATAATACGTAATTGCAGGTATCAAATGTAGGCAACGGGTTTTAATGCTTCGTAACATGAATAGTTTCTTCCATGTTGAAGAAAGTGTAAAGCCTGATGAGCTGAATTATGTACATATCCTTTGAATGAGTTGAAAGAAAATATACAATTGTGTAATTAAAGAGATTTAGCAACAGATTCATAGGGGGTATAATTAGGAAAGATGGGATGAAATCAAGGAAACAAAAATGTATTAAAATATTACAGCATGCACCTTACTGTGAGATCTATTAGATTATGGTAATATATATTACTGTAATGGGTAAACCTCTGAGTCTACCAAGGAATGAATAATGAGATCTATGTTGTGCCTGAACATTGGGCATGAGTAATATGACCTGAGAACTCCTTTCTTATTCTCCATCTGTCTCTTTGGCAAGAAATGAGGTTCCGCAAGGGTCGGATACGTATAATAGAAGAAAAAAGAAAAAAAAAGAACATGTGTATTGTTTGTTTTTTTTTTCTTTTAAAAGACTTAGGGACCTATAGGTTCATAGCCAATGGACAAAAGAGCTTAAGCAAACAACTGGAACATATAAGTAGGTATAGAAATATGCTTCAGAGAAGAAATTTAATGAGTTTCCAAAAACTGTGTAAGTCATAGAACTTGATTAGAAGACCCAACATCTTCCACGCATCCCCTTAACATAAAGGAGTTAACGATAGTTTCCTCACCTCTCTCTAATTGTGGAACATTGATTTTTCATTCAATTTTCTAGAATAATTGATTAATTACTTATTAATCAAAAAGTCAATATTTGCCATTTATAAAAAATTGATAACTTCCAGTGAAAAATAAAATAATATACCTTTTGCTGAGCAAATTTAATACAAAGATAATTCACAAGGTATCATTGAAGCTGATGATTGTTTTATTCTCCATCAAAATCATTATAATATTCAAGATAAAAAAGTAGTAAAACCATTAATCAATTACTTCATTATGTTTTACAGTAGTATGGAATTGTTGGATATTCAGAGAATATGTTTACAGATTTAAAATGTAATATCAATCCTGAATTTTGAACCGAAGCATGGAGGAAAAGCTTATCTTCAGAAGACACTTCAGCTTTGTTAGAGGATCAGATTACTTCTAGGAAAGGGTCAGCATAATTATGAGCAATAAGGAGTGAGGTATGGGATGCATGTCCCAGAGAATGGGCTATGTCTTTCTGTAATACAGCTCTGCCCAAGTAGAACTGTTCAGTGTGATTGTTTATATTCACTTCATATAAACAATCAGTGAACACCTTCTACAGTAAAATGATTGAAGATACCATTTCAACAACAGAAGACTGTCCATTTCCTGGTTTACATCAGTCTTCGTTTTCATTGAGGGCAATAGCAGACAAAGGCATACTAAGCCTTGCAAGTTTACACTTTTAGAGAAATTATAGACTGAGGAGAACCTTTCTAATTCTGGGAGAACAAGTCAAACACCCATATTAAAAATTAACTGTATGAGAGACCAAAAATCTCTTTCCCCCTCACTCGATGGGATGCTTGAAGGTTTCCACCGTGCTGCTTTATTAAAATGAAGTAAAGCGGAAGGCAGGCCTAAGTGTAAGTAAGAGATCTGTATTATTCATGCTGAGAAGGAAGTTTCTCATGGTCAATATGTATACTTTTTTAATTATTAATACTACACTTATTAATGCAGCTTTCCTCTGCGTGTTTTCTTAAAACTCTGACATGACATCAGAACAGGGTATGCCTGTAAACAAAATGTTTTACCTAGTAACAGTTACCAGCTGTTCCCAGATTCAGAACAGCTAATGCCACGAGCATGTAATTGTTAATGACTGGGTTTTTAATGGTCAGGGTGCCTTTATTAAAAAATGCCATTCAATAAAATGGAGGTGTCATTACTTAAAATGTAGCTCTGAGTATCACCTTGTTTGGGAAAGTCAGTGTAAAGACTTGAATAGTCTAATAAGCAACACCCACCTGCATGTTAACCAAGATATCAGCTGACTCTTACTTATTCTCAGTAAGTTTTTGCTCATCTTTTTGCCACCTAATATACTGTGCTTTTACTGTAGTGCATACAGTACCATCAAATTAAAATGACTCAATATCAATTTGTCTTTGCTTACTGTAAGAACCTACCATGTTTTGTTTCAGGGCAGCTTTAAGCTGGCTGTATATTAAAAAAGCTAACAATATGAAAAGAAAGTATTGCTCAATTTGCAGTTATATAAAAAAAATGAGAATTGATGTCAGAACCTTAACTCAGCTCACAAGGTCTGAAGTGAAGTCACTTGTCCTGAAGGCTCATATGGTTGAAAGACTATTTAAGGTATTATTTATTTTTTGCCATATATTTTATGCTTACAGCATTGGCAGTAAATAAACACACTGAAGAAGAAAACACTACTTAATGAGGAGTAGATGAGATTGAATGTGACTGTTCCAGACCTGTACAAGAGGCACTGGCCCATTAAATGAATGTGTAGAGCTACTTCTTAATGTGTTAGCCAAGTAATCAATTTCTGAAAATACCAAATAATTTAAAAATAGCCCTGTCTGACCTGAATCAGTACTGGCATCAGACCACGCATTTCTCAGGTACCTACTTCTTCCCTTAATCAATCAGTTCTGACGTTTTTCTATTTTCCTTTTATTCTTTTCTTTCCCTCTCTCTCCCTCTTTTTAAACCTCTTTTTGTAGAATTAAGTGGTCAGCCAAACTCCATAGATAAAATTCTTAAGCTTCTTTTAATATTCCATTAGCCTTGCAGCCCATTAACACATTGCAGTGGTTGTAAAGGGAGAATCAATACAGCAGAATCTGGAAAGGATGACCCTGGGGGTATGTTCATAGTGTTGGCATGGCTTTGCTCTACAACCTTGAGTCAGCCACTTAACCTCTTGGTGCCTGAGTTTATTCAACTGTAAGCAAATGTAACAACATTTGCATACAGAACAAAGGTCTTGAGAAATACAATTTGTAAACCTTAGGCAATGCATATCCAATCATGCCTACACAGATCTGTAATTGCCTTACAGGAGTCCAATGAAAATCTGAGGTCACTATAGAATATATTGCTTTTAATATTTGATATCTGCTTTGAGATCTTAATATAAAACAAGTTTTGTCAGGTCAAAGTGCTGAATCCACAGAGTAAAGATTGAGATCTATTCTTCTGTAATAAAGGATCCATAACTGAATTAGGAAAAAAAAAAAGAGAAAATTATAAAAAGTTGTGGAAAAGATGTATCTTTTTGGGTTATATTTGTTTACATGTGGCATTCATAGTCACTGGAAGTTCCTAAGATCAGTTACCCAGCTACATAACGCAAGTATATATGTATATAACCATCATAAATATCACTTCTTATCCTAAGTATGAAACAACAATAAAAATATGGAAGGAACTTAATGATTGATATACTCAGGGAGCAAGCTAGTCTTTAACATTAGTGTTCAAAATCTAAGGAAGTAACCATGTCTAAAAGTGTTCCATCAAATAAAAAACACTGGTTTTGAGGTGTTTATGGATCTTGGCCAACATAAATACTGCTGTGTTATTAGCATGCTCTAATCTATGCTTTTATTTAAAACAGATGGTCTCACTCAGGTTCAACCTGAATTGTTTACAGAACTGTGTGCTGGAAGGACTTCCGTGAACAGCTTTTTTAGAGGTCTATGTCTCTCACTAGAGTATCTTCATAATTTTGTCCAGGACAAATGAGAAGGAATCAGAGTATTCAGTGATAATTGTGTATACTTCTACAAACTTTAAGTATTTTCTTTTTTTTTCTGGTTTACGAGTCTTCCGAGAAAACAAGCAAGGCAAGTAACAGGTTTGGGTTTTTTTTTGCAATTCATATCTCTAAGAGGTAGAATAATTCAATTATATTCAAAAGTGCTAAAAACGTTAAAATTAAAGGACTGTAGGACTTAGAGAAAGATTTGAAGAATTTTGTTTAGATGAAGATGACTGCTAAGAGACTTAAGAGAAGTTTATTTGAAAAATATATCTATAAACTCATGTCTTAAGTTTAAGACACTTCATCTGCAAAACATCATACCTCTTGCTTTCTATTGTATCTGGGCAGCTGACATGAACCTTGCTTGTATCTGGAAAACACAAGCATATGAGAAGGACCAGTTAAGAAATCGATTCTTTCTATACTGGTACCGTAGCTTTAGCTGTCTGCAACCATATGAAGAGGGAATGCTGAGCCCATTCTCAGACACGGAAGACAAAGACTTTGTGGATGTAGAAAGAGGGTGAATGTGGACTGGGAGATTGGTTGGCTGAGGAATTCTGACTGTAACAATTATTCAGTGGCGTATGGTTGCTAGCTGCTTCTCACTTAAGTCAGATTAGCTATCTTTGATAACAACAAAATTTATTGTAAGGAGAAACAGCTTTGGGTTTTGGGGGGAGGAGGAGGTTGTATTTTTTCTAGCAATTTCTTCTAATTTCTGCCTATGGCTGTCCAATACCTCCGTTTTGAAGGGGGCTGAGAGTTTTTTCTCTGCCATATCCATTATTTTTCACTTCGTTGGTTGCTAAGCAGTCCCTTGTTGCTAAGTAGGGTATGAGCACTTAATTTACTACATTCTTTTTTCTCATACCAGATTTTAGAAATTGCAGATCCTGTTTAATCAATGTGTAAATGCATGCTTTTGATGTATTTTTCCTAAGAGCAATATTTTGATCATTCTTAATGATACTTAATGAAGTCACCACATGATTTCTGATTGTACCTAATTGAAGCTTGTGACTTGCATTTCAATGCTATCATTTTACAGTTTTATGTCTATCAGATGAAACTTTATAAGGATTCAAATAAATTAGGAAATACATTGAAATGATACATTTCTTGGAACAAAGAAATTCTTGGAAAAAAATATGTATTTACCAAATTTATTTTAGGGAAAAAATGTATCATTTATATTACACATCTGACGTAGAAGAGGCGCAACAGATTGAGATGACATGAAGGCTCATTTATTATTATGTAGAGTTGGGTTACACAAAATGAACTAAAATTGTTGAACTTGTTCCCTAAGAATAAATACTCATATAAAGATATCAGAACAGTTAATTACTTACAATTTTAATGAAAGTCTCCTTTTTTAAGTTGACAATAGGTTGAGATATTACAGATGCAAATGTCAAGACACGTCCTGTGCTAAAATCCCTTATAAATTTAAATAGATTCTGCAAATATTTACTCTTAAAAACAGTCACATCTGGATAAAATCATCAGATCTATCTGAAAAGGTTGAGGGGACCTTCTTCCTCTAGTGAAAGGGATGCCCAGTTTAAAACTGGTAAGAAGAATACTGTTTGTCTAATTGAGAATATTAAAATAATACAGGCGCCCATGATCCTCCCCAAACTTAGAGACATTCAAAGTCTCATATTTACCAGAAGAAGAAGAAGGTCCTGGAAATATCACCCCACATGAGAAGAGAAGAAAGACCAACCAAAGGGCCATGGTTGATGTTCAAGGACTTTTTGCTATGTTCCTGTTGCACAGCTAATTGTCACTCTTAAGGAAATTCAAATAATACATAACATTACATTCAACTTTTCTGTTTTGTACCTGCATATATGGGAGAGCCCATATCACGTAAAGCATACAAATAAACCACAAGTGTTGACTTCAAGTAGGAAGAAACAATTTGATGCTTGCATCTCTATTATACCAACGATCAAAAGGTCTGTAGAACAACTCTTTCTTCTTACCTCCATATCATCACTATATCTACAAATATTCATTCATGTCTTCTTCTCTTTTTAATTCTTTCCTAGAATCAAAAGAGTATTTAAATTAAAATGGTAATCTACGTAAATTAAACAAAATGTAAAACAGTAAAATTTAATGTAAGAAAGAAAAAGTTAAGAGAAAAAATAAAGAAAAAATAATCACCTCATAAGTACTAATATGTCAGCATCATATTTGCATGTTTTTAAGAGATAGTCTTTGACAATGGAGTTTACAGACTACCTGAGGCCATTTGATGAATAAATAAAATGTCCTAGGTAAAGAAAAGCCTTGTAAGGTTTTTTAATAACGATGATGTCTGTTGTATAAGAGAAAGTGGTAAAAAGAGAACAGTTAAATATATGGATGCTCTTAAATCCTGTAAGTGACTTCTGACTCACAGTCCAAGTCAATGGACTTGCAAAGCCATGTGGCAAATCTCATCATTGAATAACACCTCATTCTAAGTAGTCTCTTAGCAGAATGAGTCAGAGCTTGTGAGAGGGCTGATGCAAGGCATGAACATAGTTGACTCATGAATATCAAAAGTCATTAGGGGAGCTGCTGATTGCAATCTTCACAGTTAGAGTATGCCTGTGGGTCAGCTTAATGAAGTAGTAACAGAAAGATTGTTACAAGAAGTTCCTGATTTTTTTTCCTGTTCAATTTGTAAATAATTATATTTTTTGGATCAGGGCATAAAATAGCATCAGAGAAGAGACAAGAGGCATCTACCTCAGGCTATATGCAACTTAGTTGAATTATTGTCGTTTTCTATGGACACCCACCTCCACTGCCATTGGTGCAATGACATATAGCCATTGCTATAAACTTGGAGAAATAATTTTAAAATTAATTTTAAAACCAGTTATTATTTTTTCTCCTGTTGTTGATATAGGACTGATTCTCCAGGAATTTTTCCAGATCGCAGTCGCTGTGAGTCTATTAATGGACTAAATGTAACTTATTCGTGGTCATTTATATGGATTTATCCTGTGTTAAAATTGCCTTTAGCTCAAATAGCTGCTTTTCCTGTCTCCCTATCTATTCCATATCAGCTTTAATTTTGCTTGCTACAACAGAAGAAATTCCTTCATTATTTTCTGAAAAGATAAATACACCATCTTTTTCTTGCCATTCCAGTAATACTGCAAGCTTGCTCAAGGTATAGGACCAAATGACTTTAAATTAATCATCCACACTTTGAAGAGTAAAATCTGGATGTGACAGAAATTCTGTTTAAGCACTGAAGAGGACAAAACCAAGTTTTAGTTCTATTTGTGTGTATGCAATGCAATGCTACAGGACTCAGCTGAGTTCCTTTGAATCCACGATGCACTTGAGAATATGACTGATTCTTGGCATAACCCCTGTCCTGACCAAAGAGCATTGCATAACTTTAATGCCTATGATTATAAAATATGAAGGTCTCCATCCACCGTACCTCATATTACAATCAAAATGAGGAAAAAAACATAAAGGTCGGGGTTCTTGCTAGTACTATAATCCCAAACATTTTCAAATCGTTCCCTAATCAGCTCCTTTTTGTTTCAGATTGTCAAACTCCTAAGCAAGCTATTACTCTTCCTTACAATACTAATGTTGCTTTCCAGATATACAGCATCAGCAAAAGCCTTGGATGATGTGAATCATTTGTTCTAAGACACGCATGGACAGAATGTGAATAGAAGAAAGTTTTTATGTTGTCCATCAGAAAATCCAATTATGTAAAAAAAAAAAAAAAAGAGAGAGAAAAGAATGAGAAATAGAAGGAAATACAAATTCTATGGTGCAGATCAACGTACTTGCTAAACTGTGGATACCTAAACTGTGGATATATCACCCAAAGTTCAGAGGGTTTTCTGATGGGAAAAGAGGAATTAGGTAAGGGAGGCAAAAAGACTTTTTCCTGCCTGATCCTGAAATGTCTTCTCTTTCCCTTTTTTTTATATTTCCCAGTAACCACACATAAAACAACACTGAGTTGTAGAAGAACAGTGGTAATACAAAACTTCAGAATCATTGTAACATGTTTTTGGAGTGGCATTCAAAGAAACTCAAAAGGAAAGAAGGGGAAAGAATGAGAGGGGTAGGAAGAGAGGAATTTTTCACTTGCACAATTTATCTGAAATTTAATTTTTTTCTTTTGCTAAAACCTGAAAGAGCTACAAGAAGCGAATTTATTCTGTATGTGAAAAAGTGAGAGGAAAGGATGTTGAAGATGAAGTCCTTCACTCTATACCCTATCCCAGGCCCACAGATGTGACACTAGGCGAATGTTTCAATCATCCTGTTCGTTAACTTAGGAACCTCCTTTAAAGACAGAAGTACAGACTGTGCCAAATATATGCTGGACTCATAATGAAGACAAATGCCCACTTGGAGCTGAGTTCAAACTGTGGAATTAACTTTTCTGTGGGACTTTTGATACTGTGTAATTAGAGTAACATTTGGTCAGTCTCGTTAGATCTGGATTCAGACCAGATATATAGAGGTGGAGGTCCAATAAATTCTCTCCTCTAAAGCTGATAGTTATTTTTTAATTTTTGTGATATGTTTTCTGCCACTGTTCTATTGTTTTATTACTATTGTTACATGATTCTGGCCCCATCATTCCCTCGAATGAATTGTCTATCTTGTCTGAATTGTCTGTATTCTCCCAGATCAACAGTACAGTCTGAAACTCATGAGTATTTGTGCATTGTCTGAATGTGGACAGCACTGGGGTAGACAATTCAGAAAAAAACCCTCTTTGGGCTCTTAGGAAATCGTTATGATAATTGAATAGGTTACAGAGTTATTTTATTACTATAATATAGCAAGTAACTTGCTAGCTCACATACTACTAATTTAAAGTAAAATTGCTTAATACTGAAAACTCTGTCTTCTATCTCTGAATCTTGAATTAAATTATCTTGACTTTCTGTTCTCAGGCCATTGTGATATATGGCACGGAAAAGATAAAAGGAGCTACTTCATACAGGGGTTTACTTAATCAGATATAAGTTATAAACAACTTTATCTGAATCATTCACTTTCAAAACATCCCTATATAACCAATGGAGAGATATAGCCACAACCCAGACAGAATTTCTCAATTTAAACTAAGTTTCTAAAATAGATGATATGTGGGAACTCAGAGTACTTCATTCCGAAGGTGTTTAAGTCATGGAGACAAGCTGCAGATTTCTACACGGAAGACATATAAGAGGTGGAGGAGATGTGAAGAGAGATGAATCCCTCTTTGAGTGTCATTCCTACGTAATTTTCCAATAAATGTTTTGTCCTCTGTGTGAGGACTGCAACAAAAAAAAAAACATAAAAAAAGAAAAAAGAAAATAAATGAACTACTATAATGTCTTTTACAGAAAGGAAAACATGTTGAAACCTATTTGATGCATGTAGCATAGGGCTGGAATGAAGAATCATTTAGAAAACCAGAGTGAGATAGAGGTGGATGAATACACTAGGTAAGATCAGTTAACAAATTGCCTAGCTGTATCTACAGTTATCTTATGGAAAATATAAAAAAAAATTACTTTGATTATTTAACCAGGTATTCTAATATCTAATTCAAATAAAAATCACTGCACCATGAGGGGAGAATAATATTTTTTAATCACAGATTTCATCTAAGACTTTAGACAAAGACAGATACTGTTACTATATGACACTCTGCAATAAATTTTACATTAAAGTATCCCCATTAAAAAAAAAATCCACGAAAAACCTCAAACAAAAAATATTACCAAAATCACAAGATATTTCTTAGTAAGTGCTCAGATGAATTTTATTTTCAATGAATCCTTAGAAGTTGTATTAACTGTAAAGTCCTTTGCTCTGTTCATGCTTGTTCATGCTTCTGTAACTCTCTGTAGTTTACAATGAATGTGACATTTGATAAAAGCTAGAAATAAGTATACTTAAGAAATCTTAATACTCTTATTATAACCTAACATCATTAGTAAAGTGACATTTGATATTGCTCATAGGTAGGGCCTGATGCAAGGCAGAGAAAATTCCTCCTACCTAGCTCCCCAGTTTTACGAAGTGTGTCTGAGATATTTCTCTAATTAATGAAAAAATTTGTATATTTTGGTGTTATTTTCTTTCTCATTTCCTTGAAGTTAAGATCATATGCTTTATTACCTAAATTTACCTATTTCTTTTTAGTAAGTATAAGATATTTCTAGACACCTCTCAAGGAGATAGATGATGCACATAACTATTCCGGTAAATTCACTCCTTACCAAAATACAAATTTATCAAAGCACCTAAACCATGTCAATATTTCACCAAATAGTCATAAACATGGACTTGTTTTAAATACACGGATATCATTCATATGGAAGTGAAGTTTCTCAAGACACTTTCCAGTATAACTGAAAGAGTAGTAGGTGTAAACATATATTTTTATGGTTCTCTTATTTCTTGTCTTTTTAAAAAATCAATTTATTTTTAATAAAATAATAAAGAAAACAATTTCCATTACAGAGCAGGAAAATGAGTTCAATAACTTAACCTTTCGTTTCTCCCCACACAATCTTAAACTCATAAAAATGACTAGGTAATGCATTTAAAGACCTTGCAGACTTCTCAGAATATAAATAATCACATCTACTATAACAAAACAAGCAGATATATTGTTTAACGATTAAAGCCCCGCTCATGAATAAAAACACACAACTGAGACAGAAATATTTAATTTTGTATTATAGAACATCATTGGGAACTATTTAATAAAATCCAAATGTGGTAGAGGCTCCTTAAAATGCATAACTTTCACATATGATCAATTCTCTCATCGACCCATTTTATTCTTACACAAGGAATTTGAAAATGCTAGAGACTGATGACATGCAATATTTTTAAAAAGTATGGTTTTTACATTGTACCACTGAATAAGTGCAATTGAATAGTAGAATATCTTTTGTTTTCCCTTTTACTGTTTTGATATGGAAGATCCACTTTGCAGATGCATGGTTTGAGCACTTTTAGCATAAAGCAATTGTTTTTTGTATTACCTATACTGAACTATGAGGACGTGCTTAAGGAAAGGTGGTGGCTTGTAGACTCTGGGAAAAATTTTTCTGCTTTTTTAACCAGGATAGGCTAGTACCTCTTTTTCACTCCCTTCTTTACCTCTTCTGCTGTTTGCAGTAAGAAAGAAAGTTTCTGCTCCTGAGAAATATCTTTTATTTCTGTTCCCAGACAATTCTCAAACCACCTATTTTATACATTTTAGTCATATGCTGGTAGGGTTTAAATACCTAAGCAATAGAGACCAACACAGAAAGTTAATTTTCTAATGATGCAAAATCCTTGGGTTTAGCATATTAGTTTATTCCAGAGGCTTTTCCATCTTGGACCACAACAGACTCTGAGGAAGTGCACATGCCAATGTGTGTGAGGTCTCATAGTATTACTCAAACATTTGTCTCAATGTTTGTCTTACCAAATGAATTTTTAATAAGCTTTGCAAAAAAAATGGCATGCTATGTATATTCACTAAAGACAAAGCATGGGAAGGAAATACAAGTGCAAATGGAAGCTGGAATGTTCTAAAGAATATATTGTGTGCACTTGAAAACCAGATCTGTAAAAATCTGAAAAAATACGAATGTATCATAACATTGTATAATATTAATGAGAAGATCCAGCGTAAGCAGAAGTTTGGAAATGCCAGAAGACAGAGACTTAGACTACACCTTTAGGGTAGGGGAGCAGAAGTTTTGCTTTAAAAAGGTAAAGAAGAAAAGCAAATCTTTTAGATCATAAAATACTGACTGAAGAAGTGACTCTTTTCTGTATAGAGCGGTTAACCTAACTGATAATGACAGCATAAAAGGACTTTGTACGGGAAGCAGTAAGTCTTTTCTGAAAGCTCAAAAGCAGTAGCAATTCAGGTAGAGGCTTCCAAAGACAATAGCCTTAGGATGGACCTCAGTAAATTACAACAGATCAAAACATGTACTTTTTGGAAGAACATATAACCAGCATGGTAACTCAAGAGAAGACTTCATAACTCATATTAGAGATTCTTCTTTCCATGTTTCCATTCTCCATCTCCAAAACAAAGAAACCAGATTTTTATCCTCCATAAAGCAGTTCTACATGTATTAGTTTTGAGCAATTCTGAAATTTAGTTTTACATATACTGCAATTATCTTTTTGATTAAGGTTTCTCACACTTTATTAGCAACGGCAACAAAAATATCTCCTTAGGCACTACTCTACGCACTATATGGCATTTAAGTGAACAATCAGACATTCTATATTATTTAGAGTATTCTGAAACAGTTCTTGCAAAAATCCCAGCTTGGAAAGGAGAAAACTTCTTTAACTCTTCTACACCAATAATCAACATTCTAGATTTCCAAAAGTAAACATGATTCCTGCTGAGCATACATTTCTTGAACTCAGTTTTATCAAAGTATTCTACACAGTATTGAATAATAGCAAAAATTAAAACAAAACAAAACAAAATCACAAAGCAATGGGAAAAAAATGGAGATATTTCCTCAAAATCTTCATTACTCTTCAGTATGCAACGTCAGTCTCTTTTGTTTTCGTTTTGTTTGCTTCGATTCATAAGATTATTTATTAAGTGGATATATAAAGAAATTAATGTTTAATGTTGTTTGTACAATAGCTCATGGGTCTGATCCAAATTCTATTGAAATAATAAGTGATTTTTTTTCGTTTTTTCAACTTGTATTGGATTAACCTTGAAATTCTCATGTGTGCAGATAATTTATTATTTGTTTTTTTTTTGTGTACATTATTTGTCATTTTTGCATATTATTAAATTCAAATCAGACACAATAACCATATTGTGTTACTTGTCTAATCTATTGCACATATCATGACCAATCAACTGAAAACAGTACATGATGTAATTTTCATTCTCTGATTCCTTCCTGAACAAAATGTTATTCTCAACCAGAAGGATAACTATTTTCTAAGACGTAGTTTTTCTTCCCTAATGCATTCTTACTGAAATTTAGCTTGGGTTTGTGTTTTGTAGTAGTAGTAGTAGTAGTAGTAGTAGTAGTAGTAGTTTTGTCAAAATTTACACCAAGACATTTCTTAACACTCCAACCAATGAATTCTGATGAACTGAAAATTCAAAAGTGATTGCAGTTATTCATTTTTACACATAAAAGGAAGGAAGAGAAAAGCAGATTTTATCTTTTTTTCATTTATTTTAGTAAAAATAGCATTTAGATACTATGGAAATAGGAATATATTTCTTTTGACAAAAAGATTGAGACATACCCTTTGAACCTTCAAGAGTGAAATATTGACATTTTGCACAACTAGAAAACATAACACAGATAAAGTTTCTGTAATATCTTAGCATAGTCTCACCTGTTATAAAACAATCCTGTCTTATAAACTTATTGAGCACAAGGGCATAGACAATTGCCATTCCTGAAGATGTACATTCCTATTTAGGACAATGATGGCAAAAGATGGAAGGAGGTAACAAGAACGAAGACATTAATATTTATGACCTTTCAATACAGTTATTTAAATCAATTAGCCTGTGAAAAATTGACAGGAATTTTATGTGTTTGAGTCTGTGACTGTCTTGTTAAATGTAAGAAATAGACATGACGTAAGAGAAAGATATGATTTTTCTAAATAATAATTTTAGTAGTTTAACAAATCTATTAAAAAAATGTATTTTATTATCTTTTATTGGTAAGAGTAAGAAATCTCTCTCCAGAAAATAGGCCAAGATTTTTAAATAAAAAAAGTCAAACTAGTAATTAAATAGTTTTCCAAGATACTTTAATATTTTCCATATTTTCATTCTTCCTAGGAAAAAACATCACTTTGTGGATGAGCAGAATGGAGGTATCTAACATTGTCAAGAATTATGGAGTGCTTCACAGTCTTTTTTTTTATCTAAGCCAAGTTACTTTCTTGTATTTTTGTTTATTTCTTTGTTTTAATGGGTTTTGTTTGTTTGTTTTGTTTGGTTTGATTTTACTTTTTTTAAATTCCTCAATTATTGAGCTGCATTCTCTATTGTAGTGGATATATATTTCTCCAAAGTTGTCAGTGGTGATGATGGAATATATATCTCCTTTGATGCCACTGCACACGACGTGTCACTTATAGATAGCATCTGAATGTGGATCTTTAACCTGTGCTTTCTGGTATGAAAATTGTCCCAGAAGAATGTCATCATTTAGTTCACAGATCTAAACACACCAGTACTGAAGTCTTCATGTCTTTTCAGCAGCTCTATAAATACTTTGATTGTGTCAATTCACTCAAATACTAAAGGTAGAATAGTTATGTCCTCATATCATCCACAGAATTCAAGGAAGATTTGCAGAAAAGAGACCTGGAGTGAAAATTTCAGGATCCAGGACACTTCACTTCCATGTCCATTAGCAATCACTCAAAGTTCTCTGAAAAAAATCAAATCCTCTTTGACTTTGATGCAGAAGGATTAGATTCATTATATTATAGCAGTGGTGGCAAATATTTTGTCCTCCATTCAAAGTATCACTGATTTTTCAGTGTTTTAATTTGTTCGGTTTTTTGCGATGTCTATAGCTGGTAAATATGAAACTAATAACTTATTTTATTTGAACTCTAGAAATCTAGTTGAGTACTACAAAATAATACTGATAAAAACAATAAAAGAAAAAAAAAAGATGGTGGGATCTATGCACAAAATATTTTATCCTTATTACAGAGGGGGTATTCATTATGTCAAAAGAAAAACATTTTTATTTTATATTGGCAGATAGACCTGCAGATGAATCTGCTCCATCTCATAACGGATGGTCCATAATTTGGGGATATGAACTTGAGTGCTCCTCATCAAATTCCTGTAAAGAAATGTGGATCAAGATTATCATAAGAATTTACAGCACAGGAGAAAAACTGAAAAAGATTAACAGTATGGTGGTCCCAGGCTGTTTAAAGAAAAGAAAGAACCCAAATGCTGTGTGCAGACATTACAGATGTGCTTGGCATGGATGTAGTAAGGGCAAGGTGGAACAGGGAACAAATATACTGAATGCATCAAGCTCAGGGAGAAAATTCTGGTCTGCTACCCAGACAAGCAAAACAACCAAGGCAGATTTTTTCATTATTCTAAACAGAATTTTGTGCTCTAAAACCTGTAATAGCACCAAAAAAATCAGTACTTTTTTCAGTACCTGATTACCTTTCTCTCTGGGAAATGTTACTCAAGTGGCAGACTGTCTTGCTTGATATTTAGTGATTTCCTGTCTTGCTGCTCTCTGGAAATAGAGTTTATTGCCACCTTATTTAGACAATGAGGGACTGTAACTTGAGCCACAGCATCAACAGAAGCATAAGTACACCATTGAATACAGGAGCAAAGGTTGTTCTTTTCAGAAATTGAATTACTCAAGTGAGTAATCCCAATTTACAAATTTTTTTAGTATTATTTACTGTCCACAAAGACCCATATATATGTAAATTCATGCATGCATATAGGTGGATGTGTTCACACACAGAGTCTAAGATGAGAGCATTTGATGATCAGCAGCAGGGCCTCAGGTCCAGGAAGAACTAGGCTCAAAATTTGCTATTCAGCCCAGAATACAGAAATAACAAGATAATTATCCTGTGATTACACAGCACTTACCTCACATTGCTTATATGTGATGCCAACAGTTACTACGCAGTTACTCAAAAACATATGTAATAAACCTTGTGCTTAAAATAAAGCCAGAGTCTTTCTTCTGCCCTTTGGTTTTTAAATATAGTAATTTGACATGCCATTCCCTTTATCACCTCTTTGTTCTGCTGACTTATGAGACAAACAGAAATTGGTGCAACAAATTTGTGCTTTTAACAGTTTTATTATTACATTATTCGTTTATGGGGTCTTCTATGTAATTGCTTAAAATGATGTTATAAATCCCCACCGGAAATACTTATTCCTCTGTAGCTTGATGTCCGATGTCTAGAGGACATGAGCAGTGTGTCTACCTCATCTGCTATTAACACTTCTACACTTCCTTTCGGTCTATTAGAGGACAAAGGAAACAGGGGACAAGGAATAAATGATAAAAATGGATAGAGGAAAAAAGAGAGAGGAAAGGGGGATTTGAAAATAAGTCAACAAGCACTTACAGCAAAACTAGCAGCAAAACATTTCCTTCGCAGTAAAGGCTGAATCAAAACCCTATTCCCTCAGCATATGAATTAGAAGAACAATTGTGTGATTATGATTAAAAAAAGAGCATTACATTTTATGTTCGGCTATAATTGGTATTTATGACAATTTATGTAAACAGTAATGAAGTCTATGCGATTTTTGCGGGGAAATTGCATTATGACACCAATGATCGTTACTGTTAATTTTCCTGAAGATGATGGCAATCAGCAGGCATAGTTTCATTGTAAATAGGTTAATTTAAAATTCAAACGCTGCTGGTATTTCAAAATGAGTTCACATTTGATTTCTGAAAGCTTTGGCCCTGACTGTCAGGATGTCAGGGAGAAAATGCTTCACAACAGAAAGAAAGAAGGAGCAAAGGAGAAAGAAAGACTGAATGAGCTTTCTTCCAGGAATGCATTTCACACTGTTAGTTCAACTTTGTTTCTAGGCGTGCTGTGATCTACTGTTTTTCTACCAGTCATTTGCCCAAGTTCATAGTGAAAGGAGGTTCATGACATCTACGAATAATGTGCAACTCTAGTAGCTTACCCAGTTTAAGTATGGTGGCCTTGCAAAGGCTCAGTATAAAGGAAATTTCCCCAGTGAAAGGCATAGATATGTTTCTTCTCACATTACACCAAAACTCACCTTATGACATGTCTTTCCTCTCTGCAATGTATTTCAGCATCTAAAAAATCCCCACTTCTAAATTATTTATTATTGCATCTACTTTTGAATATAAAGGTCTCATAAATAGAAATATAATCAAACTCCCAGCTCTGCTGTGTAAGGTAATGCAATATTATCTCTTGATTCACAGAAGGAAAACTGAAATGCTAAAATCTGACTTTTTAGTTACCAGCATAACAAAGGAAAGGAAACTGCACACTTTACAAATTCCAGGCAGAGAGAAAACTGAGATCTCGTTATCCATAGAACCCCTGAGATTAATGACTCCATAACCCTCTCTCCACCTGAACTACCAGTGGATCCTTTTTCATACATGTTTTTGCAAACTACTCCAAAAAGTATTTTCCATGCTTACAAGCACTTCTAGAAAAGCACTTTGAAGGCATATTCTTATCCTTAGATTGATGTGAATATGAATATCTAAATGACACATTTCTCCAGAAATAACTGAAGATCTGCAAGCTTGGAGGCCAGCTCAGATAAACGCTGTGTGGCTTCAGCAGAAGGATGCTTGGAAGGACAATACTAACAACTTCTTCAAAATCTAATGACACGTTTAGATCAGAATTTGAAATGTACATAGGCAGCTTTTTTTTGATCTCTTTTTATTGCCAGATAAGATGTTTGATAAGAATCTCTACTGTAACTTTTCAGAATTCATTTATTTAGGAGAACTAAAATAGTGAAATACCAAATGAATTAAGAGTGATATTTCTTGCAATATCAAGTGAAGACAATTTAAATAGCCAATAAGTATAGCATCCAGAGATGAATCATTTGTTCATTTGTTGGTGTAAATAGGATGCATTTGTTAATTATTATTTGCTGTGTCTTGAGAATTTTTTAAGAGTGACATTCTGTCATATAACCAAGACAAGACAAAGAAATATAATTTAATTATATTTTGAGAATTACAATGCCTTATTCTCGTTGTATTCATGCATGTGAATTCTTCTAACTGCTTTTAGTCCTCTTTAAACAGAATCAGCCACTTTTTTTTAAACTCTGATGGAAATCCCAGTCACACTTTTTCAGACACAGTCCTTGATAAAACACCGGTGAGAAACAAATATACTATTCCTGGAAAAGATATTATTTGGGATAAACCAGAATGATGATAACAAACTGCATGTTCAGATGAGATACAAAACAGAGGTTTGAGTCTCTTGTTCTCTTTAAAATTGTTACAGCATTTGCTAAAAATAGACATATGAGTTTTTTTAAAGAATCTTTGCACAACATGCAGTCACCATTGGTAGTCATCCGCGTGGATCTGGAAGAAATCACAGAATCATAGAATAATAGAAATATCTGGTTGGAAAAGTCCTCTGAGATCATCAAGTTCAACCGTCCCTGTCCACTTAATAAACCATATCCTTGAGAAACTCATCTACCCATCTTTTAACCACCTCCGGGGCTGGTAACTCAACCACATCCCTAGGCAGCTTCTGCCAGTGCCTGATCACTCTTTCAGTGAAGAATTTTTTCCTACTGTCTAGTCTAAACCTTCCCTGGTGCAACTTCCAGCCATTTCCTCTCGTCCTGTCACCTGCCACTTGCAAGAAGAGACCAACACTCACTTTGCTACAACCTCCTTGACCAACAGTCACCTCACTACAACCTCCTTTCAGGCAGTTGTAGAGAGCGATGAGGTTTCCCCTCAGCCTCCTCTTCTTCAAGCTAAACAGTCCCAGTTCCCTCAGTTGCTCCTTGTAGGACTTGTTCTCCAGCTCCTTCACCAGCCTTGTCTCCCTTCTCTCGATGCATTCCAATACCTCAATAACCTTCTTGTACTGAGGGGCCCAGAACCAAACACAGTACTTAAGGTGTGCCCTCACCAGTGCCAAGTATGGGGCATAATCACTGTCCTGGTCCTGCTGTCCACATTGTTTCTGATATTGGCCAATATGCCATTGGCCCTCTTGGCCACCTGGGCCACTGCTGGCTCATATTCAGCCAATCGTCAATTAACACCCCCAGATCCTTCTCTGCCAGGCATCTCCCCAGCCAGACTTCCCCAAGCCTGAAAACGCTGCCTGGGGTTGTCATGTCCTGAGTGCAGGACTCAGCACTTGTTGGTCTCAGCCCATTGATCCGGCCTGTCCAGATCCCTCTGCAGAGCTTCCCTTCCTCCAAGCAGATCAACACTACCACCCACCTTAGTGTCATCTGCAAACTTGTTAAAGGTGCATTCAGTCCCTTCATCCGGGTTATTAATAAACGCATTGAAAAGGACAGGACCCTACTCTGAGTCCTAAGGAACACCACTTGTGACTGGCTTCTAATTGGATTTAACTCCTTTCACCACCACCCTTTGGGCCTGGCTATCCAGCCACTTTTCACCCAGCAGAGAGTGTGCCTGTCCAGACCAATGGCAGCCAGTTTTTCAGTCAGAATACTGTGAGAAATGGTGTCAAAGGCTATACCACATCCACAACCTTTCCCTCGTCTATTAAGTGGGTAAGAGATCAGGTTGGTCTGGCAGGACCTATCTTTCATAAATCCATGTTGACTGGGCCTAATCACCTGGCTGTCCTGTGTGTGCTGTGTGATTGCACTCAAGATGGTGTGCTCCATGACCTTCCCCAGTACTGAAGTCAGACTGACAGGTCTGTAGTGCCCTGGGTCCTCCCTCCAACCTTTCTTGTAAATGGGTGTAACATTTGTCTCCAATCAAGTGGCAGAATACAAATTATAGTTTTGTTTTACATTCTGAAAATTACAGTAAAATTGTTTGAAAGCTAGGATACAAAAGCACGGGTTACGGACTCACTTCATTTGGATATGAGTTACTTCATCTAGATACAGACATTCAGGCAAGTTGCATCCAGTATGTCTAAGATGGGATTACAAGGTTCCTATTATGGACAATAGAAACAGACAGACAGCTCCACAGCCTGGCCAAACTCAGCTTCTTATTTGCAAAGGCATTAACTCAGAACTGGAGCCCCCAGCATCAGTACAGGCTGAGGGATGATATTACTGAGAGTAGCCCTCAGGAGAAGGAATTAGAGTACTGGTGAATGAAAACCATACATGAACTGACAATAAGTGCTCACAGCCCAGAAAGCCAATCGTATCCTGGGTTGCATCAAAAGAAGCATGGCAAGCGTATCGAGGGAGGTGATTCTGCCCCTCTACTCTTCTTCAGTGAGAACCCATACGGAGACTTACATGCAGTTCTGGAGTTCAGCACAGAAGATACATGGATCTGTTACACTGGGACAAGAGGAAGGCCACAAAAATTATCACTGGGCTGGAAACCTCTCTTATGAGGAAACTCTGAGAAAACTGAGGTTGTTCAGCCTGGAGAACAGAAGGCTCTGGAGAGACTTTACTGTGGCCTTCTGGTACTTAAAGGGGGCTTGTAAGAATGATGAGGAGAAACTGTTTAGCATAAGCTGTAACAATAGTACAAGAGGTAATGATTTTAAACTAAAAGGGGAAAGATGTAGATTAGATGTAAGGCAGATTTATTTTTATTTTACAGTGAGGGTGGAGAAACGCTGGAACAGGTTGCCCAGGATAGTGACAGACCCTTTGTCCCTGAAACTTTCAAGGTCAGGTTTAACTGGGCTCTGAGTAACCTGATCTAGTTGAAGATGTCCCTATTCATTGCAGGGTTGCTGGACTAGATGATCTTCGAAGGTCTCTTCCAACACAAATAATTTCATGATTCTGTGATTCTATGGACACTCATACACCTTTTTATTAACTGATGAGCAAGGCTATACAACTACTTGAATTTACACTCCTGTCTTCGATGCAGCATTAAATCCAGTCATGGTAATCTAACAGAAGTAGCCTTGTAATACTGTATTGACTTAGCTGATAGCAGGTCACAAGGTTTGACTTGTGAGTGCAAGACCTGAAGGCTGTGATTAGCAAAGCCTGCTCTGTCTGATTTCCTCTTGACTGATCTGCAGATTTGTTTTATTTGGTTTATCTGTAAATGCATTCTTTCCTAATTTACAAGGTCTACGGCTGATATACTTTGTTGTTGTTTGTCTCGTGGTGCAACCACAGTTACATACAAATAGTAGCAATATAAGTTGTTCTATGTGGACTGAGGTATTTATCACTACCACAATGACACAGTGTAGAGAAATAATGACCTAGTGTCACAGCAGAGGACTTGAGATGTGCTGCAGAGAAGCACA
Organism: Tapera naevia; assembly: GCA_033556795.1. Classification (NCBI taxonomy): domain Eukaryota; kingdom Metazoa; phylum Chordata; class Aves; order Cuculiformes; family Neomorphidae; genus Tapera; species Tapera naevia. Next base: position 52,877 of record JAUMJJ010000219.1, on the reverse strand, counting down.
GTCATGGATTGATTAAAGGTAGGGCACACATTGCTACTAGAGACCCCACAGCTACTAATAATTTATTCATGACTAGTTAACCACAAACAGATGTGAAGCTGGGAAAAACTAGTTTTAGGGGTAACAAAGAGAACAAAGAATCAATATTTAACATTCATAAAAAGGAACATATATAGTACATTTGGGTGTAAGATGAAGGTAGACAAATGAAGAGAAGACAAGGTGTAAAACAATACATTTGGAAATACATAAAAATGACACCACATGGATCCTAGCAAGAAAGAGAAGAAATTATAAACATCAGCATGATATTCTTCCCAGTTAAACACTCCAGGTGATGAAAACTCACTATAAACCCTGCTTCAATCACCACCAGTACCAGAATGAAATCATGGACCTTGGGATCCTGACAAAGAGTGTAACAACAACACCAGGAAAAGGGATAGAAACTCAGAAGTCTTTATATTAATTTCAATTGGGCATCATTCTTTTTTAGAACTAGTAAGTCTGAATTAACAATTATTAGACTTCTAAGATTTCAGTTGTAGTAGCAATAGATCTTGATTTTACTTACATGTAATGTGTTTTATCTTTTTGCCTGTAAGCAATATTTTTAGTATAATAATGTTTTGTTTTTCCAATGAAAGATCATAAGTTGACCAGGACTTCTGCTTTAGCTGGCAGGGAGTGTGTATATTATCAGTATTATCCAACTGCATTTATTTGAAGTCAGTACCTATTAAGATTATTAAATCAGACGTTGTCCAACATGCGAACGTATGGTGAACAAAGGTTCTTCATAAAGTTACATAATTAGACTTCAAGTACTATGAAACTGTAAAGTTTGTTTTATTTGTATGTCTCAAATACTCATCTCAATGCAAAACTACCTGTGTTTGGGGCTTTAAGCAGTTTGGTATCTCACTCTGCCCATGTCTAGGGCATGTGGTTAGAGAAGGGAGAGGAATTTGCATCTTGTGAATAGTCAAAACCTGAATTACTCTGACTAGGCTGAAGAGACAAAAGCACCCCTGTCAGTGCATGTGTGACCAAACGATTAAAGCAGTGACTACTCTGGCAAGAATCTCTTGAACAGCAAGTGACCCCTAAACCCCCAGATCCAATTCCAAAACCATTCAGAAGTGACTTTTGTGCAAACTCCGCTTGAAGATCTTTCCTAGCAGGGATTCTATGGAAGCACAGCAAGACACCTTCTCTGTGTGCTTCATATATTAATAAGGAACAGAACACCGTTATAAATAACCGGTGCCAGCAATCCCATGTGTGCATCTACTGCCTTGTGGACTACATTTTCTTCCAAAATCTTTGCTGGATCCATTTGGTGGTGACTATTTTTTCTGTTATATTCCCTTTTTTTCCTGTTACTTTTCTTTACTTTTTTTAATCTTTCCCCATTTTTATTCTGTTTTTACAAATCTACTTCATTTCTTGGCACTTTTGGGTGAGAGTGAGTGTATTTAGACTGTTGCTATTTGTACAAACCAGTCTTTTGCCAAATTGCATAATCTGTGTATGGCTTTGATCTGTTGGTGTTTTGTAAGGGCCCAGGCTTCCACTAGCCTCTTGTTGTAAATTGTTGTGAGTTTGACAGAGTTTAAGATTGGAATTTTGAGTTAATCCCTGAAGAGGCTGATGTCACTTCCATGCTGCAGCGCAAACACACAAAACATTATACCCTATGCTCATGTTAAGCAGGATTGGGGCTTAACAGGAACCATGATCACAATTTTATTTAACTGAATAATAAAAAATGCTTTCCTACGGTCTTATGGAGCTGGTATATTTATCTTTTATGGGGAAATCAGCTTGTCTTTCCTGCTCTTCCTCACGAAATCCAAACTATAGTTACCAAACCTCTAGCAAGTACCCCAGTCCTCCTAAGAAGCTAATGTTAGTTGCCTTAAAATGGAAGAATCTACAGGCTCTTCAGGAGAGACAGGCGTGAGAAGAGGGGTGGAGGGGTGGCCCTCTACGCTAGGGAAACCCTGGATACTGTTGATGTTGAGATCGGTGATGACCAGGTTGAGTGCCTATGGGTAAGAGTCAGAGGGGCAGTCAAGTCTGACCTCCTGGTTGGAGTGTGTTACAGACCGCCCGACCAGGAGGAGGATTTGGATCCTCTGTTGTTTAAACAGCTGGAGGCTGCCTCTAGATCGGCTGCACTTATTCTTTTAGGAGACTTTAACCTTCCAGATATCTGCTGGAAACTTAATACTGCTGAGAGGAGGCAGTCCAGGAGATTTTTAGAGTGTATTGAGGACTGCTTCTTGTCACAGCTGGTGAGTGAGCCCACCAGGGGTGAGGCTCTACTTGACTTGCTGTTTACAAACAAAGATGGGTTGGTGAGTGATGTTGTTGTCGGAGGATGTCTAGGGTCTAGTGATCATGAAATAATTGAGTTCTCTCTGAACAATGTAATAGGAAAAGCCAGGAACAGAACATCAATGCTGGACTTCTGGTGGGCAGATTTTGGATTATTTAAGGAACTGGTCAGGAAAGTACCCTGGGAAATAGCTCTTAGTGGCAAGGGGGTCCAGGAAGCTTGGATATACTTCAAGAATGAAGTTTTGCAGGCGCAGGAGCGGGCTGTCCCTGTGTGTTGTAAGAAGAGTCGTAGGGGCAGACGACCGCCCTGGATGAGTAGGGAACTTCTGAAGGAACTAAGTAAGAAAAAGAGGATGTATCATCGTTGGAAGGAAGGGGATGTATGTCAGGTCATGTTCAAGGATGTTGTTAAGTCATGTAGGAGAAAAATCAGGGAAGCAAAAGCCCAGCTGGAGCTCAAATTGGCCATTTCTGTTAAGGACAATAAGAAGAGTTTTTATAAATACATCAATGGCAGAAAGAAGGGCGGCAGCGACCTCCACTCCTTGTTGGATGTGGAGGGAAATATAGTAACCAGAGATGCAGAGAAGGCTGAGGTACTTAATGCTTTCTTTGCCTCAGTTTTTAACAACAAGGATGTCAGCTCGCTTGACAGTTGGCCCTCTGAAGTGGTTAATGGGGGCAGGGTGCAATATGGCCCTCCTGCAATCCATGAGGAGGAAGTTAGAGACCTGCTGAGCCGCTTGGACCCTCATAAGCCTATGGGGCCGGATGGGTTCCATCCTAGGGTGGTGAGAGAGCTGGCGGATGAGCTTGCTAAGCCGCTCTCCATCATCTTTCAGCAGTCCTGGCTCACTGGAGAGGTCCCGGAAGACTGGAAGTTGGCCAATGTGACGCCCATCCACAAGAAGGGCCGTAAGGATGATCCAGGTAATTACAGACCTGTCAGCCTGACCTCGGTCCCAGGTAAAATCATGGAGAAGATAATCCTGGGTGAAATCATGCACCACCTGCAGAACGGTCAAGAAATCAGGCCCAGCCAGCATGGATTTAGGAGGGGTAGGTCCTGCCTGACCAACCTGATCTCCTTTTACGACCATGTGACTCGCCTGGTGGATGAGAGGAAGGCTGTGGATGTGGTATACTTGGACTTCAGTAAGGCCTTTGACACGGTCCCCCACAGTAGACTCCTAGGGAAGCTGGCAGCTCGTGGCCTAGATGGGAGCACTTTGTGCTGGGTTAGGAATTGGCTGGATGGCCGAGCCCAAAGAGTGATGGTGAATGGTGTCTCATCCAGTTGGCGGCCGGTCACCAGTGGTGTCCCCCAGGGATCGGTATTGGGTCCCGTCCTGTTTAATATCTTTATTGACGATTTGGATGAGGGGATTGAGTCCATCATCAGCAAATTTGCAGATGATACCAAGCTGGGAGGAAGGGTTGATCTGTTAGAGGGTAGGATGGCCCTACAGAGGGACCTGGACAGATTGGAGAGCTGGGCCGATTCTAATGGGATGATGTTTAATAAGTCCAAATGTCGGGTACTTCATTTTGGACACAACAATCCCATGCAGAGCTACAGACTGGGGACAGAGTGGCTAGAGAGTAGTCAGGTAGAAAAGGACCTGGGAGTGCTGGTGGACAGGAAGCTCAACATGAGCCAGCAGTGTGCCCAGGTGGCCAAGAAGGCCAATGGAATCCTGGCCTGCATCAGGAATAGTGTAGTAAGCAGGACCAGAGAAGTTATTGTCCCCCTGTACTCGGCACTGGTCAGGCCTCATCTTGAAAATTGTGTCCAGTTCTGGGCCCCTCAGTATGGGAAAGATGTTAGGATACTGGAATGTGTTCAGAGGAGGGCAACGAAGATGGTGAAGGGGCTGGAGCACAAGCCCAATGAGGAGCGACTGAGGGAATTGGGGCTGTTTAGCCTGGAGAAGAGGAGGATCAGGGGAGACCTCATTGCTCTCTACAACTACCTAAAAGGAGGTTGTAGTCGGGCAGGGGTTGGTCTCTTCTCTCAGGTGACCAGTGGCAGAACCAGAGGGCATGGACTTAAGCTTCGTCAGGGAAAGTTTAGACTTGATGTGAGGAAAAAATTCTTCACTGAAAGGGTGATTGGCCATTGGAATGGGCTGCCCAGGGAGGTGGTGGAGTCACCTACCCTGGAGGTGTTTAAAGGGAGACTGGATGAGGCACTGAGTGCCATGGTCTAGATGATGGTTGGTGTTAGTGTTAGGTTATAGGTTGGACTTGATCATCTCAGAGGTCCTTTCCAACCTTGTGATACTGTGATACTGTGATACTGTGATACTGTGAATCATAGTGACGTAACAGTGCACTTGGGGTTAGACTACAGTACTTACTTATAAAGTTGCCACCAGTGTCAAGGATTAATCAGACTTAAGGAGTGTGATGTTACCTGCAAGTCTAAAGGGGGGTAAAACTCTCAGGTCCATAGAAATATGCTTCTTGCAACTGGATAAAAATGTCATAAAATTAAAGACTTGTAGTTCTGCAAAAGAAGAAATGGTGATATTTTGGGTTAGAGTAGGTTTCCACCATGATCACTATTGAGTATCAAAGTCTAAATTAATGTATGGAAACATCTATTTTGCAGTAAAACTCTCTTCACTTCATCGGCCCATGTTTTTCACATGCCTGGCTTTGTTTCAAACAACTTAAAAAAAAGTGTTCATAAGTTGTTCAAAATGAAGATGAGAATTTACCCCATAATGTCATTGGAATTGAATGTTGTGACTGGATAATGGTCTCCAACAGATAGTGAATATAAGTACTCAAGCAAAGCAGACATGTTTATTTTCAAAGCTGGAGACAATTTTTCAATCACAACATTCAATTTCTTGTTCATTAATTCCATTACAGCATCATGGTCCTTTGCCAATGAAAAAAAAAAGTAAACAAAATGGATAAGAGCGAGTGACCGAAGGCTCAGAAAATTAGACGTTGATTGTACTAGTTAAAGGCTAAAACAGGTAGAAACCTTTGATGATTAGGTAAATTTTATACAGACGTGCACAACATACATGTAGATCCAAAATCCCATGACAACCATCCAGATGCCATAATTGCATCCAGAGTTATATCCTTCCTTATTTTATTCAACAAGTTATTGTTCAGTTCACTACTGACAATTTAATCAAGCTTAAATAGACTGAAACCAACCTGAATTGCCTATTGATAGTGGACTTTTTGGATAGGAATTCTTCTCTATTTATTACAGGTGAGCATAAACACATGTACAGATAAGAAGTCCAATTAAGAACCTCAGCAGCAACTTCATGAAAGAGTTAGTAGAATACGTGGAAAAAAGATGAAAGAGAAAATACATTACATTTTACCAATGTCAGTAATAACATCCTTACTTTAAAAAAAAAAAATAAAAATTTCAGTGATATCTGAAATTTACGGCATAGAATCTCTAGTGAAATTACTCCATGCTCTGGTCAGTCCTCATTTTATTTTTGTCAGTGCAAAACCATGGCAAAATTAAAAAGAAGAGTGAACCTCGGTCCTTTTGAAGGTCTATCCTGAACTGACATAAAGACTAACTTAAGTCTCACCATGTTAAGGACATCCCTTCCACCCACATGCCAGCATTGTGGAATTCACTCTCAGTGCTTACCATCTGCCCAGCATGAGCACAGGTGAACAAGGGCATGCTGCTAACAAAGAGAGGGGAGCTGTTATTTATTATTCATCAATCTCTAAGGCTTCTTTGCCACTCACAATTAGAGTACTTGCTACAGACATTATTTACTATTTGACAGTTCAATTCAGGTAAATCTAACGGAGACAGTACTTGTAGCTAGCAGTCATGTATACCAGAAGAGTCAGTATCTCTCAAGCATGACATGCACATTATAGAGCAAATGCTATTGAACTGTCCTGTTGCAAAGAACTTACAACCTAATATGAAAAAGCGAGAGGAAGAGTGACAAGGTAGGGTATAAAGAGAGCTAAAAGAAGAGAAATATCGGTAAGTCAAAGCTTATACAAATTACTTCTCACACAATGAAAACCTCTGGCTTGGTTTAAGGTCATACACATATATGACACAGTAATAGGGTATAGTAATAAGGATTCATCTGTATAATTCTGTATACTCTAAGTGTTAATTTTGGCCCAGATCATGATATACTCTATCATAATCACATTTTCTGTCCTACTCATTCAGTGAACATTTAGGGTTCTAACACAAGTGAATTTAAGTGCTGCAGTAACTTAAGAGAAAGAGACCTTGACTCACATAGCAACATGGCACCATATGTTCTGCATTGAAAGTTGCTGAGATGGCTGATAGCCTTGCTATTAAAACCTTAAACAAAGAATTAGGAAGATCTATAGCAAAGACTAAGTTGATGTGAAGTCCTGTCTCAGTAACAGTTAATAGATAATGAAGGATGCAAAATATTAAGTGCATAATGAGGGATATATTTAGAAAAATAGGGAAAAGACAGAGTTTATGACAATAATTATATTCTGGCTCCTTCAACAATAATATTATTCTAAATATTTTTGTGAAAATGGAGAAATCAAGTACAGTTCCTTGTAAAAGAGTAGTTATTTCCTCCCAAATATTTTTACTTTGACCATGTAGGGGGTTTTTTTTGTCTTTGTACAACCTTCCATCATAATATCATGCACATTTAATGAAGAAGTTCAGTATTGTCTGGTCTCAATCCCAGACATCTCCATTCAGTGTTACTTACTATTACTCCTGCTTTAAGGGCGTTCAGTTAGTTTTCGGTACATGAAGCTGAGTTCATATCTCAGCCAATTTGAACTAATTTTTTGAGACACTGTATGAAATGATTTACTAAAATTCAAATATATTATGCCAAATACATTCCCTTCAGCCACTAATTTTGTAGTACTGTCATAAACAAGCAATCAAGTTCTTCTGACAAGATTCGTTCTCCTAAAACCCTGCTGTTTATTTATTATAGCCATCCACAAATACATGAAGGATGAATACACCAAAAATGGAATGAAATTGGAACTTGCAAGATATGGAAAGCCGTAGTCCAACAAAAATAAAATGTGTGGTGAAGCAATCCACTGGTTAGATGAACAGAACTCTGAAACTGACGCTACAGAGATTGGCAGGTTATATGACTTATTTCTACTAAAATAATTTAGATTTTAATCAAAATAGGGTATTTTCAACTGCTTATATCTTTTTTGTTTGCTTATTTGTGTTTTGTTCTTGCTGCCTGCAAAGACTATATGTATCTCAAAAAGCTGTGGAAGAATGAGATAAACTTTCAAAAGTGAGTTTTTGTTCAGGGATAAGATGCAAGGGGAACAACATTAAAAAGAAAAAAAAAAAACAGAAAACAAATCAAAAAACAAAATATAAAAATGAAAACATATGAAAGCCTCATTTTTTTTTCCAATATATTTCATAGTCTAAAATGGAAAGAGTAACAACGAAAAAGGTTATGTAAAATATTTTCATTCAGAATGGAAAATACATTTTTATTATTTTTTTAAGACAGAAGCCGTGATGGTTACATGGAAGATGCATTTCATCTCTATTTCAAAACTGGCAATATTTGCTATTACAACTCGTGTATATTACAACTCTCCACATCATGGCAGGCTCTTGATATGATTTTAAAATAGTGAAATGCTGTGCTACATATGTAAATATCGTATTAGTTTTCCTAACTTTGTGAGGGATGACAAATAGCAGTACACTAAGTCCATATTATATTACTGTATTAATTATAAAGATATGAACAGCTGGTAAAAGTTCCCCTTATTTGATGCTCATAGTCTAGAAAAATGTCTTAAGTTAGACACCTAAGCCTTTATAGTGTCTAAAACAAGGTGTAATGACTACTATTCCTGTGTGCAGAAAACTCTCACTAATATTAGGTATATTTGTTGTTATTCAAAAGTAAGCTATTTTATATTTACTCATGCAATATCCTGCTTGCCCTTTCTATGAAGTTACTGAATTATGAACAGTGCATTTCCATTGAAACTAAGGTGTACCTATCTCTTCAGGAAATGGAAGTACACTGCTCAACCTGACAGTTGCAATAGAAGCAATTTGTCCATCTCATTTATTTCAAGAAAAAGTATGTGAGAGTTTTATTCATTTATTTCTTTATATCAGAACTTCCAGAAAATTTGTATGTCTAGTTGTGGTACACCATAGAAAGTGTTTAGAGGTCAAGAAAGCAAAGCAAGTTGTGAATGACAGCTAAGCAAATGTATGGATTTGAAGCTAATAAAAATACAAAAGGCCTATATTAATCTGAGAGCCAATCACAATTTTTTGGAAGTGGAATATTGACTTTTTTTCAAGTATTTGAAAAAGGGTTCTACGAGGTGTTCGCAATATTCCAGCTATTTCTCCTCATCTCACCTAGGACTGAATATTTTCTCTTTTCATATGACAAATTATTTGCATATATTTCCTTTTAGCTAGTGCATGTCATACTAGTCAATGTAGTAATTAAAAGCAGCCTCTTCCTCTAAAACCTTTCTTATGATTCAGTTTATACATTAGTTTACAGAATCATTTTTTTAGTAGCTTAAATCTATTTGGGTTTTTTTTATGAACACATTTTCTTTCCCTGTGTGTCAAACCTACCTTCTGTTTAACTCTAGACTATTCATTGTCTCATCTGTATATTAACCATCACACCATCCATTAGTACTCCTTAATTTGCCAGAAGGACCTATAGTGAATATTTTGCACTTCTCTATAGGTATAATAATCAGTGATTTTACAGTTTTTCAGGTAACTGAAACTTCAGTAATGTAACAAAGGTGTTTCTAATTTTAGAAGTGAACACAACTGCATTATATTGACTTAAAAATTCTGAATTTGTCGAGTAACATTGCTCCTTTCAATTGTCAGAACACTTTAAACACATTTTATGCTTCGTGTCACTCCTTACTCTACAGCAACCATAGCTGTACTGATAAATAGTACTTTTAACAGTTTATGAAAGGTTTAAGTCACAAGGCAATAAAGATGGGATTCACCTCACCTAAATTTTGCCATCTAAATATTAGGTGATTAATGTAAGATAACCATGTAAAACAAATCTGTTGCGAACAGAAAAGGGTTAAGCATTTTTAGAGGGCCATTCATCCTTAAGATAGTAGAATTACTTTTCCATGTAGAGGTTTCAGTCTCACCATGATTTAGAGGGTTACGATGACTACTATAGATATGATGCTTACTTAAGTTGTCTAAATGTGAGTAAGTTGGTCCTATCCTGCACGCAAACAACAAGGAGAAATTGTAGTATAAAGAAACAGCTTTAATTTGGTCACTTGTTACTATTATTATATTTCACACATTCACATTTATTTAATGCAGTGATTTTACAACAACCGTTTTGTTGTTGTTGTTACAGCTTTGACTTTTAACTGGAAGGTTTTTTTACCGAGGAAAGTGCCACTCAAACAACACTCCTCCAACAGGATTTTTAAGCGTTCATGAAAATACTTGCCTTCTTTCTGGTTCATGTAAAAAAATAAATGTAAGTCAAATAAATGGATGACAGACCTAAGAAAGAGAGTATGGTACTGTGCTGTGAGAAGTAGAGGTTCTGGTTATAGGGGCTATAGAGGGCAAACAAGTCAATGTAAATCCTACAAGTTGTGGCTAAAATGAGAAAAAGCTGATACAATCCTTGACTATCTGAGCAGATGAGTGGGAACAGAAACTGGTTTAACATTTATGTATACGACAAATATAAAGCAGATTGTAGAATTTCTCTCATTTTAATGCTCTTAATGCTAGTCTTTCAAAAACAATGATGAAAAATTGGGGAAGATGGGGAAATGAACTACAAAAATTATTTAAGAGCCATGGAAAATGTGTCATAGTGAAACACTTAAAGAGCTCTACCTATTTACCCTATCAAGAAGAAGATTGAGAGGTGATTTGATTAGAGTGTCTAAGTACCTTCATGGGGAGAAAACACTAACTACTAAAAAGCTCTTTAATCTAACAGAGCAAGACATAACAAGAGACAATGTCTGAAGATGAAGCCAGACAAATTAGAAAAAAAAGCATAATATTTTTTAACAATGTGGGTGATTAAACACTGGAACAAACTGCAAAGGGAAAAAGTGGATTCTTTTTTGTCTTGATGCCTTTAAATCAAGCTTGGATACCTCTCTGGAAGATTAAGCATCTTGTGAAGCAGTTAAGTTTTGCGTGAGACTTCAAAGAGGAGAGGAAATTTATGTAAGGAGAGGAAAATCTTTTAGTGGGCTTGATGTGGAGATATTCTGTTGGAAATAAGGTCTTACAGTATTCAGAAAGTCCATCTTAATGATCTCATTGTCCTCTCTGCCTTTAAAAATCTGTGAATCATGTAAATCGTAAGCAAAGCCTGGCCTCAGCCAGAGCTTTATGGAATACAATACATCTTCAGCTGGGAATGTAAGTCCATTGAAGTAGAATTAACTGGTTTACCAAGGATTCTGTACTGAAACAAATTGAAGAATGTTTTCTCCTCACTAAGACTTGCAATCATTTTGACGAATGATGTTGTATGAACAGATTTTCTGCTTGTGTGCGTCTCCTGCAGCCTGACCTACAGTGAAATTATAATCATCACAATGCAGCAATGCAATAACAGAAAATATTGCTGGAGAGTCATCAGGTCTTTGGTTCTGAAATGACATTTTAACTGTCCTGAGGTGTGGTTTTGCCTCATGTTGTTTGCATTTGCACTGAGTGCGTAGGCATAAAGGAGAAATAGAACTTTGTATGATAGAAAAAGTGCAAATCATGTGTGTTCTTAGTGGGAGAAAAGACATTTCATGGTTGTTATAGAGAGCTGGGGAAAGAAGTCACCCAAAAGGAAGGAACAAATTCATAGAAAGGTAAAGTCCTTGTAGAAAATACGTGTTATTTGCATTTGACTGTGCTCCAGCCCTATGTCCAGCAGTGTAGAATACATTCAGCTGCATATTATGTGCTGTTATGTGCACACGTGTCTCTGAAGAAGAAAGGCATTCATTTGGATTATGCCCCTGTATGCTGCTGGGGATGTTTCTTCGTGTCTGTGTATGTGTTAAGCTATGGATATGTGCAGGCACAGCTTTCAAATACAAACACATGTGTTTGTGAATGATTAGATGAATAATACTTTTATTCCTAGCTGTTACAAAGAATTTCCTGTCTTGTCCCCTCAAGATATAGCCACAAATTAAAGAAAGCTGGCAATTACAAGCTGCTGCTGCTGCTGAACAAGAGAACAGGGACAGTGACTGTTGGCAGAGGGTCCTTTCTTCCACTTTTTTTTTCTTTCCTTTTCTCGTGCCTTTCTTTTGGTTTAAGACAAGTTTAGAGGCCAATATTTCTCCTCTGCACTCCATTGGCAGTTCCAGCCTGGAGCTAGCTTGTTATAACCTACTTAGTCAGTTGGGTGCTGTCAGTCACTACTTCAGAATCAATGGTTGCAGATATGAGATTGGATGCAATGCTATTTCCCCCCACAGTAACAAGCAGTTAATAGATTTTATTTTAATTATTCTAACTGTTCTGTCTTATAAAAAAGGAGAACAAACTTAGGGGAGTTGAAGCTGATTTGTTGATAAACACACGCTCATCAAAATGAGGTGAAACCTTTTGAAGTAGCAATTCTGTGTCCAAGTGTAATAATAATAATGATGATACAAATCATAAATTCATCCTGTAGGGAATCTGTTTGAATGAACCCGAAGTGTCAGTTCATCAGGACTTACTAAAAGAGAGATTCAGCAGGTCTGTCATCAAGGGATTGTGATTTTATTATTAAAAAAAGACAGAACAAATATAGTTACATTTGGAAATTCTGAACACTTTTTATTGTTCTCCTTGTATTATTATTATTATTATTATTATTATTATTATTATTATTATTATTACTACTACTACTACTACTACTACTATTATTTCCTCTGGAGAAAATAAAAAAAATTGATGCTTCTGCTTGCTTTGGAGAGGTGGCCATGATTGAAAATTGTCCTCAGATTTCTATGACTTTGCACGTCTTTGTTATTATATCAAATTACTCTCATGCAGAATTCTCGCAGATGCAGTTTGTTTTCCGGGAGAAGCAAGAGGGTGAGTGTGGGTAGTTACCTGTTCCAAAGCCAGCTCTGATTTTTCTTGATGTTGTTAGATCAGGGTGCCATTGCAGATCTGAGGTCTTAATCGCATTCCAGAAAGCCTCAGCTTTATTTTTAACGTTATTCTTTAGGAGTGTTTCAGGGTAGCAGATTTTTAGACCAATAATGTGAACACGGCAAAAGAACGTTGTAAATTACATATCCACAAAAGTGTTTGCAATAATTAGGACTACTCTGTGTGAAAGAAGACGAAGGCTACAAATCAAATGTACCAAGCCCTCCATTAATGTGCTCCAGACATCAGTGGCTGGAACACCAGATTTTTTTTCCCAGAAGATCCAGGGAGGAAAACCAAGGCAGAAGACTGCAGACCTCTTCTGCTGAAAAAATGAGATACAAATGGGAAACATTGTCTTTGATTCCACTACTTGACTGTCGTTCAGTTGCCTTCTTCCTGATTAATTTATCATCTTTCCTGAGGCAGAGGGAGCTGGGGAAGGGCAGGGGAACAAAAAAAACCCAAACAACAAACCACCAACCAAGCAAAAAACAAAACAAAAACCCCCTTTGATATCGACAAATAAGCAAATATTTCTCAAGTTTTTCACAGAAAGTGAAAAGCCAAATGGCAAATGTGATGGGTATGAGAAGGAGGAAGAAAATGCCTTCTTTTACATCCAAACGGCGGAAGCGTAAGTAAAAGACAGGACCAGAGTTCTCATATCTAGTGGGCTGTGTTACTTCAGGAAGGCACAAATCCTCCTTTAACTGAAGTCAACAGCAGAAATGTTACAGTTCAGGTTAGGTCTTATATGATTGCTTTCAGGACGGACAAAAATTTAGCACTCATTTGTGGGACATTTGAGTTGCAATATAAAGAAAAAGTAAAGCACTAAAATTTTAATGAGGTGATTAGAAGTATCTTACACTTTTGGCTCAACACTGTTGTTTGACCAGGCAGTACATAGTAATATCATCACTGGGAGACTGGAATAGTTTCACCATCACCTGGAATTACCACCCAAGTTTCCATCATGTGAACTGGGATCTGTTCTCTGTTTTTATACTTGCCTCACTGCATTTCTGAGCACAACGAAAATCCCTCACTTTGTGAAAAGAGGGGCCATGGTTCATAGGCTGGTCATCAGAAGATTCTGTTTTCACCAGGACTGCTGAATGTAGTAGTCTTGTATCAATGCACCAGAAAAAGGCTCTCATTTCCTTGGTTTTTAAAGCTGAAAACCAGAGATAATACACTCTAACCTCTAACGAAGTTATTCACAGTTCCTTTTTTTCATGTTTGGAAACCATTTAGAGATAAATGTTATAACTCCAGATACTGTCATAGACAACTTATGTTCTACAGGGTTCATGAGTCTGCTTTTGGCTACCACTATCATATGGTTCTTACTTGTCAACGTGGATATTAGAATAAATTATTTTGTGTGAATGAGAAGCTTTAAAAAGCCCTCACCAGTGGAAATTTAGAACAAGCATTTCTTAAAGGAAGTGAACTACGTAAAAATAAAATAGATAGGACATAAAACCTAAAAAACCCATAGTAATATCCATATATGTATTTAACATAGAGATTAGGAATATCTTTTATACATTAAAAGGAAAAAAAATGTATTATTGCTAGAATACATGTTTTTTTCCAAATCTTGAAGCCCTCAAACAACTGAAATTTACCTACAATGACAACCTGCCTAGAGCTGCCAAATATTGCAATGTTTGACTGCTCACCCATCACAGCTGCCCATATTTCAGTGTGAAAGTGCTGCCCTGAAAGAGATTTTGTTTGTCGTTCACTTATTTATTTAAATTGCTTCTACAAGGCCAAGTGAGTTCTGGGAAATGTACCAGACTGTTGTCTCTAGAGACTCAATTTCTCCTACTTATCTAAAGAAAAACTACACAAAAAATTATTCAGATCCAAAATGCTATACTCCTCCTTCCCTTCCTCTTCCCACACAAAAACCCACAAAGAGAACTGGAGATACTATTTCATGGAAAAGTTCAGTCTCTAGTCGGAAACTGAGAGTTACACTGAGTGTACTCTACCTAAATTTGAATTTGGCTGAAGTTTAAGGAGTCTTTTCTAAGAAAGAAATTAGCAACACTTGCTCTCTGTTCCACTTGCTCCTGGCAGCACTTAGTGCCTCTTGGGATAAAGCATCAATCTACCTCAGACTGAGCAATCCTCATCACTACATTCACATATAGAATTAATAACACATATTCCACAACATTCTGGTTATATTAAATACTCCTCTTTTTCTTTTTTTTTCTTTTCAGTTGGCTTGTAAGTGAAATGTTCTTTCAGAGAACAGAAAATTAGTCTGAACTCCCAGTTCATGTTCCTTATTTTCTAGAAGATTGTTCTAAATATTAGACTATACAGAGAACTAGATACTTCTTGAAAAAAGAATTTTATGAATTTCCATAGTCAACCTAATAGAAGAAATTTGTATTCTATACAGCACAGTTCATAAGGCAGTGAAACAAAATAATCAGTCTCAGTCTAAATATGACCCTGGATGCTTTACTATTACTTTTTGAAAACAATGTTATATCACAGTGTTTTTATATTTGCCCAACTTTACTACAAGTTTCTAACATTTCATTTATTTAGGAACTCCACTACTCACACTATTAAGTTCTTTCATTTCAATGTTGGGGTTTTTTTCATTTACTCTGACTTATCCTGGCTGTAAATCACTCCTACCTACCTGGTAACCGAGTTAAGAATTCTGACTGACTCAAAGAATAGCTCTTGGTCTGGGATATTTTCTAGGAATCAAAGTCTTCTCCTTTCTTTGTGATAAGAAAGTGAATAAAATTAAAAATTTCATGCATTTTATCTTCCTATATTAACAATAAATAGAATGTTAAATTAAGATCCTACATGTAGATCTCTACCTCACTGACTGTTTACCTGCCCATAATGCTTTGACTGAGCATGTAATTTTTCTGGAGGTTGTAAGATCTCTGTGAAATCTTAGGAACCAGATATGCTATTGTTCTCTGTAAGAGATTCTTCCTTTCTTCCATAACCTATTCATAATAGGAGAAAGAGGATCTCCAGGGAAGGGAAGGGAAAGGAAGGGAAGGGCATATGCCTTTATTGGCTATGCTACTTTTTCCTAGATTTTTTGGTTTCCTTTGAGCTTCGTTAAACCCAGGCTTTTTAGTTACTGATGATCTACACCAACTTGAAAGAGACACCAAGTTTATCCTTTTATTATGCTTTTTTTTCTTCCTGCTTTTTATGAGATGTGTGCTGATATCTTCTCCCATATAACGATATAAAACAGGAGGGAATAGACTCAGGTTGCATCAGAGGAGGTTTAGATTGGATATTAGAAAAACTCTCTTTACAGAAAGAGTCATCATCCCTGATGTGACATTTCAGGATGTGATTTAGATGGATGGGTGTGTAGGACGCAATCTCAGAGGCCTTTTCCAACCTCAATGTTTCTATAATTCACAAGTTTATATTTATATTTTATGTTTACTTCATAATCATTGGTGAAGGTAATAAATAACATAAAATCTCACAATTATTTTTCAACAGGAGACACCCTTCTGAGAAGTGACGTACCTGTTGCTTTTATTTTTCCCCAGAAAGAACATTACTCTTTCATCTGGTCTGCTAAAAAGTGAAAGTGGGACAGCAGGCTGCCTATTTGCTCTTGTCCTGGCTCCTGTTGAGAGCTGGTCAAATTATTGAAATGGAGGACAAACTGCATTTTCTCTGGGACAAACTAGTTTAAGATAGGCTTCTGGAGAGTTGGGTAGAAAGGCCATGACTTATGCAGCCAGTAGGGAACCTGCAGCCAATATACCTCAAGCAATTTAGGTATGTTAAACCAGTGGCTGTTTCTTCTTTCTTAATCTGGGGCTTTGAGAGTTAGTTTTATATATTTTCAGACAATCTGTTTGATCATCCTTCCTCTTCTCGCTTTCCCACCACTTTTCTTACAAAGTTATCACAGTTTGCTTAACGGTTACTATAAGTTGTGTAAATTCTTTAGGTGATAAACCATACAATTTCACAAGGTTAAGCTAAAGTTAATGAACAGTTAGAAGTCAGTGCGGCAATTTACTGTCACAGCTAATGAATAAGCTAAAATAAGGTCAAGACCAGACAAGACAGGTCCAAGCAAAGTCTGCCATATCTTGAGGCTTTATGCTGTTCAGTTAATACAAACCTTAACCTGTTGTAAATATGACCATGTTGTTACTGTAAAGCCCATCGCTTTCTTAGCATTGGTATAGCTTTATTTACTGGGCTGAATGGCAGATTCAGCTTCAGATAGGAAGGAAAAAGGAGGGTTTTCTTTGGGACTCCCCATTTTGAGCTTTTGTCTCTACACAGATACCCTGTACAACCAGAGACAGCCTTGAACATCCTGCCTGGCTTCCAGCTGGTGCTGCAGAAAGGCACAGGTTTCCCAGAGTTTCTTGATCATTTCTGACAAAACTACATGGATGCCCTACTACTGCTCCAGGATATTTCACAGATGGCTATGAACATGTAAATAAACAACTGAGCTGAGCTCTAGTTTTCCAGAGGTTGTGATGGGGAGGTTCGTTGGTTTAGTTTTTCGTTTTGGCTTCTTTATTTGGTTGCTAATTTAGCTATGGTTATTCTGATATATTCTTAGTCCATCTATAAGGTTTTAATGTTTATACTGCTTCCGTTAGAATTGGTTTTGAAATTTTAATGACATGTTCACATCCTGCTGATGTAAGCATCCCTATATCTGTATATCCATTTGGACTTCACGCTCTGAAATGTAGGTGTTTCAAACAGGTATTAAAAATTAAAAATAAAGAGCCTGAGTGGTCTTTATTAGTCAAGCCAAAAGAACAGGCTCTTCTAGCATTTTGTTTTCCAGTCCTTTTTATAACAGAGATGAAGGTAAGAGTTAAATTCTGTATTTATTTTGTGGTCTTATTTAGATTTCTTAAAAATACTGAAAACAAAAATTTTCAAATATAATTAAACAGGAATATATAAAAAAAACCCTGACTCAAAGCTGAAGGACAGGAAGAAAAACACCAGAAAAATGAATGAAAATCTTTTTGAAGGTCAAAAGTGCTTGCTATGGGAACAAATTACAAAGGGAAAGGAGGTTTTACCTCTGTTTTTTATTATATTAAGAGGCACCACTCCAAAAGGTAAGCTACAGAAAGCATGTTACTGTGCTTAGTAAGAATAGACAAAGTAGGGCATAAAGGGCGCAGTGACTTTACCTGTGCAATGCGGATGTTGAGAAACTAGGTGCTTTATTTAGTCTTAGAATTCCAGCAGCCTTTTCTTTAATCCAGAGGCTGTTGAAGTAGATCGTAGGGAGACGTAATAGAACAAGCGTTTGCTGTTTGGCCTCAAATCTGACATAAAAGTATCAGCTATGCTTGGGAAATGAAGACTGACTCAGAGCCTGCTTCTCTCCTTAAGCTCACTGTTGAAATCGGCAGTAGCGGTGCCAGCCTGAGCCAAACCTGCATCACGGTGATAGAAACACATCTCCACCAAGTCCCAAATACCACAAGCTTCTTTTTTGACAGGATGTCAAATACTTAGCAGTAGTTAACTGTTTTTGATCCCTTGTTACTCGGCTGGATCTGAACTGATAACCTCACTGAAAGACTACAAAAGCTGTAACTGGTTTTATTTCCCTTCCATGCTGAAAGATCACAGAATCATAGAATCTTTCAGTTGTAAAAAAACTTTGAGATCAACTGCACCCATCATCCACTAAACCGTGTCCCTTAAAAACTCATCTATATGGTTTTTAAACACCTCTAAGGATGGTGACTCAGCCACCTCCCTAGGCAGATGTTCCAGTGCTTGACGTCCCTTTTGGTAAAGAAATTCTTCCTAATATTCAGTCTGAACCTCCCCTGGCACAACTTATGGCCATTTCCTCTTGTCCTATCACCTGCCACTTGAGAGAAGAGATCAACACTCGTATTTAACAGACTAAAATCAGCCAGGAATTCCTAAAATTGCAAAGTTCAAAATCAAATCCAGAACTTCAGGAAACCTTACCCTATTGGGTAAATGTTTCAAGAAAGTGGAAAGGGAAAGAAGGTAAGGAAGAAAAGCAAACTTTTAGTAATTCAAAAAGTATTTTATATACAAAAACCTGACATGTATAGTATGTCAAGCCTTCTTAGCAAGTGCAGACAGAGACTGTATATATTACGTAAGAATGATTTCTTCCCAGATTGAGATTTTGTATACATGCAAATATTTTTGAAAGTCCTTAAAAAAAAAGGAAAAAAATACTAATGTAATGAAAGTCAAAGCTGCTTCTGAATGTTTCTTCTTTCTTATTCTAGTCAACAACACTGCAGGTCTTCTAACTGGCTTCCTTCCATCTAGTGCCACTTTTTAAAGTTGATGAATCGCCTCATCCCCATTTGTCTGCAATTCTGGAAATAGTTTGGAGATTCCTAAAATATTCCATCCAAATTATTAGTAAAATAACTGCAGACCAGGAGTCCTTCTTTATGGCTTCAAGAAACTTAAGCAACATGATTAGAAAGAGTTTTGGAAGTAAGAAAGAGATGACTCAAAAATAATTAGGAGACAATGAAATATGCTATGGTTCTGAGTGTTCAAATGTTGAGCTTTATTCTCCCTCTTTTTTCTTTTCTTTTTTTTTCCTATGAAATGCATTTATTTTAATTTATACTTAGTTTCACAACAGCAGATGGAAGGAATTTAAGTCAATTTGCAATAGGAAACATACATTCTAGCCAATGAAAAATGAAGGAAAATTTACAACTGTGTCTTGCTCTCCGTTTGGACAATTGTCTACAGAATAACCTGCATCATGAAAAAAAATATTCCCAAGGCTAAACAGGCTCCATGACTTAGTGGTGACAGAGGTAGCAAATAATGCCAATAAAGAAACATGCTCATAAATCTGTTTAAAATCTGACTGGTATAGCTAATGTCAGTCTGTATGCCAACAAATCAAGAAGTTCTGTTAAAAAAAAACACTTATTTTGATTAAATCAGGAGTGTGATGCATCCCAGTCCAAGCTACAAGTGATTTTCTGTGTGTGCTGGAGTACAGCAGTTCCATTCTTCCTAAATTCAGATTACTAAGGAGCCTGGATCAAAAGCCTCTCCATCTCAGTAGGAAGTGATAAGTGCCTCTACGCTATGATTCAATGCCCCTAAAATCTGTGTTAACTTCTAAGGGAGACTATTATTTTCCATTGACTACAGAATGAAGCTATTCTCTGAGCATATGAAAAAGTAGCATGATGAATATAGGCTATAATATTCTTGTCTGTCTCGTCTTTCCCCCATGTAATGCTGTGGAATGAGATAAGTCCCTATAAAATATGGATTAGAGATAATAAAAGTATTCATCATGGCTGCTTAAGGACACACACTTCAACCCTCGCTGGACCATGAATGATAATGCTAAGCAAATAACTTGTCACAGGCAACATCACACTTTCATTTAGATATTCAAACAGGTGATAGCACCAATGACTTCTTGTCATGGCCCGTAACGTCACAGAATCTCCTGGAATTTGAGATGTTTCTCCCTGGCAGGAGGAGGCCTCTCGGGCTTCCTAAGAACTGAAGTCCACCTTCTGTTCCTACGCCTGACTGGCTGTCACTGTTGCTCCTTACAGATGTTTCTCTAATCTCATCTCAAGGGCTGTCAAAGGTAGACACTGCACAGCTTCAGCAGATCAACATTTTCTATTGCTTCTCTAGCTTCACTGTCATGATCTTTTCCTAATACGTAAAGTAAATTTTCCCTGTTGGAATTTAATAACTTTCTGTCTTTCCAGTGTATCAGGACAATGAAAAATAAAGGTTATTACTGTGTTTGAAGGCTATGCTCCTAGTTTGAGCAACATCCATTCTATCTCTTCTCCTAACTGATGTTTTTTTAGATTTCTAATTAGTGGCCTTCCCACTGTTCCCATTAATTCCCCCATGTTTGTCTTGAAAAACAGCATGTAAACTAGACAATGTTCTTGCTGAGGCCCAAAGCTGAACAGGTTTTGTAGGAATGACTTTCAATTAAGCATCCCTGCATAATGTTTGGCTCCATTATGGCAGTGATGTCATATCACTGGCTATATTCATCTAATGATCCATGAAAAAAATCATGTGGTTTTTTTTTTTCCTGTTGATCTGCTGGCTGAGCAAGAGTTTTCCACCCTGTATTTTCACAATTATTATCTTTTTTAGGTATTAAAAACTGTACTTGGTTCTGTTGAGAAGAGTTAACTTTTTTTGTGCTCTTATCTCAAATTCAAGTTCATTGTAATTATGTACTGTCAAATATTTGCTCTCCCTCTTGTTCTAACGTCATCTACAAATGAACATTCAGATGATTAAGAAAAATATTGGATAGAACTAGACCCCATAAATAAGAAAACAGACATATTTCTCTGCAACCTAAAGGAGAGAAAATTAAGAAAGACAAACTCTAGAGTTTACCTTTTTACTCTCATTGGATTAATTTATAAGCCATGACCTTATTAATATTGAAATATACAGTACCATTAGATGGCATTCAGTGTTATATGGCATAGTTTCCAGGTGCTGCTGGACTAATAAAACCCTGATATGCAGTGCAAGTGACTTCCTCCATGCAATTCTTTCAACTAGCTCTTAACACTCAGTATGTAAATTATGCTTGTTTATACTGCCAATTTACCTCCTATTTAAATCACTCTGGAACTTGGCCTATTGAGTTTGTGTTAATCTGCCTGGCAGGATTTGGCCTACATCAGACATGAAGACGGAGGAGGGAGAAAGAAAAATGAAGTAATCCTCAAACACTTCTACACATTGAAAAATGAACTAAGATAAGCTATGTAAAAATGTTTCTTTAAATTTCTAACGCTTTCTCCATTTTAAACACTTATTTCCAGAGGGTTAATTAGAGTATAATTCTTCCTGCAAGAGGAAAATAATTGCCTACCAAGCTTGAATTTGGCAAAAACAATCTATATCATATTGTCATTACAACTGAACTTATTTATCTAATTTTATTTTATTTAAATATCAAGAAAATATTTTTAAGGCATGGGGGGGGGGGGAGGGAAGCATGAGAAATCAAAGATTTTAGTTATTTTTTTCCCAATATTTGTGCAGAAAAGTACAAGTACATAAAAAATATCAGCTCATAGATATGCAGTCTTCTTTGAAAAACATCCTAAGTTACTAATTCAGATAAGTTGCACTGGGTGGTGTTTACTATATGTCTTGAAGGCAAAGCTACTAACAATGCATATTCTCAAGGTATTATTTTTTCATCTAAGTTTTACTGCCAACCTCCGTTTTTTTCCTGTTACTCTGCTTCAGATTCAGTTCTTTTCCAAAGTTTAATTTCCTTGTGTTAAAAGGTAAGCCAACTAACAAACAAATTAAAATGTATAGGTGAAACTTGTCAGTTTATCAGGTAAATTCTCTAGTAATTTGTCAGAGATTGTAGATTTTTCTTCCTTAGAATGGGAGCTCCATGTAAATGGAATTTGCATATATTAACTTTATAAATTTGTGGAACACACCTGATGTCCCTGAAAAATGCTTGTCATTGGGTCAGATCAGCCAGAAAAACAGCTAGTATCACTGTATCTGTAGGGTTTAGGCTAACTCATGAACAATGATATACAATGAGATACAGAACAGTGAGAAATCAGAGAGAGAATAGAAAATGAATAAGGTGTTGGTTTGTGAACTGAGACCACACAAACAAGTGACTATCATCTGGACTCAGGGGTAAAACAATCCCACACACAGAGAACTGCTCCCTCCTACCTTTATTTGGATAGAGAAGTAAGAAGTCCAACTCTGAATGTGGAGAAGAGATTAGAAGGAGGAAAATAAGCATGTAAAGCTGAGGGCACAGTTATAAGAAGATAAAAGAGCAGCAGTAAATTCCTGATGAAGATGATGGCAATTTTCTGGAAAACAACTGCTACAGACTGTGGTGGTAATGATAAAAACGTGACCAGTGGACAAATATAGAAACAGACAAGCTGAAACCGTAGGGAGGTGGGTAATAGGGAACTTATTTTAAGCAGGGGTAATTCCCTTCCAACACTAATGAATGACTTTGCATTCGTCCTTTGTGGGAAAGAAATGAGGAAATGATGAGTTTGACTTCTTTCAGGGATGAAAATAATCCCCTGTTTCTTGACCAGTAATTGTATTAGTTTTAATGACGCAATGTGGTGGAATGACACAGGTGTCAATGTAGTACAATATAATTTAATTTGGGGACAAAGGTTGTTTTATGTTTGGTTTTTAGTTGACTTTTGTTCAGTAAATTTCACACGATAGCATATTAGAAGACCACAGAGCACTTCAAAATTAAGAAATGCTGGCATTTACTCTCGTCTCTACAGTCCTAATTTAGTTTCTTTGTGTTAGAGTGAATTAAGAGTTCCTCAGCTGCATGCTTAGAAAGATTTTAGAAACAGGGATCGAGAAAGCTAGATATATCACCTTCTCATACACATACATACTCGTACATACAAAACACAATTTCCCTTTCCAAAGCAAATATACTCACCAAACCCACTTCCTTACAATCTTTGCAAGTCCTGGCTGACACAGAGAATCCTGAGCTTAAATGTTGGTATGCAACTTCTTAAGGTACAAATAGTGATGCTAGTTATAAAATAAAATGGAAGAAATACAAAATTGCCTACTGGTTTTGGTGATTGATATCAGTGTTTCTGCAATGCAATTCCATATTCTTACTGCATGTTAATATATCAGGACCTGCAGGAGTTCAACAAAGAGTAAATCTCAGTTCAGAAAAGGTTATCTACTTCTTCTTCACACAATGAATTCCCCCACAGACTGGTTGGTGGGGCACATTCAATACATAAATCAACTCAATTTTCACTTCAGTTTGTCAGCTCACCTTTAACAAGAAAACAGGATATTGTCTTTCTTAGTCTAAGGCCATCTTAGCAATATAGGGAAAAGGAGAAACAAATATGAGGAGATAAGTTTTTTAATGAAGACTTGTTAACTTGCAAAAATAACCCTTTTTTTTTTTATTCTTTAGAAAGATTCTAAAACAGCAGCATCAACGATTTTGGAGCAAATGAGGTTTTGAAGTGTCCCTTGTGATAACAGAATCAGTATAAGAACCAATTGTGTTCAGTTTACGTACCAGCAACACGAAAGTAGAAAATAATGCACACAAAGGAGGTGAAATTTGCTGATGATGCATAACTGAGGAAAGAAAAACATTAAAAAAAAAAAAAAGAAGAAAGACAACAGTATGAATTTACAAACTCAAAATTATCAGAAACACAAATGTGGGTATGAGTTTTAGGAGGTTTAATATAGAGAGGGGTGAGGGAGTAGAGAATGAAGTTAGGTAGAACTAAAGTAAGGGAACATGAAAAGGAAAAATAACTCTAGTAGGCACCAGACTATTAATATCATAAGTGAGGGAAAGCTTCAGTGGAGACAGGGAGTATAACTTAAAAACATTCGGAGTAGTTGGTAAACCACTGCAGAAACCACAGTAAATAAAAACATAAGGATAATAAAGAACTGAGAGAAATTTCTATAAGAACTCTTCTGAGTCTACTCTTTTTTGACAAGCAGAAAGTTTCACTGCTGCTTCCAAACTTAGGCTGATTTAAGACTTCAACACAAGAAATCTTCCAGATAGCAGTTTTGAGCTGACTTTTCTTATTCGCAGCTTACTCCAAACTAAAATTCAAACTGAATCTAGGAAAAAGAAAACAATGATTGAGTTTTATTAACTATGAAAAAGAGATTTACACATTTTTGCAAACAAAATCCTCTAAAAATATGTATAGTAGTAATAAGATGCAAGCTCTGGAAAGTATTTTGTAATTAGTCTGAACAGAGTACTAAATAATACTTTAGTTTAAAGACAATTGTGTCAGCTTTCCCCTTCTTGACAGCCTGGAGGTGGTTGTGACTCCATTTTGCATACAAAGAGTAATGGGTGATCATATCCAGGCTTCTCACGCACCTCACTCATACACAGAAAGCAAAGCAAGCAGCAATACAGAGATACTCTGACTTCAGCAGCCAGACCTTAAATCCATCCTTTGTTAAAAATATGCTCACATGCAGGAGAGGTATCCAAGATCCTTCTCAATGTTGCTTTAAAGAGAGTCATTTCTGGAGTCATTTCTGTCCATTTACTACAGAAGTCAGAGGTCCCAAATGATGTCTGCTCCAGTCTTTATTACATCCTTATGTGATATTAAGAAGTGACTTCCTGTAGTTCACTGACGATCCTACTTTCTACCAGTGAGCAAGTGTATTAGCAAAAATACAGGTGAAAACTTGAGAATAAATAGAGTTTATGTTAAAATAGGTAGATTAAATATGTAGTTGTACAGAAAGAGAAATTGGTTCTGGCAGTCAGAATTTCTTAAATATTTTTAAGAATAAATGTATACTAATATAGAAATTAAATGGACTTTCACTGAGCCTGAAGTTCATCACACATATATATTTTCTGCACAACATTTCTTACTTTTCTTGGTCTTCTAAGTCACTAGTATCTCAAATAACCGTACAGAAAGTGTCAGTATGGTTTTGCAATCTAGACAAGGGGTAAAACCTGAATAGAGCAGACAATACTCATAATCATACTCACATCCTCCGAGTTCTACATCTGTGTTCTTTTTAAAGAACAATCTCAAATACCAGGCCAAAAAATGTTTGTAGATTTATTGTTACATTAATCCACTAATTCTATGTAGTTTTTTTTTATTACATAGTAGTATTTTACACTATGGATCTGTCTCATTTTACTTCCATCTGAAGGAAGTGGTAAAATAAGCTGTAAGGAACAAGATATAAGGTTAAATATTGTAATTATTTCTCCTGACAGTTGTGATTTTTTTTTGAATGCTACCTATTTTGCTCCTCCATCTCCTGCTCATCTTTAATGTAGAGAAACCTCTAGATCGGCTGCCCTTGTTCTTTTAGGAGACTTTAATCTTCCGGATTTCTGCTGGGAACTTAACACTGCTGAGAGGAGGCAGTCCAAGAGGTTCTTAGAGTGTATTGAGGACTGCTTTCTGTCACAGCTGTTGAGTGAGCCCACCAGGGGTGAGGCTCTTCTTGACCTGCTGTTTACAAACAAAGAAGGGCTGGTGGGTGATGTTGTTGTCGGAGGCTGTCTGGGGTGTAGTGATCATGAGATAATTGAGTTCTCTCTAAACAATGTAACAAGAAAAGCCAGGAACAGAACACGATGCTGGACTTTCGATGGGCAGATTTTGGATTATTTAAGGAACTGGTCAGGAAAGAACCCTGGGAAATAGTTCTTAGTGGCAAGGGGGTCCAGGAAGGCTGGATGCACTTCAAGAGTGAAATTTTGAAGGCGCAGGAGTGGGCTGTCCCCATGTGTTGTAAGAAGAGTCGTAGGGGCAGACGGCCGGCCTGGATGAGCAGGGAGCTTCTGAAGGAACTAAATAAGAAAAAGAGAATGTATCACTGTTGGAAAGAAGGGGACGTAAGCCACATCATGTTCAAAGATGTTGTTGTTAAGTCATGTAGGAGGAAAATCAGGGAAGCAAAAGCCCAGCTGGAGCTCACATTGGCCACTTCTCTTAAGGATAATAAGGAGAGTTTTTATAAATATATCAATGGTAGAAAGAAGGGCAGCAGCGACCTTCACTCCTTGTTGGATGTAGAGGGAAATATAGTAACCAAAGATGCAGAGAAGGCTGAGGTACTTAATGCCTTCTTTGCTTCAGTTTTCAACAGCAAGGATGTCAGCTCTCTTGACAGTTGGCCCTCTGAAGTGGTTGATGGGGGCAGGGTGAAATATGGCCCTCCTGCAATCCATGAGGAGGAAGTTAGAGATCTGCTGAGCCACTTGGACTCTCATAAGTCTATGGGGCTGGATGGGATCCATCCTAGGGTGCTGAGAGAGCTGGCGGATGAGCTTGCTAAGCCACTCTCCATCATCTTTCAGCAGTCCTGGCTCACTGGAGAGGTCCTGGAAGACTGGAAGTTGGCCAATGTGATGCCCATCCACAAGAAGGGCCGTAAGGATGATCCAGGTAATTACAGACCTGTCAGCCTGACCTCAGTCCCAGGTAAAATCATGGAGAAGATAATCCTGGGTGAAATCATGTGCCACCTGCAGAACAGCCAAGAGATCAGGCCCAGCCAGCATGGGTTTAAGAGGAGTAGGTCCTGCCTGACCAACCTGATCTCCTTTTATGACCATGTGACTCGCCTGGTGGATGAGAGGAAGGCTGTGGATGTGGTATACCTGGACTTCAGCAAGGCCTTTGACACTGTCTCCCACAGTAGACTCGTAGGGCAGCTGGCAGCCTATGGCTTAGATGGGATCACTCTGTGCTGGGTTAGGAATTGGCTGGATGGCCGAGCCCAGAGAGTGGTGGTGAATGGTGTCTCATCCAGTTGGCGGCCGGTCACCAGTGGTGTCCCCCAGGGATCGGTGTTGGGTCCTGTTCTGTTTAATATCTTTATTGATGATCTGGATGAGGGGATTGAGTCCATCATCAGCAAGTTTGCAGATGATACCAAGCTGGGAGGAAGGGTTGATCTGCTAGAGGGTAGATGGCCCTACAGAGGGACCTGGACAGATTGGAGAGCTGGGCCGATTCTAATGGGATGATGTTTAATAAGTCCAAATGTCGGGTACTTCATTTTGGACACAACAATCCCATGCAGAGCTATAGATTGGGGACAGAGTGGCTGGAGAGTAGTCAGGCAGAAAAGGACCTGGGAGTGCTGGTGGACAGGAAGCTCAACATGAGCCAGCAGTGTGCCCAGGTGACCAAGAAGGCCAATGGCATTCTGGCCTGCATCTAGAATAGTGTGGCAAGCAGAACCAGAGAAGTTATCGTCCCCCTGTACTCAGCACTGGTCAGGCCTCATCTTGAACATTGTGTCCAGTTCTGGGCCCCCCAGTTTGGGAAAGATGTCAGGATGCTGGAGTGTGTCCAGAGGAGGGCAATGAAGATGGTGAAGGGGCTGGAGCACAAGCCCTACGAGGAGCGACTGAGGGAGTTGGGGCTGTTTAGTCTGAAGAAGAGGAGGCTCAGGGGAGACCTCATTGCTCTCTACAACTACCTAAAAGGAGGTTGTATTCGGGCAGGGGTTGGTCTCTTCTCTCGGGCGACCAGTGGCAGAACTAGAGGGCATGGACTCAAGCTACATTAGGGAAAGTTTAGACTTGATGTTAGGAAAAAGTTCTTCACTGAAAGGGTGATTGGTCATTGGAATGCGCTTCCCAGGGAGGTGGTGGAGTCGCTGACCCTGGAGGTGTTTAAGGGGAGACTGGATGAGGCACTGAGTGCCATGATTTAGATTATGGTGTTGGTGTTAGTGTTGGTGTTGGTGTTAGTGTTGAGTTATAGGTTGGACTTGATGATCTCAGAGGTCCTTTCCAACCTTATGATACTGTGATACTGTGATACTGTGATACTGTGAAACAAAAAAATGTGGATGTTTTGTTTGAAATACACTGCCTTAACTATGCAAAGCAGAAATTGAACTTTGACTTGACACAATTAGAACACAAATAACTTGTACAGAAAAAAAAAAGTAAAACCCCTTTGGCAATAATCAGTGGTCACTCAAAATCTGACAAGAACAGCAGAGCTGGAGCCATTCCTGAAAGGAAATTCTTAGTCTCATAAATTCTTTTTCTGGCTGTGAGATAAGCAAAAACAAAGTTAAAACAGACCTAGAGGAGACAAACTAAATGGAAAAAAAAAAAAAAGGAATATTATTCAAAACATTTGTGGCACTTGGAATATTGTGCTCTTTCCTTGAAAGATGATGTCTTCTTCCCCTTGACTTGAAGCCTGATCATGCCTTGAACTTTCAGGCAAGAAATACTCTGCTTATCAAGTCTAAACACATAGATTTACATCCAGAGATTGACATAACAAAGACCATTTGATACTGGGTAATTGTTAACTTGAAAATTGGAAGTTATTGGAGAAAACGTACTATATTTCTGACTTGTATAAATAAAGATTTTTATCTGCTTTAGTCTCTTGTAAATACATTCTGGGATGCTACACTCTTTACTGAGACTTTCCAAGAGGTAAATTATCCCCTTTTACTGTGTAGGATAATATAAACATAACTTGTATCATATTGATAAAAAAAATCCTTTAGAAATATTGTGAGATTTTTTTAGATAAGATTATTTTAAGAGAAATTCGATACTTCATCTGTTCAGAAACTTTAAGACATTGTTAGTCATCCATTTATAGCCTTAGGCAATAAAACATCATTACAAATCTGACGTTATCAAATTTTAACAAAACTTGTAAATAGTTAATTAAAAATGGTGAAATGAAAATAATTATATATGTATTTGTTTGCATGTTGTGTTCAACCACATTATTTAACAGTAAAATAAACCAAGATTATATTCTATTATTTATTTATTTATAAAACAGTGAAAATGCTAGTACTAAAGTTGTCTGTGGAGAAAAGAAAAGAGAAAAGTGAGAAAACCTTCAACTAAGTATAATATTTTCATTTTTAAGAACTTCTGTGTGCCAATGCAATTTACTTGGGACCGTAAGTCAGAGGACCTTCTGTTCCCTGAATACTCACTCTGACTATCACTTAATGCTGATTTAACAACCACAAGAACTTTACTATTTAAACATTTAACATTCTATTTAAATGTGAAATAGTACAGTGGAAACTGGTTCACAGTCTATGACACAGGTCCCTTACAGGAGAAAAGTAAGGACATGTAAGAGCAGAAGTCAGAAAGTCAAAGGCACAAAATGAGGTACTATTAGCAAAGGGTGTAGAAAGGATCAAGGAAAATTTTCCAAGAGACTAAGAAATGAAGGGTGGACAAAAGAAAATGCTACTTAGCAGAGAGGGAAGAAACAGATAATAGATGATAAGGAAAAAGCTGAAATGCTTAATGGGTGTGTTGCTTTAGCTTTCTCTATAAAGGCTGATAGTAAGAAGGTACTTAAGGCACTGATAGTTAACTAGGAAGGTCACAAATAGAATTCTGATAGCCCAGGTTACAGAATATTTGCATGACCTGAACATTGTCAAATCAGCAAGGCCTGATGAAATTTAATCTACACTGTTAAAGTGTCTGCCTGAAAAAGTTTAAGGGAACCTTTAGTAACCGCTTTTGAGAACTCCTCAAGAAGGTCCAAATGAACTTAGAAAGAGCAGTCATATTCTTGGATTTGAAGGAAGCACATCAATGAAACTACAAGTCAGCAACTTTCACTTCTTTGATAATATGTTAATTAGCATTAAAACCCAAGTGCATTAGAAACCTTTTGTCTGTATTGAAAAAAAATGTACAAATCTATATTTCTATCTTTCAGGACAATAAGGAGAACCAATGAATTTCTGTCAGTCTGAGGAACTGATCCTATGATCATCGGTGTCAGTGGAAATATTTCTGTGGGCTTCAATGGACTCACCATGAGCATGTGTAAGAGTGCTCTGAATGAAAACGAGAAGGAGATTATGAGTGTAAACAGAAGTTGAAATGTTCTAGTCTATTTTCATAGGTCCAACAGAGAGGATTACAGAAAGCAAAGAAAAAAAGTATGAATACATTTATTCGGCAGGTTTAATAAGTTTAAGCTCAGCACATAACATAAATATATATTTTAATTTCCTCCTGGCTTAGGCTAGACAATACAGAAAGAAGCAAATTTTTTAATAGGTGTTGGTTTCAATTACATCTTAAACAGGATTCTGCTTGCTGTTCTCACAGTGTCTAAAATTCAGAGAAAAAAACTAAAGGCAGAGCACCTTATTCTCCTCAAAAGACTTTTACACAGTTAGTAAGAATTGTCATTAAATGAAAATATGTGATCTAGACTCTTACAAATGAGAGTAGGATCATAGCAATAGCATAATTATTTCAGTTTGAATACCTGATGTTTTAGCTACGTGATTGTGGAAACACATTCAACTAACTTGTTGATGCAGTTGCATGCCTAATTTGCAAGTATTAAGAATGTTATATATGCTGATTGAATAATTATGTACACGCACAGTTATCATTCGACATTCGCCCACACAATTTTCTAGTCTGTGCTTAGAATCGTGGACCCAACTTAACTGTATCTGACACTTGCTGTCAAACAACATGAAGTTCACAGGCAACTTCCCTGAGATCCTTTTCTTTAGCTAACAACGTGGGAAAGAGAATGCATTCGCTTTCTTTAGAGATAATGTCTTCCAAGGACTTGAGCTGCAAAGAATATACAATACAGTCTTTATATATGGAGGAATGGAATTAAATCAATGAAAAGAAATTTTTAAAGATAAGTAAGATGTAAAAACTTCAACTACTAATTACATTATATAAATACAAGTTCAGGGAATACTCTTTGTGGACCAGTACAACAAGTTATTAGGAAGTTACAAAGAAAATAACATCTTGGATCTTATATTGGCCTGGGAACATTCACAGGCTTTCTCAAATTGTAGAACAAATAGTCCTAGGAAGATAAATATGTATACTCAGTCAAGTGTTTAACGTTTCATAAGATCAAAACTTCACATGCCTTATTAAAAGCATCATGTAGATTTCGAAGTGAAAAAAGAAGTTACATGGTTAAAATATATCTGCATATTTTGAATCCATTTGGATAATCATTGCCACTTGCCACCATGCTGATTTCAATCACACTTGTTCAGTTTTTGTAAACAGGAAGTCCTGAACTTGTTGGTCACATTAAGCATATGTAGTTCAACTGCATTGAACTGTGCTTTTTGACTTGCAAATGTTGACATGTCCCTCTCTTTCTCTTTCTTTCCTTTCTATTTTCTAAGAAAGCGGTGTCATGCTTTCTGAAATATAGTTGTGCACTGTATTTCAAAAGAAAAGACTGATTGGAATCGATTCAGAAAAGAGCAAGAGACTCGTAAAAAAACCTGGAAAATAAGGCTGCCAGTTTGAGGAAAGGTTAACAGAGCTGGTCATGATTATTCTGGTAAAAAGGAGATTGAATAAAATATCTGTCTACAAATATGTAAAGGGACATTGTAAAAGGAGGTGGAATTAATTATTCTCCCCAGTACATAAGCAAGAGGTAACAGGTTTATGCTACAGTAGGAAATATAAAGGTAAAAATCAAGCTTGTTGAATAACAAAAAAATGTGTTTGCAAGTCTGTTTGCTATATCTGAGCTGGCATTATTTATTTCCTTTTTGTTTGGTTTAGTACAAAAATTCTGGCAAGCATTTTCTCTTTATATACATGTTAGTAAAAAGGCAATTATTCTCAGGAACAGAGAACGCACTCAAAAAGCATGATAAAGGATGTGCTACTGAATATACTGCCAGACTGATAGAAAGCATGCATTTGTGTTCAAATACAGAAATATTTATGTTGAAACTTTGCCACGAGTTTGTGTTTAAAAGCACATCACTTCTTATTTGAGGTGTTCACTACTATTATGATAGGTTTGGTTCTCACATTAAAGTTAAAATTATCTTCTCTATTGCAGCAAATTTCTCCCTTCACTGAAATCAAAGTTAAGTGCATGCCTAAAGTTAAGTAGGAGAGCCTTGTCCCTGAAGGCAGTACAGTCAAAGGGTCTGGTTTTGCTGCCTATTAAACTAGTTCACCTTGATGGAATTGGTCCAAATTTATCTTTCATAAGGATCAGAATCGGGCCTGCTTTTCCAAATCTCCTCATCAATTTGAAATTTTCTTCCGAAAGGTGTAAATTGACACAGCTTTATGGACTCTGGTGGAACCATCTTAATGCACTTCTCTGTACATATTCCGCAGAGAGACTATGATACCACACCTTAGAGTCTGTCTATTAGCAGTCCATAAAGTAGTCAGCTTCTCTGCTATAGTGTCTTCTAAGTGTTTACGTCCTAGTCTATCATTGCTTAAACAGCAATTAAATGCCATTAACTTGGGGTGGAACACTGCAATTGTTTAAAAGTGGGCAGCAGTGAAGAACATTGTTGAAAGGGAGGAAGTGAAGAGTATTGACTGCAAGTGAAGTTGAAGGGAGCATTTTAAGCAGCCTAGAATGTCATTGTTCCTCTTGGATTTTAGCCAGGTCATCTGGCTACCCACTCTGTATTTTCAGGAGCTGGGAGTGGGGGGATGCCATGGATTTCTAATGGCCAAAAATGATCCAGCCCTTAGTTTCATATCTCATCCATTTCAGAGGACTGTGTTTTTACTTCGCTATTCTTGTTCATAACCACTTAAAAAGGTGAGCTCCAATATAATTGGAATTTTAAAGGAGTTCATGTTGTGTTTATGGAGCAATCACTACTAAATGATTTCATTTAAATTTTTCATAAGCTAAACTTTATGAAAAATTAAAAGAAATAGACTCTTCAGAAGCCTTGCTAAGAAATAAAGTCCCTTAAAGGAATACACATACCATCTAATCACACATATTTTCAAATGTTGAATTTGCTGCATACAGATAAACAGAAAATGACATTAATTGGCGGGAAAGAGGCAGACACATTTTGTTTACTCTGTCAGTAGTTTTCATTCAACTAGAACATCAGAAATAGGCTGCAGTTTACAGCAATGCAGGGACATTCAATCCAGCCGTGCTGACCCTCAAAAGGATGTATGCTAAATGGTAGTTCAGGGAGGGAGAAAGTTTACTCTTTCCTTTAAGTTGACATAAGCCTGCTTTATAACCATACCTGTAGAACACATAGGACCAAAGATAGGTTGAGCAAGCAGACATGGTCCTACTGGTTAGAAAGAAGGACTCTGAGTGTGGGGTCTGTGGATTAAGTCCTTGTCCAGTTACATCATTCCAGTTGACAATGACACCCATGTGTCTCAGCTAAAAATTAGATGGTGGATCTTTTCTAGACTTAAGAGTAGATATAGTGGCTATCTGAATCTCTTATCTTTTGTAGGAGCCCAATAGTAAGTCATTTGTACACTGACTGGGCAATACTGCATCTGGGCATATGTGTTTGAGGAATTTTAGTTCAATGAATGTGCACAATCTGAGAGACATAAAGCATTGCTAGGTACGATTTTTATGAACTGATGCAGAGTAAACACTATTTAAAGTATAACAGAAGATCTTAAAATGCTTTCAGTATTTAATCCATATGGGTTTATTTATGCAAACTAACCTGCGCATCCCAAACTTGTAGGAGAATTACAGTGCTATCAGAAGGATGTGGGTTTTTTAATGTAAAGTTTAGTTTTTAACAGCCAGATCTCTATTTAGATTTCAAGTGGTTCCATTACAAAAAAAAAAAAAAGAAAGAGTAAAATTGAAACTTGCAGAATTTTTTTTAAATAAGAAAGGAAAACTCATTCATTGAAATCTGTGGGTAAAAGAAAATTAAAAAATAACCATGCACCAATCATTGGAAAAGTTTGTTCTGGAGAAACTCTTTAAAATGGAGAAAAAAAAAAAAAAGAATGATGTGTCTCATTAAAATGAATCTAGGTTGATTTACAGTAGCTGTAATCAAGGGTTACCCGACCTTATAAGCTGTGCTATTCCATTTATAATAAATCTCAGCAGTTAAAAATAGATGAGCTTAGGACAGATAATAAAAGGAACAGTTATAGAAAGTTATATGATTATTACAGAGAGGTTTCACCATGCCATCTGTCTACAGCAACCATGGCAGCAGGGCTGTGATGAAGTAGGGAGATGTTCCTGAAAGGTGTTTGGTACAATTAAACATCTATCTGTTTTTCTCTCAGTTTGCTCCAGCCTAATGTCTAGACACATGAACTGAGGTGGAGCCACAATTTCTTATTCGAAAAAAGACCTATTTCATGTGAGAGCTCTACCTCTGTAGAGTCATGTCATGTAAGACATGATTCGAAAAAATTCCTTGGACATTCTTCCTTCACTTCAAATGATGGAAATAGTAATCAAACAGACATTTTATAATATTAGTGCATTGCAGCTCACATTGTTGATGGATTTCAAAAGCATATCCAGATGTGTTGTACAAAGGGAAAGATACTTGATGTGTTGGCCTGGTTTTACAAAAAGAAGTGTTCTTGGGAGATCATCTTCTGCTGCAGAAGTGGATATATACTATCACCAAAGTCAGCTGGGGTCCAGGCTTTTCCCTCAGCTCTTTTGTTGCAAGGGATACCCTACAGAAACAAGCTTAGAACAGCTATTAAGTGCCACATCAGCAGCCCATGTCAACATACACTTCTACATCTCACCTTCCCTCTTTGACCTCAGCAGTGAGGTCTTCTTTGTCTTCCCAGCCACAGTGACTTCTCCAACATGATATGCCTCCTCGTGTATTTTTAAGACGATGCTGTAACCCTCGACAGTACACAACTGCTTAAGCCATCCTATGACTTTGTAAAAATAGTATGAAATCGTTGCCTTCTCCAAATGAAGTACTTTTCTCTCTTCTCTTCTCTTCTCTTCTCTTCTCTTCTCTTCTCTTCTCTTCTCTTCTCTTCTCTTCTCTTCTCTTCTCTTCTCTTCTCTTCTCTTCTCTTCTCTTCTCTTCTCTTCTCTTCTCTTCTCTTCTCTTCTCTTCTCTTCTCTTCTCTTCTCTTCTCTTCTCTTCTCTTCTCTTCTCTTCTCTTCTCTCTTTCTCTGTTTCTCCCTTAAAACCTGAAAATTAAAACCAGATTGTTTGGTTTCTTCTGCTTTTTTTTTTTTTTTAAATAAATGCTTCTAACAACAGAAGTGTAATACACAGGAAATATTTCAAATTAGACTGAATATGTTAACTGAAAAGATGGGAATGAACAGAAAAAAACACTAGAAATAATTTGTATAGTTAAAAATACATAGATTTTTTTTAAAAAATACCTTTTTAGCTTATATTTTAGTTCCATTTTTGGCCCCAAATATCCAAAAAAGCACTCTCTGTTCATCAAAGAAGGCCTGGTTTCCAAAAGTTTTGGAAAAAAATCGGACTGTAAAATGAATGTAAGGAAAACATTAAAAAAAACCCTTTACTTGCTTGGCAAGTAAATCAAAGAGAGTGTAATGCCTAAACAAAGGTGTGGCAAAGCTGAAATTTTCACCAGATTCTTCCCAGGGAGTTAAATACCTGCCCAAGATGTTTACATGTACACACAAGTGCACATATGCAGACAAATATTTGGTGAATTCACCAATTTATACGTAGAGATTTTAATCATTTCCCCAATATTTCTTTATTAATTTAATTGACCAGCAGTTTTCTGAGCTTCTAGTGGAAAATGGAATAGCATAAGAAAACCCCAACTATTTGTATTTTAAGAGATATTTTTTTAAGTTACTATTAACATATTCTCATAATCTTCTCAGCCTGGCAACAGCAGGAGTAAAAGGTGTGAGGGGCATGCAATATTCATGAAATTAAGGAGAGTTGAGATGAAAGGGAGTTCCATTAGGGAGACCAAGTGTGACAATATGACACATATTTGCATATTTTACACTTTAAATCTTTTCAGCACATCCAAGTTGATATATGGATGTAAACATGCATTGCCAGTTTTTAGCATATTATAAGCCCTCAAGACTTTGCATGCATTTTAATATGTTTCATTATTGCTGTAGATTTTAATTTCGAAACTGCACGGCTTTGATGGAAGAAAGCTGGAAGTCAAAGCATCTGGCCTCTGCTTCAGGCATGCACAGCCTTTTCCTTGAATGCTTTTTCTATAAGCAAGTCTATTTATTTGCGTGAGTGCAGGAGTTGTGTGTGT
Source organism: Tapera naevia (assembly GCA_033556795.1). Classification (NCBI taxonomy): domain Eukaryota; kingdom Metazoa; phylum Chordata; class Aves; order Cuculiformes; family Neomorphidae; genus Tapera; species Tapera naevia. The sequence goes on along the minus strand of JAUMJJ010000219.1, from coordinate 16,722 downwards.
ATGCAAGGGGTGACAAACCTGAGATACACTTTCTTCAATATGCTTGCTGCTGTAGGGTTAGGAGACAAAGAAAGGCAGAGGGAGAGGGAGAGGGAGAGGGAGAGGGAGAGGGAGAGGGAGAGGGAGAGGGAGAGGGAGAGGGAGAGGGAGAGGGAGAGGGAGAGGGAGAGGGAGAGGGAGAGGAGGAGAGGGGAGAGGCGAGGCGAGGAGAGGCGAGGCGAGGCGAGGCGAGGAGAGGAGAGGAGAGGAGAGGAGAGGAGAGGAGAGGAGAGGAGAGGAGAGGAGAGGAGAGGAGAGGAGAGGAGAGGAGAGGAGAGGAGAGGAGAGGCGAGGAGAGGCGAGGAGAGGAGAGGCGAGGCGAGGCGAGGCGAGGAGAGGAGAGGAGAGGCGAGGCGAGGCGAGGCGAGGCGAGGCGAGGCGAGGCGAGGCGAGGCGAGGAGAGGAGAGGCGAGGCGAGGAGAGGCGAGGCGAGGCGAGGAGAGGAGAGGAGAGGCGAGGAGAGGAGAGGAGAGGAGAGGCGAGGAGAGGCGAGGAGAGGCGAGGAGAGGAGAGGAGAGGAGAGGAGAGGAGAGGAGAGGAGAGGAGAGGAGAGGAGAGGAGAGGAGAGGAGAGGAGAGGAGAGGAGAGGAGAGGAGAGGCGAGGAGAGGAGAGGCGAGGAGAGGAGAGGCGAGGAGAGGAGAGGAGAGGAGAGGAGAGGAGAGGAGAGGAGAGGAGAGGAGAGGAGAGGAGAGGAGAGGAGAGGAGAGGAGAGGAGAGGAGAGGAGAGGAGAGGAGAGGAGAGGAGAGGAGAGGAGAGGAGAGGAGAGGAGAGGAGAGGAGAGGAGAGGAGAGGAGAGGAGAGGAGAGGAGAGGAGAGGCGAGGCGAGGAGAGGAGAGGGAAGAAAATCCAAGAAACATGTCCTGTAGGTATATAGATCTATGGGTTTGGGGCTTGTTTGGTTTTGTTTTTTCCCCAGTTGTCGCTATCTTCTTATTCTCCACAAATACAGAAAATACAGTCGGGTTCATAATTATGGTTTTATGACATTCTTTTTTGATACAGCACTTCACCATATGCATCTCCTGTGTCATTTAATCCTATTAGAAATGTAGTTTGATTCAGTCATGTAAACAATTCCATGACTCATAGTAATAGTATCATACTTAGCACTTATCTTACAACCTTCATCTCATAATGCCATACAAAGGCTACCTCATCCTTTTGCTTCCTTAGGTGGGTGAAGTAACACTATCAATGTTCAACAGATAAACATCGTTTTACGGAGAACAGTCACTCAGCAGAAACCAACAATTTCCACAAATAACTATGTAGGTGGTTCTGAGATATCAAAATTCCTGTTATTCTTAAAAAGGAAATAACTTCTTAGGGGAAATTGTTTCATAGAAAAACTGCAGTTAAGGTCAGACATTCACATAAAAGAGACAACCAGAATGAAGGACCAGATATTCAGTCATTCTACAGACATGAAGTCTATGTAGATGACCATGAACAATTAGAAGACCATTTATTCTCATGAACCAGGTTTATGTGCACATCAAAGCCTAACATGCCAGTGAGGATTTGCACAGACAGAAACCATCCTTTGTATTGAGTTATTCAATGTATGTGCAGGCTGATCTACTTGTGCTAGACACAAGCCTTGTTTGACCAGAAGTTTTAACTGATACATTCTTTCGTGCTTCTCTTCCCTTCACAAGCATTAATTCAGGCATGCTAATTTATTTGTAGAAATCTCATTTAAAGGCAACTGGGGACAAGTTTGCAGACAACTAACGCAAAGGATGTTATTTTATTTTTAACTTTTCAGAGTTGTTGGAACTGAGCGATTGCAGTTTCTGCCCCCAAAATGTGATAATCTGCTCAATGAAAAGAGTACATAATTAGTAAGCAGAGGATTTTAATTGTACATAACCTCTAATAATAACAGTAGTTTTCTGGTTTCATTTCTTTTGTTCTTGGGCTAAAAACGTGTTCCTGGAAGTTGTTTAGATAGTGGGAAGAACTGTAGATCGATATAAATAACTGAATTGAATGTTTCTTCCAGCAGTACAAATTACAAATGGCTCTTTCCAGATATTTCCTTTGGGTTTTATGTGTGTTTACCTGTTTTCTGAGGGGGAGGTTCTCTAGCAAGTACTAACCCAGCAAGCACCAGACTAAGGGAAATTCTAGCTGTCTGATATTAAGTAGCAGAATGATGCTTTTCAGCCTTAAAAATCTATAAAACTGCACTGCTGTCAGGGATGAGCACATCCTTGTCCTGAGTTAGGGAAGACGAGGAGGAGGAAGCTAGGAAGTCAATGCATGTAGTATACTGCAGAGGATGAATTGGTGCTGATAAGTGGGATATAAGCCCCATTCACTGCAGTGTATATAATCAGCCCGTTTTATTTGTTGCATAACAGAGAAATGTTGAAAATCTCACTCTTATTTTAATGTTATAGATACGACTCCATAATTTTGCATAACACTTTATTATGAATTGCATTGAAAAGTCTCTTGAAGAGATGACAGTGATATAAATTCTGTAGCATTATTTTTATTTTCTATATTGTAGTTATCACATAGTGTTCTCAGGCAGATGCAGAAAGAATAAAAAAGTAAAAAATAATGCTCTCAACAAAGACACTTCACAGTGAAAGCAGAAAGAGATTATTTTATCTGTGCTTGGTTGGTGGGGTTCAGGGGCACAGAGGTCCTAGATCAGGTTTCCGCCCCAGGGAAGCCAGCTTAGACCCTTCAGAATTGAGGTTCAACATCTGCCAGACATAGATACCCTTAGAGAGCTCTTGTAGAAGTTAATGGATCAAACCTTGAGACGTTCCCACAGAAGTGGAAATGATTGCTACTGCTACAATCAGTACATGATAACAACATGAAACCCCATAGAAGTCATCCCTTCTCAGTTTAAATTCACCGGAAGCAGTTGCTTGATACTTACGGACAACTATGCATACAGAAAGAGGCATTGGCACACCTCCATAATGTCAAATACACCTATGGAGTCCTGGATTCTTACCATAGCTTTGCTCTTGGATGGCAAGTTTTGACTTAGCACTTCGGAACTTAGATGCTAAGAAACTTGTTTGCAATGTTCTTTCTTAGGGTTTGCGGAAGATCTGAACCACTGGTGTCATTGGTCAGAAATGTTTTCAAAGTCATTTTTACTTGGATTAATTGATTTTATTCTCCAGAATATGATACCACTAAAACAGTCAATGCTAAGGCAATGAATGAAAGTCTAATTTTTGGACAGAATTTAACCCTTATATAGGACCAGTGACATTCATAGATATTTTTTAGGGTAGTGGCACCTTCCATGCAGTTTCATTATACACTATATTATGCCTAGCTTGCCCTCCTTTTGCTCTTCCTTGAGCAGCTTCTACAGTTACCATTAGAGAAGCAATATGGTCAGGAAGAATCCCTGATCTGAAACAGTGCTGCTAGTCTTCTGGTTTTTGTTTTGTTTATTATTTTTACTCTGAGTTTTTTTAATAGTCAATGCTAATATGTCCGTTCATTTTAAGTAAGTGGCCAATCTTTTATGATTTCCCTTATAACAACCACCACGCATTTGTATGACCTTGTTGTTATGGTTGAATGATCTGAGCTGCAAAAACAGACATAAAATAAGAAAAAACAAGTTAGCTTCGGCTTTTAATACATGTGCAGCCCAACAGAGCAGAGATAAGAGCTGTCACAAACACTTTGATATTGACATTTTCACCATAAATCCATAAAAGACACACACTTCTGCCAGCGTTAAGTACACCACTGGGTGTAAAAAAAAAATTTTTTGTTGCTGCTTTCTCTCAAATGGGACAGAGATGAGAGGAGAGAAAAAATATTTGTTTGGAAGCCATTTCCAAGGCTTGCTTATCTCAAGTCTATCTGCTAAAATGTGAAAATAATCATGTTTATATTTACAACCCTTAAAAAAACTAAATATTTCTGTTAGTCCTTCTAAAAGGGTAATCTTTGTCAAAGCTTAAGAATAATCATTTCATGGTAGAGTTAAAGTCAAGTTCAGAATGCACTTGTTTTGGTAAAAATAATGAATGATGAATCTTACCCAAGAAAAATGACAGAATTCAGATTAAGATTTTTTACTGGTACTGCACTATTTAATTCCTTACATATGGCTTTCAGATGTAAATCTGCAACTGAACTTGGAAATTTGGGTAAAAATCAGTTTCTCAATTTAAAAAAAATATTTCTATATAATCTTGCACACACATTAATGTCACAATGGTATTGTAACACTAGTGCAAGAAACAGACATGTGGTATAGCTAAAATAGAAAACTATTCTGATCTTTATCAGATGAGGAATTTGGTCCAAAGACAAAGGGATGACTTTACTTAAACAGCAGCATGATTTATGTGGCACAACATTGTCTAAAATGCAGAGAGAAAATTAGGAGGGTTAAAGCCCAACTAGAAATTCAAATGGCCAATTCTGTGACAGGTAACTTAGAAAGTTTCTACAAATGTATTAACAACATGTAGGGCCAAGGAGAATCTCCATTCTTTACTGGACCTACGAGGAGGAATAGTGACAAAAGAAGAGATAAGGTTGAGGAACTTAATGCCTTCTTTGTACCGGTCTTTAATAGTAGGGTAAGATGTTCTCTGGCTACCCAACCTCCCTAGCCAGTAGACAGGGAGAGGGAGCAGAACAAAGCTCCAATGACTCAAGAGGATATGTTTAGAGAGAAGATCACACAATTAGACTTTCAGAAGTCTACAGCACCATATGAAATCCACCTGAGGATATTAAGGTGGCTGGCAGAGGTGTTCACCAAACACCTTTCCATCACATATCAGCAGTTCCGGCTTACTGGGGAGGTTAAATTTCTTGAGGCAAATGATACGCCCTTTTACAAGAATGTTTGGAGGGAAAATCCAGGGAACTACAGACCTGTAAGTCTGACCTCGGTGCCAGGGAAGGTCATGGAGCAAATCATCTTCAGTACTATCATATAGCACCCACAGGACAATTGGGTTATTGGGCCCAGTCAACGTGGGTTTATGAAAGGTAGGTACTGCCAAACTAACCTGATCTCCTTCTATTACAAGGTAATCCACTTAATTGGTAAGGGAAAAGTTGAGCATTTGGTGTACCTGGACTTTAGTAAAGCCTTTGACACTGTTTCTCATAGTATTCTGCTCCAGAAATGAACTGCCATTGGCCTGGCCGTGCACAGCCTCTGCTAGGTTAAAAACTGGCTAGATGGCTGGTCCCAAAGAGTGGTGGTGAATGGAGTTAAATCCAGTTGAACATCAGTCACGAGTGGTGTTCTATAGGGTTCAGTGCTGTGTCCAGTCCTGTTCAAGTTCTTCATCAGCAATCTAGACAAGGGGACTGACTGTCCCTCAGTAAATTTGCACATGACACTAAGCTGGGTGGTGGTGTTGATCTACTTGAAGGAAGGGAGGTTCCACAGAGGGATTTGGACAGGCTGAGAACAACAGAATGAGGTTCAATAGGCCAAGTTCTACCCTTGAGACACAACAATCCCATACAGCGTTACAGTCTTGGGAAAGAATGGCTGGTGAGCTGCCTGTCAGAGAAGGATCTAAGGATGTTGAATATGAGCAAGCAGTGTGCCCAGGTGGCCAAGAAGGTCAATGGCATCTTGGCCTGTATCAGAAACAATGTGGCCAACAGGACAGAGGCAGTGATTGTGCCCCTGTATTCAGCACTGGTGAGGCCACACCTTGATTACTGTGTTCAGTTCTGGGCCCCTCAGTACAAGAATGACATCAAGGTGTTGCAGTGCATCCAGAGAAGGGAAAAGAGGCTGGTGAAGGGGTTGGAACAGCTTAGGGATCTGGGGTTGCTTAGCTTGGAGTAGAGGAGGCTGAAGGGAGTCCTCATCACTGTCTACAACTGAGTGAAGTGTCATTGTAACGAGGTGAGTGTTGGCGTCTTCTCCCAAGTGACAAATGATACGATGAGAGGAAATGGCCTTAAGCTGCACTGTGGGAGGTTCAGATTAGGCATTAGGAAAAAATTTTTTACTGAAAGGGTTGTCAGGCATTGGTTGAGTCACCATCCCTGGAGGTGTTTAAAAGACCGGTAAACGAAGTGTTTAGGGATCTCCTTTAGTAAGTGGACAGCTCTAGTGGGACTCGATGATCTCACATTTTTTTTCCAACCAAGTGATTCTATGATTCTATAAAATTTGTACATGATGGCTTAGGTAGAGTGCAGACAATGTAGACAGAATAAGAAGGACAATGTGAAAACCAATGCTAAATAGAATATTTCTTTAAAACAAAGGAAAACACCTTGTCAATGTGGACACCAAGGGATATTTTTTTCTCTTCTTTATGCTTTTCAAGATAATCCTATTGATGTTCAACAAGCTCAAGGGCCATGGCTGGTCCTCTGGATTAGCCACTGCTCTTTTTTTTTAACTCTGGGACCCATTTAATTCAGTAATAAATGAATAAGGACAACTTTAACCAGGTTCTTGTTTATATACACATGTATACATGCAAATGTACACAGATAAGCACATGGAGACAGAAACAAGAAATTAAATCCTGTGGTAGCTTTATTCTGAACAGTACTCAGCTGAAAATCATTATTACTGACCTAAATTTGCTCCGTCTGTGTGTATCCAAATACATATATATCAATATAAGTATGCATATGCTCATATGCATATGTAAATCTACAGAACCAATTTGTGTGTTTAAATATATACACATATATGTACACAAGGAAAAAAACAGAAAGTTTCAGCAAAGATAAAAAAAACACAATATGACCATATCTCATAGATTTCTTAACTAATTTTTATACTTTCTTCTCCCATTAACAAACTATAAAGTGCCAGCAATCATGGACATCGAATTTGTTATTAAACTTTGCCAAGACAGATGCTGCTAATAAGAACTTGTTTTTCTTACTATTATTAAGTACAGACAAACTGATTTAGTGTTTTCTATTCTCTGCTTCTATTTTCCTGTAAGAATTAAATTTACATTGAATAAATCGTATTCCCGTACCTTTAAAAAAATGCATGAGTGTTAATTGTATGGTTAATAAAAATCAGTAATGAATAAAACTAGTATTATAATTTGAAGCGTTAAGACAGAATTAAATCACCTATCTCTTTTTTTAGTTATAAGAAAAAGCAGACAATAAAACAAAAGAACAGGAACTCATCCTTTTAAAACATTATCATCATTCTAAGTAGAATTAATGTAACTTTTAGAGAAAAGAGAGCTTGAAGACATTTACTCTTCCCTTCTACTTTGGAAAACTGCTTACATCTTTATTTGTATGGGTTGTTCCCTCAAACAATTTTGATGTCCAACCTTAATCTTACAATTGCACTTAAAGCCCTTTGTTGAAAATAAAGAATGCTGTTGTAATAGTCCTGTGCTCACAGTTGATGTTAATCTTGATTTCATTAGGAATTCAATAGTCACCAAGTTCTTTCACAAATAAGCGAAAAGGAGTACTTTTTATCTTGGCATTAAAAAAAAAGTATCAGACTTAAAAAGATGGCATTTCTTCTTGTCTGTTTTTCTCCATGGTAACAGGAAAAGGTGCTAACTTTGTGCTAAATGATACACTAAAAATCAATTTGTTACTTTAGTATTAGCAAACCAAGTGGTAATGGAGCAAAATACACATGTGTATATGTGCATGTGTATTCCTACATCACGTATTCAGACAGGGAACTACGTGTGATTTTTGCCTGGTGGCTACGGTCCACTCTACAGCTGTTGGTGTGACAGCCAAACTCGTCTGAAATGCAGAGCAATACAGACTCATCTGAAAAGCACGATCCTCCTGCCACCAGCTGTTCATCAATAGCATTGCGTTGGAGGTCCTTAATACAAGGTCCCGGAGCTAAGCAGACAGCTGTATCAAATATCTTATTGCCTTAACATTGACACAGTACATGATTACAAGGCAGAGTTAAATAAATGTCATGCCAGTGGCAGTGAAGTAACTACTTTTGGGAAATGTTTAGCTGTGCATTCTGTTATGCTAGTGGTAGAAATTTGCCATGTCTTTTTTAACTCTATCTTTTCTGCCAAAGATCTTAAAATTTTGACATGAAAGGATGAATCACAGAACTAGGGTTGTAAAATACATTACATTGACCACGGGGAAATTTTCCTTTATGCTTTTCTTCCTCCCTCAACCTTAATCTTGAATGAGAGCCTTAAATGAATGATATTTTATCTCATTTTATGACACCGTGAAGGTGTGGTATAGTATCCATAATCAATATTTTGTTTTGTGCAAAATGCACAAAAGTTTTATACATTTGGATTACTGATGAGGATTTTTATACAACCACTCTTATGCTGAAGAATTAAAATGGACCATTTTATCTTGGAATGCTAGCAAATAATGAAATAACGCCTAGAAGATTTCATCATTGTTATCTTCTTTTTAAATGATGTATTCAAATCAATCTGCTGCTTCCCTCTGAAATCACAAGGCTCAGTTCTTTTTCTGGTATAGGAAGGACTGGGAAAGAAGAAGAACAAGATACAAGTGTCCCTTTTGGCATAAGTTTGTATTAGTTCACGTGTGTGGGAGACAGAGGGACAGAGAGGGAGGAATAGAAACAAAGAGGGAGAGAGAGAGATTTAATGAAAAATTTGGATTACAACATTTCTCAGTAATAAGCCCAGCCTTCAAAGAAAATTACTTTTCTTTTCCAACACTGAAAACCTTAGTATTAGCTCTGACACTTTAAAATATGTCCACGTGACCATGCCACATCCAAGTTTCCAGCTTTGGAAACAGCTTCAAAGCCAAAGTAGAGCATAAGAATTAAAGAGAGCGTTCTAATTTCTGAGCAGAGGCTCAGTAAATCATGTAGGCAAAATCCTGGAAATGGCAATAGACTAGAGCTTAAATAAATACATTCTAATCCTCCCTATCCCTTCCCTCTTGCACATATTCTACAATGCAAAAAAAATATCTAGAATTTCCAGCCCCCGAGGTCCTGGCAAAATCTATTTGACTGTGATGGAATAATACATGAAATATTTTTTGGACACAGAACACCAACAGGGAAGGTGGGAGGTTTGGAGACTGAGGATTTTGAATCCCTCTCTCTCCGTATTTCTCTAGGATGCAAGATAAGTTGCCATGACCTCAACAGATAAACAGCTAAATAAGAGGGAAATCTCTGTGTAAAAAGTATTTACTTCCCAGTGTTACCCCTATGAAATAAGTAACTTCTATTTAAAGGTAATGTTTCAGGATCTGAGCAGACATAGTCTTTTAATTCTCCATATCCAAAAATGACCAAATAATTTTGTAAACCCAGGGATGCTTCACAACATCCTGGGTTTGCCATTTTCAACTAGGGTTCAGCAATCCAAAGTATTTCTGTGTTGCTGTAGTCTAAAATCTCCAGATTCCTCCTGTGAAGTATCTTCCATGAGACTCTAATATAGATGCTTAATATAATGAGGTTGTAATCTTAATCTCTTGGGAGACAATGAAATACAGTGTGAAAAAAATTACCAAATTGCTATGTTGCATGTTGACAATGTCCTAGTCAATGCAGAAGTTATAAAGCTGCCCAGCATTTCTCCGAAAGGTGATGACTGCTTTCTTTAACTGTAAATATTTAGTTAAGAAACGAGAGCTGGATGGTTTGTTGATATGTTTAATTTTTATTGCAATTATCTTGGCCCAGCTGAAGAATTATAAGTACAAGGAGATTAAAATGACCAGTCACACAACAAATACTCTTTTCACAAACTCTTTTATCAAGTATTCTGAAGGTAGGGAGGCATTCATGACAAGCATATGTCACATATTCTTAGAGAATCAAATAAATTAGAACTAAACACAAGATATTTGTGAATGAAAAAAAGAAAAAAAATGACTTCTTTGGAATAAAGTTAAAAACTGTAAGCAGCTAATTTTGCTCAATTTTAGCATATTTTCAAAGTAGATAATAATTATGCATGCTGATTCATAATAAAAAGAACAAAAAATTAAGGTTTCTAATGTGTACGATGAATTTTAGAAAAAAAGTATACTCTGGCTTGCACTGAGTCCATTGCATGCTTTTTTATATGCAATCCAATCAATATAACTGACAACTCCCAATCAATATAACTAAAAAAAATCACAAAGTCTTTTTCATAAAGATTGTTAGTTTACTTCAGTGTGCATATGAATTGAGTAAATATTGGTATGAATTTACAGACATGTAATTCATTAGATCAAAAAGATTAAATGTTTGATGAGTCCAAACCACATCAGTGCTTAACATTGAAACTGAGTAACAGGTGGTTTTGATTTGTTGTTTTATTATTTTTCTTCTATTTTTTTTTTTTTCCTACCTGGGAATGTAAGCGGTATGAAACTAGGAGATTAAATAGAATAGATCAATTTTTGTCTTTAACATCTTCTAATCTGGAGACACTCTTACTCTATTTCGACGTAAAGATTGTTTAGATGGGCTTAGTTGGGATTCATCTAATCTGACTCTTTGTATATAAAAATTTGATGTCTGAGCCTGTCTTGTTGAAAAGCTCTCTATAATCAACTGAGAGAAAGGCATCAGCAGAGGCAATATGTCTACTGTAGACCTCCATCTTGTAACTAATATCCAGATGCTGCCCATTTTCTCATATAGATACCAAGAAATTGACGAAAGTAGATTAAGGAATATGATTTAGTTATGGACAGGTACAGTTGGTCTCGTTGGTCTCAAAGGTCTTTTCCAACCAATAAATTCTATGATTCCATGTTTTTATGATGACCATTTCAGACCCAGACTCAGAAATTTAGGGTGAGCATTTAGTTTGAAATGAAGGGGTGTGTTGTGAAAATATCCCACAAGATCACCTTGCTCCACATTCATTTAGAAGTTTTTTTTGTTTATTTTTCTTTTGCCAGCATAGAATCCTCTTAGACAACAGGTCTAAAGTAGTTCTTGTAACACCCCAAGTTCCTACTTGTGTTCAAGTCATGCATAAAGTGAAATGTTGAATTTGGCTCCACCATTGAGCATTTGTGTCTTAAAAACCTTTGTGTCTAATATGCCTACATCTATATAAGATCCAGTATCTCCATTAGGCTCACTTCCACTCTGTATCAGCTTGTTCAAGACTGCAGATTCACATAGTGACTTTTTTTTGGCTAGGAAAGATTAGTGTTTAGCCAGCTGCTATGCTGTAATGGATGAAATTCCCAATCTCAGGTTGCACAAAAAAGAGTAAACAGCTTCAAAATGTGCCATTTTGTGTTACACCTGGAGTGGCATCTTTATTTTTATTACATTCTTATAGCATTCAGATGTGTACAGGCAATGCTACCTGAGTGCAAGAAAGTATTGTAATTCTGGCAGGGGGTGGGGGCTAGGGGAGATGATAAGGCCTGCAAAAAAGTACAAGAAAGGAAATTACTCTTGACATTTCATAATCTTTTCACAGACAGGAAATCAAGAAACATCAATTGAAAATTGGTTCAACAAGCCTGAGAAACAGGAGAGGAAAACTGACTACCTGCAATGGTAGCAATACATTACACTTTACTTAAAAATTCTCTGAAACTTTCATAGGTATAAATTACTCTGCCTTTGAGGCACATGTCTGGTTAATGAGTCTGACTAGAGGCAAGAGAGCAAGGTTGTTGCACAGGAAGTTGGGCAACTTGATGGAAGACTGTGCATGGGAGTGCTGAAAAAGCCAAAATGGAAATATATTAACCTAATGTGTATTGTTTTCCATTAAATATTCATGCATGTTTCTGTGCCTTTTTCTCAATAAGACCCTAAAACTCCAAATCAGTCATATATATTTTTTTAACACAACAATACTAATGAGGCAAATTAGGTCACAGATTCAGGAACACCAGGTGTTTAGAATGGATGTAGCCCTTCCAAATACCGTTTTCCCATTGAGTAACTACAAGACTGTCTTGATAAGTTGGATTGGAAAAGCACCCACATATCAAAACCGAGAAACTTCCTCTGTCAGTTTTTCTGCTATCAATTAGTTGCTTATCTCTGTAATGGAAACATGCTACGCTTACCTAGATTGAGTGCTGCAGAAATTCATACCAGAAAGAAGTTAGGCTTTTATTTTAACAGGAAGGGTAAACAACCACCAGAGCATCTGACTTAGATTTAGATTACTTACTGTAGTGGGTTGGATTTTGGATTTTTTTTCAGATCTTCCTTAAAAATGGTCTTTACAAGTCTCCCTTAACAATGGAGGTCAGGACCCACGGAAGAATTTCACATCTTCCTTTAACGTAACACAAAATATAAATAAGGTGCAGATAAGAGGGTTCGCTCTCTTCTTCTTCTTCCAGGAGGCAGGAGATCAGGAACTCCGTTGCTGCTGGTCGTGACTGGAGCTGAGGTCAGTGGTGGCTGCTGTTGTCTGCACAGGTGTTGGGGAAGAGTCCTGGGTTGGATTTAGCTGTTCTGCTTTCCTCAAGGAAAGTGGTGGGATTTTGCTAGTTCTTTGCTTTGTTAGTTACCAGGTGTTAAAATTGTGCATACCTGTTTTGTTTTAGTTCCTTTTTGTCCCTTTTTCCCATCTTCTCTTCCCCTCTTCCCTTTCTTGGGAGTTTCGCATGATATCCTTTCTTCATGTAGTTGTTCATATTTAGAAAATACATATATATTTAGTGTGACTTCATTTGTTCTGTAGCTTTTTTTTCTTTGAAAAGGGGGAAGCTTTGGGAAAGGGGCTTAAACTGAGTGTTAGAAAGCTCAGGGAAGCTAGCTGAAACCAGCTCACTTACTTAAGTTTTCATAGATTCACTAATACTAAAAATGTTTAAATCAAAATATTAAAAGAGATATATTCTAGTTCAAACAAAACTAATTTAGTGAAGTCCTATGACATCTGTTATGAGGCAGGTCAGATGAGACGTTCACAATGGTCCCGTCTGTCTTCATAATCCATGAAGCTATGAAGCTATATGAACCTCTTCCAAAAAATAAAGATGATGGTAACTGTCTATAAATACTTGATAACATGAAATTGCTGGAGGAACTATTTAAGGTATTTAATGATGGCATTATAGGGAATAATGTCCTCAAAGTGAAAAGACCAAGGCAGAATATTTAAGAAAGACAGTATTTTCTAGAAGTGAGGTCAATTGCACAGTGAAGTAATTTGCAAAATTGAACTCTATAAAAAGAACTGTGCAAGAAAAGAGTGAATAAAGTGTGTTATTATTCTCTGAAACAAGTCTGTTCTCAAGCTGAGTAATTCAAAACCAAGTTCTTTAGAAAGTCCAACGCTGTATTTTATTTGGTTACTTTACGAAACAGGTGTGCCATTTATTTATTTATGTATTTATGTAATTATTTATTTTATTTTTATTGGTTAGAAAATGGTTTACTAGCCAATGATTTCTCAGCTAAATAGGAAACTTCAGGCAATTATTATTCCACCTGACATAACACAGATCCTGCCAGGGAAATAGCAAGTCCATGAGAAAAAAGGCAAGATTTCTCCTTCTGACTTTTTTGCTTTGTTCCTCAAAAGTGAAAATATTTCAATTAGAGATACGTACTTATAAATCGTCAAGGATACATCCTTCCAGCTCAATGCAGACTCTAAAAGTCAAAGTTTTGAATGTAGAAAGGACTGATATTATTTGTAACTGCAGCCATGTTTCCTTCAGTTCCCCTCAGCTTTTTTTTTTTGCATTCTGATGTGGTTTGTCAGGGCTTTGCAAAGAGTCTGTGTCTAAAGCAGGCTCATTACTGGACTTTGCAGAGACAAGGGAGGTGGAGAAGGATGACAAGGTTTGCATTAATTGCACAGTTATCTGTTGTTCCAGGGGCCATTCAAGCATATAATAACTTAAGTAGAGTTTCAGTGAGTTGGAAGCTCTTGCTTTTTGTAATGTTTTGGCAAGCTGATTTCTTATTATAGCATTTCTATATGGTATTTGTTTTTACAGTCTTGACAGAAAGCCGTAGGTGGCCACATAACTTTTGTCCCACTAACAATCCATTTGCAATATTACATTAGTCATGCAAGAAGTCAACTGGCACAACTGGATTTTGCTATCTTGAAATTCTTGATAGAGGTCATCTCTGCCAGCACAGTTCAGATGTGAATCTACATGCAAATTCCCATAAAGTGTGAGGATAGTTAATGATTGTTTTGGTCTTTTAATTAGGGATAGTGGCAGTGGTAAAGTTCATCCCAATACTCATATTCTGATTCCTGTAAATCTAAAGTATCCTATAGTCTTGATCAACAAAATTTAACATGCCCTGAAGACATCATTCAGTAAATTCAGTGGCATTCAGTAAATTCAGTGGCATCTCTTTATTCCTTCTGATTGCTTATAAAAAGGAAACTCTTCCTAAGTTACTCAAATGTTTGACTTTATGTGGGTCTATACTTCTATTTTTAAAAATGTTTGATGTTAAATCTGCTGCTTCTGCTGCTTGAGACTTCATATAAATTGGTATATAGTGACTAGCTTCTTATACAGCATCACTAGAAGGCAATACTCTTTCTCACTGCTTTGGCATTTGCCAGATGCAATTGCGTAATTAGTTTTTCTTCCCTGCCATAGGCGGGGACATTTTCCACTGAATGAGGTTGGATGAGGTTTTGAGCAACCTAACCTAGTAGAAGGTGAACCTGCCTATGGCAGAGTATTTAGAACAAGATGATCTTTAATGTTCCTAACCATTTAGGGAACCTTTAAGTTTCCCTAATCCTTCTATGATGTTATCTATTCAGATCTTCAAAGGAATCTGTGTTTAATCTTTAATTGAGTTTGTTTTCAGTAAGGATCTTAACAATTTTAAATTATTTTGGCAGTAATAACCAGAGAAACCAAAATACAAGAAAACAGCAATACAGGAAAATTACTTCAATGGGAGTGGAAGATGCTAGTCTTTAAAGACTTTGAAAATCATTCTGTTTAAAGTCTTTGTCAAGGCATGCATGTTTTTTAGATCTTGAGCCCAAAATGCCCATTACAGTTTGGCGACTTTGCCTCAGTATCTTTTAGGCCAAAGTTGTTAAAGGAGGTCTCTATTTTGCATGTGCTGGAATTTCCTTCAACCAGTCATAGTCCTCTTCTAGCACTCCATACTATTATGACACAAGTTAAAGCAGCTTTTACGTCACTCTGTTTTTCGTAGGGGACATAAATCAACTGCATAGTCACAGGACAAAAATATTGTCGCTTTTGCTCTATGTGGAAACAATATTGAAGGCTAAGGTACGCATATTTTCTGCATTGATGTGCAAGTTTTGGTTCAGTTTAGTCTTCGATACCTGCCATGCAGAGAGTTGTTACCATGTTTGAATCACTGTTGTTAACAGAAGGATGTAGATTTTCTATCACACAATTGTCTATAATAGCTAAACATCTGCAAAATTCTAAGATTTGAAACCTGTGGTTTCTAATTTACATCTTATTAGTAAAGGAAAAAAAGGATATCCATTACCAAAAGTAAAATTAAATTATCATTAAGTTAATTAGCCAGTTTGTTGTTCACACAGAGTTTATTTTTTCAATTGCATGTGTGTAAATTAGCAGAGAACTTAATTTGTACAGAAATCAATAATGTATTTTGTTGTTTTGTTGTGATAATACATGCACATACTGAAATTGTTTAAGTTAAAAAGGCTATAGTGAGAGTGTAGTTTAGGCTTTGGCAGAATATCATAATACTTGAGCTCAAATGGATCAGGAATCCAAATTACTTCTTAAATAAATGTTCACAGCCATTTACTGCAGCCAGCTTACGGACAAAATTGTTAAATGTTTTAATGTGCTTGAGGCCTAGCAGCTCTCATTGCTGAGTTCTGCAAAATAGAGAATATATACTTTATGTTTGAACTATAGGAGGAGAGGAGAGGAGAGGAGAGGAGAGGAGAGGAGAGGAGAGGAGAGGAGAGGAGAGGAGAGGAGAGGAGAGGAGAGGAGAGGAGAGGAGAGGAGAGGAGAGGAGAGGAGAGGAGAGGAGAGGAGAGGAGAGGAGAGGAGAGGAGAGGAGAGGAGAGGAGAGGAGAGGAGAGGAGAGGAGAGGAGAGGAGAGGAGGAGAGGAGAGGAGAGGAGAGGAGAGGAGAGGAGAGGAGAGGAGAGGAGAGGAGAGGAGAGGAAAGGAAAGGAAAGGAAAGGAAAGGAAAGGAAAGGAAAGGAAAGGAAAGGAAAGGAAAGGAAAGGAAAGGAAAGGAAAGGAAAGGAAAGGAAAGGAAAGGAAAGGAAAGGAAAGGAAAGGAAAGGAAAGGAAAGGAAAGGAAAGGAAAGGAAAGGAAAGGAAAGGAAAGGAAAGGAAAGGAAAGGAAAGGAAAGGAAAGGAAAGGAAAGGAAAGGAAAGGAAAGGAAAGGAAAGGAAAGGAAAGGAAAGGAAAGGAAAGGAAAGGAAAGGAAAGGAAAGGAAAGGAAAGGAAAGGAAAGGAAAGGAAAGGAAAGGAAAGGAAAGGAAAGGAAAGGAAAGGAAAGGAAAGGAAAGGAAAGGAAAGGAAAGGAAAGGAAAGGAAAGGAAAGGAAAGGAAAGGAAAAGGTGACCTGATTTATGATCTCTCATATATTTTTAATGACTGCATTATGATGATAAGAATCACCCTTACTATGGACTATTTTTCTCTATGGATTATAGGGGATTATTAGGATGATGAGCTCTGAGGAAGACATCTGCATAGTAGACATCTGCATCTGAGCAAAAAAGTACACCCTTAGAGTCTATACATAATGCATAGAAATATGCACATC